>JAHFWJ010000579.1:0-33283 GCA_028555115.1 Himalopsyche japonica | reverse complement strand
AAAAGTACGAGTTGGCTATCCCTGCTTTAAAATACCAAGTGCTGCCTGTCAAACTATGAGGATTAACGCAAGAAAGAGAAATCGTTTTGTTCAAGGACGTTCTGATGGTTATCAAGGACGTTATGACAGAAAAACAGTTCATATATACGTACGCGAAAAAACGAGTTGGCAATCCCTGCCTTCAAATACCAAGTGTTGCATGTCCAACTGTGAGGAATAATGCAACAAGGACAGAGGCGTTTGTTTCAGGGCGTTATGGTGTATTTCAAGGAAGTTGTGACGGAAAAACTTTTTGACTTTTGTACGTGCGTGAAAAGTACGCGTTGGCTATTCCTGACTTAAAATACCAAGTGTTGCATGTCAAACTGTGGAGAATTATGCCACAAAGAAAAGGAACTTTATTTCGAGGCGTTCTGATTAATTTCAGGGAAGTTATGACATAAAAACATTTTCACTTTTGAACGTACGCGAAAAAAAAGAGTTGGCTATCCCTGCATTAAAATACCAAGTGTTGCATGTCAAACTGTGAGGAATCATTCAACAAAGACAGAGACGCTTGATTCAGGGCGTTCTGATGAATTTCAAGGAAGTTATGACAGAAAATGTTTTGACTTTTGTATGTACGTTATAAGTACGAGTTGGCTATCCCTGCTTTAAAATACCAAGTGTTGCCTGTCAAACTATGAGGATTAACGCAAGAAAGAGAAATCGTTTTGTTCAAGGACGTTCTGATGGCTATCAAGGACGTTATGACAGAAAAACAGTTCATATATACGTACGCGAAAAAACGAGTTGGCAATCCCTGCCTCAAATACCAAGTGTTGCATGTCCAACTGTGAGGAATAATGCAACAAGGACAGAGACGTTTGTTTCAGGGCGTTATGATGTATTTCAAGGAAGTTGTGACGGAAAAACTTTTGACTTTTGTACGTGCGTGAAAAGTACGAGTTGGCTATTCCTGACTTAAAATACCAAGTGTTGCATGTCAAACTGTGAGGAATTATGCCACAAAGAAAATGAACTTTATTTCGAGGCGTTCTGATTAATTTCAGGGAAGTTATGACATTAAAACATTTTCACTTTTGAACGTACGCGAAAAAAAAGAGTTGGCCATCCCTGCATTAAAATACCAAGTGTTGCATGTCAAACTGTGAGGAATCATTCAACAAAGACAGAGAAGTTTGATTCAGGGCGTTGTGATGTATTTCAAGGAAGTTATGACAGAAAATGTTTTGACTTTTGTATGTACGTTAAAAGTACGAGTTGGCTATCCCTGCTTAAAAATACCAAGTGTTGCCTGTCAAACTATGAGGCTTAACGCAAGAAAGAGAAATCGTTTTGTTCAAGGACGTTCTGATGGTTATCAAGGACGTTATGACAGAAAAACAGTTCATATATACGTGCGCGAAAAACGAGTTGGCAATCCCTGCCTTCAAATACCAAGTGTTGCATGTCCAACTGTGAGGAATAATGCATCAAGGACAGAGGCGTTTGTTTCAGGGCGTTATGATGTATTTCAAGGAAGTTGTGACGGAAAAACTTTTTGACTTTTGTACGTGTGTGAAAAGTACGAGTTGGCTATTCCTGACTTAAAATACCAAGTGTTGCATGTCAAACTGTGAGGAATTATGCCACAAAGAAAATGAACTTTATTTCGAGGCGTTCTGATTAATTTCAGGGAAGTTATGACATAAAAACATTTTCACTTTTGAACGTACGCGAAAAAAAAGAGTTGGATATCCCTGCATTAAAATACCAAGTGTTGCATGTCAAACTGTGAGGAATCATTCAACAAAGACAGAGACGTTTGATTCAGGGCGTTCTGATGTATTTCATGGAAGTTATGACAGAAAATGTTTTGACTTTTGTATGTACGTTAAAAGTACGAGTTGGCTATCCCTGCTTTAAAATACCAAGCGTTGCCTGTCAAACTATGACGATTAACGCAAGAAAGAGAAATCGTTTTGTTCAAGGACGTTCTGATGGTTATCAAGGACGTTATGACAGAAAAACAGTTCATATATACGTACGCGAAAAAACGAGTTGGCAATCCCTGCCTTCAAATACCAAGTGTTGCATGTCCAACTGTGAGGAATAATGCAACAAGGACAGAGACGTTTTTTCAGGGCGTTATGATGTATTTCAAGGAAGTTGTGACGGAAAAACTTTTTGACTTTTGTACGTGCGTGAAAAGTACGAGTTGGCTATTCCTGACTTAAAATACCAAGTGTTGCATGTCAAACTGTGAGGAATTATGCCACAAAGAAAATGAACTTTATTTCGAGGCGTTTTGATTAATTTCAGGGAAGTTATGACATAAAAACATTTTCACTTTTGAACGTACGCGAAAAAAAAGAGTTGGCTATCCCTGCATTAAAATACCAAGTGTTGCATGTCAAACTGTGAGGAATCATTCAACAAAGACAGAGACGTTTGATTCAGGGCGTTCTGATGTATTTCAAGGAAGTTATGACAGAAAATGTTTTGACTTTTGTATGTACGTTAAAAGTACGAGTTGGCTATCCCTGCTTTAAAATACCAAGTGTTGCCTGTCAAACTATGAGGATTAACGCAAGAAAGAGAAATCGTTTTGTTCAAGGACGTTCTGATGGTTATCAAGGACGTTATGACAGAAAAACAGTTCATATATACGTACGCGAAAAAACGAGTTGGCAATCCCTGCCTTCAAATACCAAGTGTTGCATGTCCAACTGTGAGGAATAATGCAACAAGGACAGAGACGTTTGTTTCAGGGCGTTATGATGTATTTCAAGGAAGTTGTGACGGAAAAACTTTTTGACTTTTGTAAGTGCGTGAAAAGTACGAGTTGGCTATTCCTGACTTAAAATACCAAGTGTTGCATGTCAAACTGTGAGGAATTTTGCCACAAAGAAAATGAACTTTATTTCAAGGCGTTTTGATTAATTTCAGGGAAGTTATGACATAAAAACATTTTCACTTTTGAACGTACGCGAAAAAAAAGAGTTGGCTATCCCTGCATTAAAATACCAAGTGTTGCATGTCAAACTGTGAGGAATCATTCAACAAAGACAGAGACGTTTGATTCAGGGCGTTCTGATGTATTTCAAGGAAGTTATGACAGAAAATGTTTTGACTTTTGTATGTACGTTAAAAGTACGAGTTGGCTATCCCTGCTTTAAAATACCAAGTGTTGCCTGTCAAACTATGAGGATTAACGCAAGAAAGAGAAATCGTTTTGTTCAAGGACGTTCTGATGGTTATCAAGGACGTTATGACAGAAAAACAGTTCATATATACGTACGCGAAAAAACGAGTTGGCAATCCCTGCCTTCAAATACCAAGTGTTGCATGTCCAACTGTGAGGAATAATGCAACAAGGACAGAGACGTTTGTTTCAGGGCGTTATGATGTATTTCAAGGAAGTTGTGACGGAAAAACTTTTTGACTTTTGTACGTGCGTGAAAAGTACGAGTTGGCTATTCCTGACTTAAAATACCAAGTGTTGCAAATCAAACTGTGAGGAATTATGCCACAAAGAAAATAAACTTTATTTCGAGGCGTTCTGATTAATTTCAGGGAAGTTATGACATAAAAACATTTTCACTTTTGAACGTACGCGAAAAAAAAGAGTTGGCTATCCCTGCATTAAAATACCAAGTGTTGCATGTCAAACTGTGAGGAATCATTCAACAAAGACAGAGACGTTTGATTCAGGGCGTTCTGATGTATTTCAAGGAAGTTATGACAGAAAATGTTTTGACTTTTGTATGTACGTTAAAAGTACGAGTTGGCTATCCCTGCTTTAAAATACCAAGTGTTGCCTGTCAAACTATGAGGATTAACGCAAGAAAGAGAAATCGTTTTGTTCAAGGACGTTCTGATGGTTATCAAGGACGTTATGACAGAAAAACAGTTCATATATACGTACGCGAAAAAACGAGTTGGCAATCCCTGCCTTCAAATACCAAGTGTTGCATGTCCAACTGTGAGGAATAATGCAACAAGGACAGAGACGTTTGTTTCAGGGCGTTATGATGTATTTCAAGGAAGTTGTGACGGAAAAACTTTTTGACTTTTGTACGTGCGTGAAAAGTACGAGTTGGCTATTCCTGACTTAAAATACCAAGTGTTGCATGTCAAACTGTGAGGAATTATGCCACAAAGAAAATAAACTTTATTTCGAGGCGTTCTGATTAATTTCAGGGAAGTTATGACATAAAAACATTTTCACTTTTGAACGTACGCGAAAAAAAAGAGTTGGCTATCCCTGCATTAAAATACCAAGTGTTGAATGTCAAACTGTGAGGAATCATTCAACAAAGACAGATACGTTTGATTCAGGGCGTTCTGATGTATTTCAAGGAAGTTATGACAGAAAATGTTTTGACTTTTGTATGTACGTTAAAAGTACGAGTTGGCTATCCCTGCTTTAAAATACCAAGTGTTGCCTGTCAAACTATGAGGATTAACGCAAGAAAGAGAAATCGTTTTGTTCAAGGACGTTCTGATGGTTATCAAGGACGTTATGACAGAAAAACAGTTCATATATACGTACGCGAAAAAACGAGTTGGCAATCCCTGCCTTCAAATACCAAGTGTTGCATGTCCAACTGTGAGGAATAATGCAACAAGGACAGAGACGTTTGTTTCAGGGCGTTATGATGTATTTCAAGGAAGTTGTGACGGAAAAACTTTTTGACTTTTGTACGTGCGTGAAAAGTACGAGTTGGCTATTCCTGACTTAAAATACCAAGTGTTGCATGTCAAACTGTGAGGAATTATGCAACAAGGACAGAGAACTTTTTTCGGGCGTTATGATGTATTTCAAGGAAGTTGTGACGGAAAAACTTTTTCACTTTTGAACGTACGCGAAAAAAAAGAGTTGGCTATCCCTGCATTAAAATACCAAGTGTTGCATGTCAAACTGTGAGGAATCATTCAACAAAGACAGAGACGTTTGATTCAGGGCGTTCTGATGTATTTCAAGGAAGTTATGACAGAAAATGTTTTGACTTTTGTATGTACGTTAAAAGTACGAGTTGGCTATCCCTGCTTTAAAATACCAAGTGTTGCCTGTCAAACTATGAGGATTAACGCAAGAAAGAGAAATCGTTTTGTTCAAGGACGTTCTGATGGTTATCAAGGACGTTATGACAGAAAAACAGTTCATATATACGTACGCGAAAAAACGAGTTGGCAATCCCTGCCTTCAAATACCAAGTGTTGCAATGCTAACTGTGAGGAATAATGCAACAAGGACAGAGACGTTTGTTGCAGGGCGTTATGATGTATTTCAAGGAAGTTGTGACGGAAAAACTTTTTGACTTTTGTACGTGCGTGAAAAGTACGAGTTGGCTATTCCTGACTTAAAATACCAAGTGTTGCATGTCAAACTGTGAGGAATCATTCAACAAGGACAGAGACGTTTGTTTCAGGGCGTTATGATGTATTTCAAGGAAGTTGTGACGGAAAAACTTTTTGACTTTTGTACGTGCGTGAAATGTACGAGTTGGCTATTTCTGACTTAAAATACTAAGTGTTGCATGTCAAACTGTGAGGAATTATGCCACAAAGAAAATGAACTTTATTTCGAGGCGTTCTGATTAATTTCAGGGAAGTTATGACATAAAAACATTTTCACTTTTGAACGTACGCGAAAAAAAAGAGTTGGCTATCCCTGCATTAAAATACCAAGTGTTGCATGTCAAACTGTGAGGAATCATTCAACAAAGACAGAGACGTTTGATTCAGGGCGTTCTGATGTATTTCAAGGAAGTTATGACAGAAAATGTTTTGACTTTTGTATGTACGTTAAAAGTACGAGTTGGCTATCCCTGCTTTAAAATACCAAGTGTTGCCTGTCAAACTATGAGGATTAACGCAAGAAAGAGAAATCGTTTTGTTCAAGGACGTTCTGATGGTTATCAAGGACGTTATGACAGAAAAACAGTTCATATATACGTACGCGAAAAAACGAGTTGGCAATCCCTGCCTTCAAATACCAAGTGTTGCATGTCCAACTGTGAGGAATAATGCAACAAGGACAGAGACGTTTGTTTCAGGGCGTTATGATGTATTTCAAGGAAGTTGTGACGGAAAAACTTTTTGACTTTTGTACGTGCGTGAAAAGTACGAGTTGGCTATTCCTGACTTAAAATACCAAGTGTTGCATATCAAACTGTGAGGAATTTTGCCACAAAGAAAATGAACTTATTTCAAGGCGTTTTGATTAATTTCAGGAAGTTATGACATAAAAACATTTTCACTTTTGAACGTACGCGAAAAAAAAGAGTTGGCTATCCCTGCATTAAAATACCAAGTGTTGCATGTCAAACTGTGAGGAATCATTCAACAAAGACAGAGACGTTTGATTCAGGGCGTTCTGATGTATTTCAAGGAAGTTATGACAGAAAATGTTTTGACTTTTGTATGTACGTTAAAAGTACGAGTTGGCTATCCCTGCTTTAAAATACCAAGTGTTGCCTGTCAAACTATGAGGATTAACGCAAGAAAGAGAAATCGTTTTGTTCAAGGACGTTCTGATGGTTATCAAGGACGTTATGACAGAAAAACAGTTCATATATACGTACGCGAAAAAACGAGTTGGCAATCCCTGCCTTCAAATACCAAGTGTTGCATGTCCAACTGTGAGGAATAATGCAACAAGGACAGAGACGTTTGTTTCAGGGCGTTATGATGTATTTCAAGGAAGTTGTGACGGAAAAACTTTTTGACTTTTGTACGTGCGTGAAAAGTACGAGTTGGCTATTCCTGACTTAAAATACCAAGTGTTGCATGTCAAACTGTGAGTAATTATGCCACAAAGAAAATGAACTTTATTTCGAGGCGTTCTGATTAATTTCAGGGAAGTTATGACATAAAAACATTTTCACTTTTGAACGTACGCGAAAAAAAAGAGTTGGCTATCCCTGCATTAAAATACCAAGTGTTGAATGTCAAACTGTGAGGAATCATTCAACAAAGACAGAGACGTTTGATTCAGGGCGTTCTGATGTATTTCAAGGAAGTTATGACAGAAAATGTTTTGACTTTTGTATGTACGTTAAAAGTACGAGTTGGCTATCCCTGCTTTAAAATACCAAGTGTTGCCTGTCAAACTATGAGGATTAACGCAAGAAAGAGAAATCGTTTTGTTCAAGGACGTTCTGATGGTTATCAAGGACGTTATGACAGAAAAACAGTTCATATATACGTACGCGAAAAAACGAGTTGGCAATCCCTGCCTTCAAATGCCAAGTGTTGCATGTCCAACTGTGAGGAATAATGCAACAAGAACAGAGACGTTTGTTTCAGGGCGTTATGATGTATTTCAAGGAAGTTGTGACGGAAAAACTTTTTGACTTTTGTACGTGCGTGAAAAGTACGAGTTGGCTATTCCTGACTTAAAATACCAAGTGTTGCATGTCAAACTGTGAGGAATCATTCAACAAGGACAGAGACGTTTGTTTCAGGGCGTTATGATGTATTTCAAGGAAGTTGTGACGGAAAAACTTTTTGACTTTTGTACGTGCGTGAAAAGTACGAGTTGGCTATTCCTGACTTAAAATACTAAGTGTTGCATGTCAAACTGTGAGGAATTATGCCACAAAGAAAATGAACTTTATTTCGAGGCGTTCTGATTAATTTCAGGGAAGTTATGACATAAAAACATTTTCACTTTTGAACGTACGCGAAAAAAAAGAGTTGGCTATCCCTGCATTAAAATACCAAGTGTTGCATGTCAAACTGTGAGGAATCATTCAACAAAGACAGAGACGTTTGATTCAGGGCGTTCTGATGTATTTCAAGGAAGTTATGACAGAAAATGTTTTGACTTTTGTATGTACGTTAAAAGTACGAGTTGGCTATCCCTGCTTTAAAATACCAAGTGTTGCCTGTCAAACTATGAGGATTAACGCAAGAAAGAGAAATCGTTTTGTTCAAGGACGTTCTGATGGTTATCAAGGACGTTATGACAGAAAAACAGTTCATATATACGTACGCGAAAAAACGAGTTGGCAATCCCTGCCTTCAAATACCAAGTGTTGCATGTCCAACTGTGAGGAATAATGCAACAAGGACAGAGACGTTTGTTTCAGGGCGTTATGATGTATTTCAAGGAAGTTGTGACGGAAAAACTTTTTGACTTTTGTAAGTGCGTGAAAAGTACGAGTTGGCTATTCCTGACTTAAAATACCAAGTGTTGCATATCAAACTGTGAGGAATTTTGCCACAAAGAAAATGAACTTTATTTCAAGGCGTTTTGATTAATTTCAGGGAAGTTATGACATAAAAACATTTTCACTTTTGAACGTACGCGAAAAAAAAGAGTTGGCTATCCCTGCATTAAAATACCAAGTGTTGCATGTCAAACTGTGAGGAATCATTCAACAAAGACAGAGACGTTTGATTCAGGGCGTTCTGATGTATTTCAAGGAAGTTATGACAGAAAATGTTTTGACTTTTGTATGTACGTTAAAAGTACGAGTTGGCTATCCCTGCTTTAAAATACCAAGTGTTGCCTGTCAAACTATGAGGATTAACGCAAGAAAGAGAAATCGTTTTGTTCAAGGACGTTCTGATGGTTATCAAGGACGTTATGACAGAAAAACAGTTCATATATACGTACGCGAAAAAACGAGTTGGCAATCCCTGCCTTCAAATACCAAGTGTTGCATGTCCAACTGTGAGGAATAATGCAACAAGGACAGAGACGTTTGTTTCAGGGCGTTATGATGTATTTCAAGGAAGTTGTGACGGAAAAACTTTTTGACTTTTGTACGTGCGTGAAAAGTACGAGTTGGCTATTCCTGACTTAAAATACCAAGTGTTGCATGTCAAACTGTGAGGAATTATGCCACAAAGAAAATGAACTTTATTTCGAGGCGTTCTGATTAATTTCAGGGAAGTTATGACATAAAAACATTTTCACTTTTGAACGTACGCGAAAAAAAAGAGTTGGCTATCCCTGCATTAAAATACCAAGTGTTGCATGTCAAACTGTGAGGAATCATTCAACAAAGACAGAGACGTTTGATTCAGGGCGTTCTGATGTATTTCAAGGAAGTTATGACAGAAAATGTTTTGACTTTTGTATGTACGTTAAAAGTACGAGTTGGCTATCCCTGCTTTAAAATACCAAGTGTTGCCTGTCAAACTATGAAGATAAACGCAAGAAAGAGAAATCGTTTTGTTCAAGGACGTTCTGATGGTTATCAAGGACGTTATGACAGAAAAACAGTTCATATATACGTACGCGAAAAAACGAGTTGGCAATCCCTGCCTTCAAATGCCAAGTGTTGCATGTCCAACTGTGAGGAATAATGCAACAAGGAGAGACGTTTGTTTCAGGGCGTTATGATGTATTTCAAGGAAGTTGTGACGGAAAAACTTTTTGACTTTTGTACGTGCGTGAAAAGTACGAGTTGGCTATTCCTGACTTTTAAATACCAAGTGTTGCATGTCAAACTGTGAGGAATCATTCAACAAGGACAGAGACGTTTGTTTCAGGGCGTTATGATGTATTTCAAGGAAGTTGTGACGGAAAAACTTTTTGACTTTTGTACGTGCGTGAAAAGTACGAGTTGGCTATTCCTGACTTAAAATACTAAGTGTTGCATGTCAAACTGTGAGGAATTATGCCACAAAGAAAATGAACTTTATTTCGAGGCGTTCTGATTAATTTCAGGGAAGTAATGACATAAAAACATTTTCACTTTTGAACGTACGCGAAAAAAAAGAGTTGGCTATCCCCGCATTAAAATACCAAGTGTTGCATGTCAAACTGTGAGGAATCATTCAACAAAGACAGAGACGTTTGATTCAGGGCGTTCTGATGTATTTCAAGGAAGTTATGACAGAAAATGTTTTGACTTTTGTATGTACGTCAAAAGTACGAGTTGGCTATCCCTGCTTTAAAATACCAAGTGTTGCCTGTCAAACTATGAGGATTAACGCAAGAAAGAGAAATCGTTTTGTTCAAGGACGTTCTGATGGTTATCAAGGACGTTATGACAGAAAAACAGTTCACATATACGTACGCGAAAAAACGAGTTGGCAATCCCTGCCTTCAAATACCAAGTGTTGCATGTTCAACTGTGAGGAATAATGCAACAAGGACAGAGACGTTTGTTTCAGGGCGCTATGATGTATTTCAAGGAAGTTGTGACGGAAAAACTTTACCTTTAAACAAGTGAAAAGCACAGAGCTAGCTATTCTGACTTAAAATAATTAAGTATGTATGTCCAACTGTGAGGAATAATGCAGTAAGGAGAGAGACGTTTGTTTCCGGGCGTTATGATGTATTTCAAGGAAGTTGTGACGGAAAAACTTTTTGACTTTTGTACGTGCGTGAAAAGTACGAGTTGGCTATTCCTGACTTAAAATACTAAGTGTTGCATGTCAAACTGTGAGGAATTATGCCACAAAGAAAATGAACTTTATTTCGAGGCGTTTTGATTAATTTCAGGGAAGTTATGACATAAAAACATTTTCACTTTTGAACGTACGCGAAAAAAAAGAGTTGGCTATATCCCTGCATTAAAATACCAAGTGTTGCATGTCAAACTGTGAGGAATCGTTCAACAAAGACAGAGACGTTTGATTCAGGGCGTTCTGATGTATTTCAAGGAAGTTATGACAGAAAATGTTTTGACTTTTGTATGTACGTTAAAAGTACGAGTTGGCTATCCCTGCTTTAAAATACCAAGTGTCAAACTATGAGGATTAACGCAAGAAAGAGAAATCGTTTTGTTCAAGGACGTTCTGATGGTTATCAAGGACGTTATGACAGAAAAACAGTTCATATATACGTACGCGAAAAAACGAGTTGGCAATCCCTGCCTTCAAATACCAAGTGTTGCATGTCCAACTGTAAGGAATAATGCAACAAGGACAAAGACGTTTGTTTCAGGGCGTTATGATGTATTTCAAGGAAGTTGTGACGGAAAAACTTTTTGACTTTTGTAAGTGCGTGAAAAGTACGAGTTGGCTATTCCTGACTTAAAATACCAAGTGTTGCATGTCAAACTGTGAGGAATCATTCAACAAGGACAGAGACGTTTGTTTCAGGGCGGTATGATGTATTTCAAGGAAGTTGTGACGGAAAAACTTTTTGACTTTTGTACGTGCGTGAAAAGTACGAGTTGGCTATTCCTGACTTAAAATACTAAGTGTTGCATGTCAAACTGTGAGGAATTATGCCACAAAGAAAATGAACTTTATTTTGAGGCGTTCTGATTAACTTCAGGGAAGTTATGACATAAAAACATTCTTACTTTTGAACGTACGCGAAAAAAAAGAGTTGGCTATCCCTGCATTAAAATACCAAGTGTTGCATGTCAAACTGTGAGGAATCGTTCAGCAAAGACAGAGACGTTTGATTCAGGGCGTTCTGATGTATTTCAAGGAAGTAATGACAGAAAATGTTTTGACTTTTGTATGTACGTTAAAAGTACGAGTTGGCTATCCCTGCTTTAAGATACCAAGTGTTGCCTGTCAAACTATGAGGATTAACGCAAGAAAGAGAAATCGTTTTGTTCAAGGACGTTCTGATGGTTATCAAGGACGTTATGACAGAAAAACAGTTCATATATACGTACGCGAAAAAACGAGTTGGCAATCCCTGCCTTCAAATACCAAGTGTTGCATGTCCAACTGTGAGGAATAATGCAACAAGGACAGAGACGTTTGTTTCAGGGCGTTATGATGTATTTCAAGGAAGTTGTGACGGAAAAACTTTTTGACTTTTGTACGTGCGTGAAAAGTACGAGTTGGCTATTCCTGACTTAAAATACCAAGTGTTGCAAGTCAAATTGTGAGGAATTTTGCCACAAAGAAAATGAACTTTATTTCAAGGCGTTTTGATTAATTTCAGGGAAGTTATGACATAAAAACATTTTCACTTTTGAACGTACGCGAAAAAAAAGAGTTGGCTATCCCTGCATTAAAATACCAAGTGTTGCATGTCAAACTGTGAGGAATCATTCAACAAAGACAGAGACGTTTGATTCAGGGCGTTCTGATGTATTTCAAGGAAGTTATGACAGAAAATGTTTTGACTTTTGTATGTACGTTAAAAGTACGAGTTGGCTATCCCTGCTTTAAAATACCAAGTGTTGCCTGTCAAACTATGAGGATTAACGCAAGAAAGAGAAATCGTTTTGTTCAAGGACGTTCTGATGGTTATCAAGGACGTTATGACAGAAAAACAGTTCATATATACGTACGCGAAAAAACGAGTTGGCAATCCCTGCCTTCAAATACCAAGTGTTGCATGTCCAACTGTGAGGAATAATGCAACAAGGACAGAGACGTTTGTTTCAGGGCGTTATGATGTATTTCAAGGAAGTTGTGACGGAAAAACTTTTTGACTTTTGTACGTGCGTGAAAAGTACGAGTTGGCTATTCCTGACTTAAAATACCAAGTGTTGCCTGTCAAACTATGAGGAATTATGCCACAAAGAAAATGTTTTTTCGAGGCGTTCTGATTTCAGGGAAGTTATGACAGAAAAACAGTTCATATGAACGTACGCGAAAAAAAAAGAGTTGGCTATCCCTGCATTAAAATACCAAGTGTTGTATGTCAAACTGTGAGGAATCATTCAACAAAGACAGAACGTTTGATTCAGGGCGTTCTGATGTATTTCAAGGAAGTTATGACAGAAAATGTTTTGACTTTTGTATGTACGTTAAAAGTACGAGTTGGCTATCCCTGCTTTAAAATACCAAGTGTTGCCTGTCAAACTATGAAGATTAACATAAGAAAGAGAAATCGTTTTGTTCAAGGACGTTCTGATGGTTATCAAGGACGTTATGACAGAAAAACAGTTCATATATACGTACGCGAAAAAACGAGTTGGCAATCCCTGCCTTCAAATGCCAAGTGTTGCATGTCCAACTGTGAGGAATAATGCAACAAGGACAGAGACGTTTGTTTCAGGGCGTTATGATGTATTTCAAGGAAGTTGTGACGGAAAAACTTTTTGACTTTTGTACGTGCGTGAAAGTACGAGTTGGCTATTCCTGACTTAAAATACCAAGTGTTGCATGTCAAACTGTGAGGAATTATGCCACAAAGAAAATGAACTTTATTTCGAGGCGTTCTGATTAATTTCAGGGAAGTTATGACATAAAAACATTTTCACTTTTGAACGTACGCGAAAAAAAAAGAGTTGGCTATCCCTGCATTAAAATACCAAGTGTTGCATGTCAAACTGTGAGGAATCATTCAACAAAGACAGAGACGTTTGATTCAGGGCGTTCTGATGTATTTCAAGGAAGTTATGACAGAAAATGTTTTGACTTTTGTATGTACGTTAAAAGTACGAGTTGGCTATCCCTGCTTTAAAATACCAAGTGTTGCCTGTCAAACTATGAGGATTAACGCAAGAAAGAGAAATCGTTTTGTTCAAGGACGTTCTGATGGTTATCAAGGACGTTATGACAGAAAAACAGTTCATATATACGTACGCGAAAAAACGAGTTGGCAATCCCTGCCTTCAAATACCAAGTGTTGCATGTCCAACTGTGAGGAATAATGCAACAAGGACAGAGACGTTTGTTTCAGGGCGTTATGATGTATTTCAAGGAAGTTGTGACGGAAAAAGCTTTTTGACTTTTGTACGTGCGTGAAAAGTACGAGTTGGCTATTCCTGACTTAAAATACCAAGTGTTGCATGTCAAACTGTGAGGAATTATGCCACAAAGAAAATGAACTTTATTTCGAGGCGTTCTGATTAATTTCAGGGAAGTTATGACATAAAAACATTTTCACTTTTGAACGTACGCGAAAAAAAAGAGTTGGCTATCCCTGCATTAAAATACCAAGTGTTGCATGTCAAACTGTGAGGAATCGTTCAACAAAGACAGAGACGTTTGATTCAGGGCGTTCTGATGTATTTCAAGGAAGTTATGACAGAAAATGTTTTGACTTTTGTATGTACGTTAAAAGTACGAGTTGGCTATCCCTGCTTTAAAATACCAAGTGTTGCCTGTCAAACTATGAGGATTAACGCAAGAAAGAGAAATCGTTTTGTTCAAGGACGTTCTGATGGTTATCAAGGACGTTATGACAGAAAAACAGTTCATATATACGTACGCGAAAAAACGAGTTGGCAATCCCTGCCTTCAAATACCAAGTGTTGCATGTCCAACTGTGAGGAATAGTGCAACAAGGACAGAGACGTTTGTTTCAGGGCGTTATGATGTATTTCAAGGTTGTGACGGAAAAACTTTTTGACTTTTGTACGTGCGTGAAAGTACGAGTTGGCTATTCCTGACTTAAAATACCAAGTGTTGCATGTCAAACTGTGAGGAATTATGCCACAAAGAAAATGAACTTTATTTCGAGGCGTTCTGATTAATTTCAGGGAAGTTATGACATAAAAACATTTTCACTTTTGAACGTACGCGAAAAAAAAGAGTTGGCTATCCCTGCATTAAAATACCAAGTGTTGCATGTCAAACTGTGAGGAATCATTCAACAAAGACAGAGACGTTTGATTCAGGGCGTTCTGATGTATTTCAAGGAAGTTATGACAGAAAATGTTTTGACTTTTGTATGTACGTTAAAAGTACGAGTTGGCTATCCCTGCTTTAAAATACCAAGTGTTGCCTGTCAAACTATGAGGATTAACGCAAGAAAGAGAAATCGTTTTGTTCAAGGACGTTCTGATGGTTATCAAGGACGTTATGACAGAAAAACAGTTCATATATACGTACGCGAAAAAACGAGTTGGCAATCCCTGCCTTCAAATACCAAGTGTTGCATGTCCAACTGTGAGGAATAATGCAACAAGGACAGAGACGTTTGTTTCAGAGCGTTATGATGTATTTCAAGGAAGTTGTGACGGAAAAACTTTTTGACTTTTGTACGTGCGTGAAAAGTACGAGTTGGCTATTCCTGACTTAAAATACCAAGTGTTGCATGTCAAACTGTGAGGAATTATGCCACAAAGAAAATGAACTTTATTTCGAGGCGTTCTGATTAATTTCAGGGAAGTTATGACATAAAAACATTTTCACTTTTGAACGTACGCGAAAAAAAAGAGTTGGCTATCCCTGCATTAAAATACCAAGTGTTGCATGTCAAACTGTGAGGAATCATTCAACAAAGACAGAGACGTTTGATTCAGGGCGTTCTGATGTATTTCAAGGAAGTTATGACAGAAAATGTTTTGACTTTTGTATGTACGTTAAAAGTACGAGTTGGCTATCCCTGCTTTAAAATACCAAGTGTTGCCTGTCAAACTATGAGGATTAACGCAAGAAAGAGAAATCGTTTTGTTCAAGGACGTTCTGATGGTTATCAAGGACGTTATGACAGAAAAACAGTTCATATATACGTACGCGAAAAAACGAGTTGGCAATCCCTGCCTTCAAATACCAAGTGTTGCATGTCCAACTGTGAGGAATAATGCAACAAGGACAGAGACGTTTGTTTCAGGGCGTTATGATGTATTTCAAGGAAGTTGTGACGGAAAAACTTTTTGACTTTTGTACGTGCGTGAAAAGTACGAGTTGGCTATTCCTGACTTAAAATACCAAGTGTTGCATGTCAAACTGTGAGGAATTATGCCACAAAGAAAATGAACTTTATTTCGAGGCGTTCTGATTAATTTCAGGGAAGTTATGACATAAAAACATTTTCACTTTTGAACGTACGCGAAAAAAAAGAGTTGGCTATCCCTGCATTAAAATACCAAGTGTTGCATGTCAAACTGTGAGGAATCATTCAACAAAGACAGAGACGTTTGATTCAGGGCGTTCTGATGTATTTCAAGGAAGTTATGACAGAAAATGTTTTGACTTTTGTATGTACGTTAAAAGTACGAGTTGGCTATCCCTGCTTTAAAATACCAAGTGTTGCCTGTCAAACTATGAGGATTAACGCAAGAAAGAGAAATCGTTTTGTTCAAGGACGTTCTGATGGTTATCAAGGACGTTATGACAGAAAAACAGTTCATATATACGTACGCGAAAAAACGAGTTGGCAATCCCTGCCTTCAAATACCAAGTGTTGCATGTCCAACTGTGAGGAATAATGCAACAAGGACAGAGACGTTTGTTTCAGGGCGTTATGATGTATTTCAAGGAAGTTGTGACGGAAAAACTTTTTGACTTTTGTACGTGCGTGAAAAGTACGAGTTGGCTATTCCTGACTTAAAATACCAAGTGTTGCATGTCAAACTGTGAGGAATTATGCCACAAAGAAAATGAACTTTATTTCGAGGCGTTCTGATTAATTTCAGGGAAGTTATGACATAAAAACATTTTCACTTTTGAACGTACGCGAAAAAAAAGAGTTGGCTATCCCTGCATTAAAATACCAAGTGTTGCATGTCAAACTGTGAGGAATCATTCAACAAAGACAGAGACGTTTGATTCAGGGCGTTCTGATGTATTTCAAGGAAGTTATGACAGAAAATGTTTTGACTTTTGTATGTACGTTAAAAGTACGAGTTGGCTATCCCTGCTTTAAAATACCAAGTGTTGCCTGTCAAACTATGAGGATTAACGCAAGAAAGAGAAATCGTTTTGTTCAAGGACGTTCTGATGGTTATCAAGGACGTTATGACAGAAAAACAGTTCATATATACGTACGCGAAAAAACGAGTTGGCAATCCCTGCCTTCAAATACCAAGTGTTGCATGTCCAACTGTGAGGAATAATGCAACAAGGACAGAAACGTTTGTTTCAGGGCGTTATGATGTATTTCAAGGAAGTTGTGACGGAAAAACTTTTTGACTTTTGTACGTGCGTGAAAAGTACGAGTTGGCTATTCCTGACTTAAAATACCAAGTGTTGCATGTCAAACTGTGAGGAATTATGCCACAAAGAAAATGAACTTTATTTCGAGGCGTTCTGATTAATTTCAGGGAAGTTATGACATAAAAACATTTTCACTTTTGAACGTACGCGAAAAAAAAGAGTTGGCTATCCCTGCATTAAAATACCAAGTGTTGCATGTCAAACTGTGAGGAATCATTCAACAAAGACAGAGACGTTTGATTCAGGGCGTTCTGATGTATTTCAAGGAAGTTATGACAGAAAATGTTTTGACTTTTGTATGTACGTTAAAAGTACGAGTTGGCTATCCCTGCTTTAAAATACCAAGTGTTGCCTGTCAAACTATGAGGATTAACGCAAGAAAGAGAAATCGTTTTGTTCAAGGACGTTCTGATGGTTATCAAGGACGTTATGACAGAAAAACAGTTCATATATACGTACGCGAAAAAACGAGTTGGCAATCCCTGCCTTCAAATACCAAGTGTTGCATGTCCAACTGTGAGGAATAATGCAACAAGGACAGAGACGTTTGTTTCAGGGCGTTATGATGTATTTCAAGGAAGTTGTGACGGAAAAACTTTTTGACTTTTGTACGTGCGTGAAAAGTACGAGTTGGCTATTCCTGACTTAAAATACCAAGTGTTGCATGTCAAACTGTGAGGAATTATGCCACAAAGAAAATGAACTTTATTTCGAGGCGTTCTGATTAATTTCAGGGAAGTTATGACATAAAAACATTTTCACTTTTGAACGTACGCGAAAAAAAAGAGTTGGCTATCCCTGCATTAAAATACCAAGTGTTGCATGTCAAACTGTGAGGAATCATTCAACAAAGACAGAGACGTTTGATTCAGGGCGTTCTGATGTATTTCAAGGAAGTTATGACAGAAAATGTTTTGACTTTTGTATGTACGTTAAAAGTACGAGTTGGCTATCCCTGCTTTAAAATACCAAGTGTTGCCTGTCAAACTATGAGGATTAACGCAAGAAAGAGAAATCGTTTTGTTCAAGGACGTTCTGATGGTTATCAAGGACGTTATGACAGAAAAACAGTTCATATATACGTACGCGAAAAAACGAGTTGGCAATCCCTGCCTTCAAATACCAAGTGTTGCATGTCCAACTGTGAGGAATAATGCAACAAGGACAGAGACGTTTGTTTCAGGGCGTTATGATGTATTTCAAGGAAGTTGTGACGGAAAAACTTTTTGACTTTTGTACGTGCGTGAAAAGTACGAGTTGGCTATTCCTGACTTAAAATACCAAGTGTTGCATGTCAAACTGTGAGGAATTATGCCACAAAGAAAATGAACTTTATTTCGAGGCGTTCTGATTAATTTCAGGGAAGTTATGACATAAAAACATTTTCACTTTTGAACGTACGCGAAAAAAAAGAGTTGGCTATCCCTGCATTAAAATACCAAGTGTTGCATGTCAAACTGTGAAGATCATTCAAGAAAGACAGAGACGTTTGATTCATGGCGTTCTGATGTATTTCAAGGAAGTTATGACAGAAAATGGTTTGACTTTTGTATGTACGTTAAAAGTACGAGTTGGCTATCCCTGCTTTAAAATACAAAGTGTTGCCTGTCAAACTATGAGGATTAACGCAAGAAAGAGAAATCGTTTTGTTCAAGGACGTTCTGATGGTTATCAAGGACGTTATGACAGAAAAACAGTTCATATATACGTACGCGAAAAAACGAGTTGGCAATCCCTGCCTTCAAATACCAAGTGTTGCATGTCCAACTGTGAGGAATAATGCAAGGACAGAGACGTTTGTTTCAGGGCGTTATGATGTATTTCAAGGAAGTTGTGACGGAAAAACTTTTTGACTTTTGTACGTGCGTGAAAAGTACGAGTTGGCTATTCCTGACTTAAAATACCAAGTGTTGCATGTCAAACTGTGAGGAATTATGCCACAAAGAAAATGAACTTTATTTCGAGGCGTTCTGATTAATTTCAGGAAGTTATGACATAAAAACATTTTCACACTTTTGAACGTAATGCTGAAAAAAAAAAGAGTTGGCTATCCCTGCATTAAAATACCAAGTGTTGCATGTCAAACTGTGAGGAATCATTCAACAAAGACAGAGACGTTTGATTCAGGGCGTTCTGATGTATTTCAAGGAAGTTATGACAGAAAATGTTTTGACTTTGTATGTACGTTAAAAGTACGAGTTGGCTATCCCTGCTTTAAAATACCAAGTGTTGCCTGTCAAACTATGAGGATTAACGCAAGAAAGAGAAATCGTTTTGTTCAAGGACGTTCTGATGGTTATCAAGGACGTTATGACAGAAAAACAGTTCATATATACGTACGCGAAAAAACGAGTTGGCAATCCCTGCCTTCAAATACCAAGTGTTGCATGTCCAACTGTGAGGAATAATGCAACAAGGACAGTGACGTTTGTTTCAGGGCGTTATGATGTATTTCAAGGAAGTTGTGACGGAAAAACTTTTTGACTTTTGTACGTGCGTGAAAAGTACGAGTTGGCTATTCCTGACTTAAAATACCAAGTGTTGCATGTCAAACTGTGAGGAATTATGCCACAAAGAAAATGAACTTTATTTCGAGGGTTCTGATTAATTTCAGGGAAGTTATGACATAAAAACATTTTCACTTTTGAACGTACGCGAAAAAAAAGAGTTGGCTATCCTGCATTAAAAATACCAAGTGTTGCATGTCAAACTGTGAGGAATCATTCAACAAAGACAGAGACGTTTGATTCAGGGCGTTCTGATGTATTTCAAGGAAGTTATGACAGAAAATGTTTTGACTTTTGTATGTACGTTAAAAGTACGAGTTGGCTATCCCTGCTTTAAAATACCAAGTGTTGCCTGTCAAACTATGAGGATTAACGCAAGAAAGAGAAATCGTTTTGTTCAAGGACGTTCTGATGGTTATCAAGGACGTTATGACAGAAAAACAGTTCATATATACGTACGCGAAAAAACGAGTTGGCAATCCCTGCCTTCAAATACCAAGTGTTGCATGTCCAACTGTGAGGAATAATGCAACAAGGACAGAGACGTTTGTTTCAGGGCGTTATGATGTATTTCAAGGAAGTTGTGACGGAAAAACTTTTTGACTTTTGTATGTACGTTAAAAGTACGAGCTGGCTATCCCTGCTTTAAAATGCCAAGTGTTGCCTGTCAAACTATGAGGATTAACGCAAGAAAGAGAAATCGTTTTGTTCAAGGACGTTCTGATGGCTATCAAGGACGTTATGACAGAAAAACAGTTCATATATACGTACGCGAAAAAACGAGTTGGAAATCCCTGCCTTCAAATACCAAGTGTTGCATGTCCAACTGTGAGGAATAATGCAACAAGGTCGGAGACGTTTGTTTCAGGGCGTTATGATGTATTTCAAGGAAGTTGTGACGGAAAAACTTTTTGACTTTTGTACGTGCGTGAAAAGTACGAGTTGGCTATTCCTGACTTAAAATACCAAGTATTGCATGTCAAACTGTGAGAAATTATGCCACAAAGAAAATGAACTTTATTTCGAGGCGTTCTGATTAATTTCAGGGAAGTTATGACATAAAAACATTTTCTACTTTTGAACGCATGAAAAAAAAGAGTTTATTATCCTGCATTAAAATACCGTTGCATGTCAAACTGTGAGGAATCGTCCAACAAAGACAGAGACGTTTGATTCAGGGCGTTCTGATGTATTTCAAGGAAGTTATGACAGAAAATGTTTTGACTTTTGTATGTACGTTAAAAGTACGAGTTGGCTATCCCTGCTTTAAAATACCAAGTGTTGCCTTTCAAACTATGAGGATTAACGCAAGAAAGAGAAATCGTTTTGTTCAAGGACGTTCTGATGGTTATCAAGGACGTTATGACAGAAAAACAGTTCATATATACGTACGCGAAAAAACGAGTTGGCAATCCCTGCCTTCAAATACCAAGTGTTGCATGTCCAACTGTGAGGAATAATGCAACAAGGACAGAGACGTTTTTTTCAGGGCGTTATGATGTATTTCAAGGAAGTTGTGACGGAAAAACTTTTTGACTTTTGTACGTGCGTGAAAAGTACGAGTTGGCTATTCCTGACTTAAAATACCAAGTGTTGCATGTCAAACTGTGAGGAATTATGCCACAAAGAAAATGAACTTTATTTCGAGGCGTTCTGATTAATTTGTAGTTATGACATAAAAACATTTTCACTTTTGAACGTACGCGAAAAAAAGAGTTGGCTATCCCTGCATTAAAATACCAAGTGTTGCATGTCAAACTGTGAGGAATCATTCAACAAAGACAGAGACGTTTGATTCAGGGCGTTCTGATGTATTTCAAGGAAGTTATGACAGAAAATGTTTTGACTTTTGTATGTACGTTAAAAGTACGAGTTGGCTATCCCTGCTTTAAAATACCAAGTGTTGCCTGTCAAACTATGAGGATTAACGCAAGAAAGAGAAATCGTTTTGTTCAAGGACGTTCTGATGGTTATCAAGGACGTTATGACAGAAAAACAGTTCATATATACGTACGCGAAAAAACGAGTTGGCAATCCCTGCCTTCAAATACCAAGTGTTGCATGTCCAACTGTGAGGAATAATGCAACAAGGATAGAGACGTTTGTTTAAGGGCGTTATGATGTATTTCAAGGAAGTTGTGACGGAAAAATTTTTTGACTTTTGTACGTGCGTGAAAAGTACGAGTTGGCTATTCCTGACTTAAAATACCAAGTGTTGCCTGTCAAACTATGAGGATTAACGCAAGAAAGAGAAATCGTTTTGTTCAAGGACGTTCTGATGGTTATCAAGGACGTTATGACAGAAAAACAGTTCATATATACGTACGCGAAAAAACGAGTTGGCAATCCCTGCCTTCAAATACCAAGTGTTGCATGTCCAACTGTGAGGAATAATGCAACAAGGACAGAGACGTTTGTTTCAGGGCGTTATGATGTATTTCAAGGAAGTTGTGACGGAAAAACTTTTTGACTTTTGTACGTGCGTGAAAAGTACGAGTTGGCTATTCCTGACTTAAAATACCAAGTGTTGCATGTCAAACTGTGAGGAATTATGCCACAAAGAAAATGAACTTTATTTCGAGGCGTTCTGATTAATTTCAGGGAAGTTATGACATAAAAACATTTTCACTTTTGAACGTACGCGAAAAAAAAGAGTTGGCTATCCCTGCATTAAAATACCAAGTGTTGCATGTCAAACTGTGAGGAATCATTCAACAAAGACAGAGACGTTTGATTCAGGGCGTTCTGATGTATTTCAAGGAAGTTATGACAGAAAATGTTTTGACTTTTGTATGTACGTTAAAAGTACGAGTTGGCTATCCCTGCTTTAAAATACCAAGTGTTGCCTGTCAAACTATATGGATTAACGCAAGAATGAGAAATCGTTTTGTTCAAGGACGTTCTGATGGTTATCAAGGACGTTATGACAGAAAAACAAGTTCATATATACGTACGCGAAAAAACGAGTTGGCAATCCCTGCCTTCAAATACCAAGTGTTGCATGTCCAACTGTGAGGAATAATGCAACAAGGACAGAGACGTTTGTTTCAGGGCGTTATGATGTATTTCAAGGAAGTTGTGACGGAAAAACTTTTTGACTTTTGTACGTGCGTGAAAAGTACGAGTTGGCTATTCCTGACTTAAAATACCAAGTGTTGCATGTCAAACTGTGAGGAATTATGCCACAAAGAAAATGAACTTTATTTCGAGGCGTTCTGATTAATTTCAGGGAAGTTATGACATAAAAACATTTTCACTTTTGAACGTACGCGAAAAAAAAGAGTTGGCTATCCCTGCATTAAAATACCAAGTGTTGCATGTCAAACTGTGAGGAATCGTTCAACAAAGACAGAGACGTTTGATTCAGGGCGTTCTGATGTATTTCAAGGAAGTTATGACAGAAAATGTTTTGACTTTTGTATGTACGTTAAAAGTACGAGTTGGCTATCCCTGCTTTAAAATACCAAGTGTTGCCTGTCAAACTATGAGGATTAACGCAAGAAAGAGAAATCGTTTTGTTCAAGGACGTTCTGATGGTTATCAAGGACGTTATGACAGAAAAACAGTTCATATATACGTACGCGAAAAAACGAGTTGGCAATCCCTGCCTTCAAATACCAAGTGTTGCATGTCCAACTGTGAGGAATAATGCAACAAGGACAGAGACGTTTGATTCAGGGCGTTCTGATGTATTTCAAGGAAGTTATGACAGAAAATGTTTTGACTTTTGTATGTACGTTAAAAAGTACGAGTTGGCTATCCCTGCCTTAAAATACCAAGTGTTGCCTGTCAAACTATGAGGATTAACGCAAGAAAGAGAAATCGTTTTGTTCAAGGACGTTCTGATGGTTATCAAGGACGTTATGACAGAAAAACAGTTCATATATACGTACGCGAAAAAACGAGTTGGCAATCCCTGCCTTCAAATACCAAGTGTTGCATGTCCAACTGTGAGGAATAATGCAACAAAGACAGAGACGTTTGATTCAGGGCGTTCTGATGTATTTCAAGGAAGTTATGACAGAAAATGTTTTGACTTTGTATGTACGTTAAAAGTACGAGTTGGCTATCCCTGCTTTAAAATACCAAGTGTTGCCTGTCAAACTATGAGGATTAACGCAAGAAAGAGAAATCGTTTTGTTCAAGGACGTTCTGATGGTTATCAAGGACGTTATGACAGAAAAACAGTTCATATATACGTACGCGAAAAAACGAGTTGGCAATCCCTGCCTTCAAATACCAAGTGTTGCATGTCCAACTGTGAGGAATAATGCAACAAAGACAGAGACGTTTGATTCAGGGCGTTCTGATGTATTTCAAGGAAGTTATGACAGAAAATGTTTTGACTTTTGTATGTACGTTAAAAGTACGAGTTGGCTATCCCTGCCTTAAAATACCAAGTGTTGCCTGTCAAACTATGAGGATTAACGCAAGAAAGAGAAATCGTTTTGTTCAAGGACGTTCTGATGGTTATCAAGGACGTTATGACAGAAAAACAGTTCATATATACGTACGCGAAAAAACGAGTTGGCAATCCCTGCCTTCATTACCAAGTGTTGCATGTCCAACTGTGAGGAATAATGCAACAAAGACAGAGACGGTTGATTCAGGGCGTTCTGATGTATTTCAAGGAAGTTATGACAGAAAATGTTTTGACTTTTGTATGTACGTTAAAAGTACGAGTTGGCTATCCCTGCTTTAAAATACCAAGTGTTGCCTGTCAAACTATGAGGATTAACGCAAGAAAGAGAAATCGTTTTGTTCAAGGACGTTCTGATGGTTATCAAGGACGTTATGACAGAAAAACAGTTCATATATACGTACGCGAAAAAACGAGTTGGCAATCCCTGCCTTCAAATACCAAGTGTTGCATGTCCAACTATGAGGAATAATGCAACAAGGACAGAGACGTTTGTTTCAGGGCGTTATGATGTATTTCAAGGAAGTTGTGACGGAAAAACTTTTTGACTTTTGTACGTGCGTGAAAAGTACGAGTTGGCTATTCCTGACTTAAAATACCAAGTGTTGCATGTCAAACTGTGAGGAATTATGCCACAAAGAAAATGAACTTTATTTCGAGGCGTTCTGATTAATTTCAGGGAAGTTATGACATAAAAACATTTTCACTTTTGAACGTACGCGAAAAAAAAGAGTTGGCTATCCCTGCATTAAAATACCAAGTGTTGCATGTCAAACTGTGAGGAATCATTCAACAAAGACAGAGACGTTTGATTCAGGGCGTTCTGATGTATTTCAAGGAAGTTATGACAGAAAATGTTTTGACTTTTGTATGTACGTTAAAAGTACGAGTTGGCTATCCCTGCCTTAAAATACCAGGTGTTGCCTGTCAAACTATGAGGATTAACGCAAGAAAGAGAAATCGTTTTGTTCAAGGACGTTCTGATGGTTATCAAGGACGTTATGACAGAAAAACAGTTCATATATACGTACGCGAAAAAACGAGTTGGCAATCCCTGCCTTCAAATACCAAGTGTTGCATGTCCAACTGTGAGGAATAATGCAACAAGGACAGAGACGTTTGTTTCAGGGCGTTATGATGTATTTCAAGGAAGTTGTGACAGAAAATTTTTTGACTTTTGTATGTACGTTAAAAGTACGAGTTGGCTATCCCTGCTTTAAAATACCAAGTGTTGCCTGTCAAACTATGAGGATTAACGCAAGAAAGAGAAATCGTTTTGTTCAAGGACGTTCTGATGGTTATCAAGGACGTTATGACAGAAAAACAGTTCATATATACGTACGCGAAAAAACGAGTTGGCAATCCCTGCCTTCAAATACCAAGTGTTGCATGTCCAACTGTGAGGAATAATGCAACAAGGACAGAGACGTTTGTTTCAGGGCGTTATGATGTATTTCAAGGAAGTTGTGACGGAAAAACTTTTTGACTTTTGTACGTGCGTGAAAAGTACGAGTTGGCTATTCCTGACTTAAAATACCAATTGTTGCATGTCAAACTGTGAGGAATTATGCCACAAAGAAAATGAACTTTATTTCGAGGCGTTCTGATTAATTTCAGGGAAGTTATGACATAAAAACATTTTCACTTTTGAACGTACGCGAAAAAAAAGAGTTGGCTATCCCTGCATTAAAATACCAAGTGTTGCATGTCAAACTGTGAGGAATCATTCAGCAAAGACAGAGACGTTTGATTCAGGGCGTTCTGATGTATTTCAAGGAAGTAATGACAGAAAATGTTTTTACTTTTGTATGTACGTTAAAAGTACGAGTTGGCTATCCTGCCTTAAAATACCAAGTGTTGCCTGTCAAACTATGAGGATTAACGCAAGAAAGAGAAATCGTTTTGTTCAAGGACGTTCTGATGGTTATCAAGGACGTTATGACAGAAAAACAGTTCATATATACGTACGCGAAAAAACGAGTTGGCAATCCCTGCCTTCAAATACCAAGTGTTGCATGTCCAACTGTGAGGAATAATGCAACAAGGACAGAGACGTTTGTTTCAGGGCGTTATGATGTATTTCAAGGAAGTTGTGACGGAAAAACTTTTTGACTTTTGTACGTGCGTGAAAAGTACGAGTTGGCTATTCCTGACTTAAAATACCAAGTGTTGCATGTCAAACTGTGAGGAATTATGCCACAAAGGAAATGAACTTTATGTCGAGGCGTTCTGATTAATTTCAGGGAGGTTATGACATAAAAACATTTTTACTTTTGAACGTACGCGAAAAAAAAGAGTTGGCTATCCCTGCATTAAAATACCAAGTGTTGCATGTCAAACTGTGAGGAATCGTTCAACAAAGACAGTGACGTTTGATTCAGGGCGTTCTGATGTATTTCAAGGAAGTTATGACAGAAAATGTTTTGACTTTTGTATGTACGTTAAAAGTACGAGTTGGCTATCCCTGCTTTAAAATACCAAGTGTTGCCTGTCAAACTATGAGGATTAACGCAAGAAAGAGAAATCGTTTGTTCAAGGAACGTTCTGATGGTATCAAGGACGTTACCCGGCGAAAAAGCAGTTCCATATATACGTACGCGAAAAAACAGTTGGCAATCCCTGCCTTCAAATACCAAGTGTTGCATGTCAACTGTAGAGAATAATGCAACAAGGACAGAAGACGTTTGTTCAGGGCGTTATGATGTATTTCAAGGAGGTTGGCGGCGGAAAAACTTTTTGACTTTTGTACGTGCGTGAAAGTACGAGTTAGCTATTCCTGACTTAAAATACCAAGTGTTGCATGTCAAACTGTGAGGAATTATGCCACAAAGAAAATGAACTTTATTTCGAGGCGTTCTGATTAATTTCAGGGAGGTTATGACATAAAAACATTTTCACTTTTGAACGTACGCGAAAAAAAAGAGTTGGCTATCCCTGCATTAAAATACCAAGTGTTGCATGTCAAACTGTGGGGAATCATTCAACAAAGACAGAGACGTTTGATTCAGGGCGTTCTGATGTATTTCAAGGAAGTTATGACAGAAAATGTTTCGACTTTTGTATGTACGTAAAAAGTACGAGTTGGCTATCCCTGCTTTAAAATACCAAGTGTTGCCTGTCAAACTATGAGGATTAACGCAGAAAAGAGAAATCGTTTGTTCAAAAGGACGTTATGACAGAAAAACAGTTCATATATACGTACGCGAAAAAAACGAGTTGGCAATCCCTGCCTTCAAATACCAAGTGTTGCATGTCCAACTGTGAAGATAATGCAACAAGGACAGAACCCCGTTTGTTTCAGGGCGTTATGATGCTTATTTCAAGGAGTTGTGACAGGAAAACTTTGACTTTTTGTATGTGCGTAAAGAAAGAACAGGTTGGCTATCCCTGCCTTAAAATACCAAGTGTTGCCTGTCAAACTATGAAGATTAACGAAAGAAAGAGAAATCGTTTTGTTCAAGGACGTTCTGATGGATATCAAGGACGTTATGACAGAAAAACAGTTCATATATACGTACGCGAAAAAACGAGTTAGCAATCCCTGCCTTCAAATACCAAGTGTTGCATGTCCAACTGTGAGGAATAATGCAACAAGGACAGAGACGTTTATTTCAGGGCGTTATGATGTATTTCAAGGAAGTTGTGACGGAAAAACTTTTTGACTTTTGTACGTGCGTGAAAAGTAGGAGTTGGCTATTCCTGACTTAAAATACCAAGTGTTGCATGTCAAACTGTGAAGAATTATGCCACAAAGAAAATGAACTTTATTTCGAGGCGTTCTGATTAATTTCAGGGAGGTTATGACATAAAAACATTTTCACTTTTAGGCAATACTTGAAAAAAAAGTTGGCTATCCCTGCATTAAAATACCAAGTGTTGCATGTCAAACTGTGAGGATTCATTCAACAAAGACAGAGACGTTTGATTCAGGGCGTTCTGATGTATTTCAAGGAAGTAATGACAGAAAATGTGATGACTTTTGTATGTACGTTAAAAGTACGAGTTGGCTATCCCTGCTTTAAAATACCAAGTGTTGCCTGTCAAACTATGAGGATTAACGCAAGAAAGAGAAATCGTTTTGTTCAAGGACGTTCTGATGGTTATCAAGGACGTTATGACAGAAAAACAGTTCATATATACGTACGCGAAAAAACGAGTTGGCAATCCCTGCCTTTAAATACCAAGTGTTGCTTGTCCAACTGTGACGAATAATGCAACAAGGAGAGAGACGTTTGTTTCCGGGCGTTATGATGTATTTCAAGGAATTTGTGACGGAAAAACTTTTTGACTTTTGTACGTGCGTGAAAAGTACGAGTTGGCTATTCCTGACTTAAAATACCAAGTGTTGCATGTCAAACTGTGAGGAATTATGCCACAAAGAAAATGAAATTTATTTCGAGGCGTTCTGATTAATTTCAGGGAAGTTATGAAATAAAAACATTTTCACTTTTGAACGTACGCGAAAAAAAGAGTTGGCTATCCCTGCATTAAAATACCAAGTGTTGCATGTCAAACTGTGAGGATTCATTCAACAAAGACAGAGACGTTTGATTCAGGGCGTTCTGATGTATTTCAAGGAAGTTATGACAGAAAATGTTTTGACTTTTGTATGTACGTTAAAAGTACGAGTTGGCTATCCCTGCTTTAAATACCAAGTGTTGCCTGTCAAACTATGAGGATTAACGCAAGAAAGAGAAATCGTTTTGTTCAAGGACGTTCTGATGGTTATCAAGGACGTTATGACAGAAAAACAGTTCATATATACGTACGCGAAAAAACGAGTTGGCAATCCCTGCCTTTAAATACCAAGTGTTGCAAGTCAAACTGTGAGGAATAATGCAAAAAGGACAGAGACGTTTGTTTCAGGGCGTTATGATTTATTTCAAGGAAGTTGTGACGGAAAAACTTTTGTACGTGCGTGAAAAGTACGAGTTGTCTATCCCTGCTTTAAAATACCAAGTGTTGCCTGTCAAACTGTGAGGAATTATGCCACAAAGAAAATGAACTTTATTTCGAGGCGTTATGATTAATTTCAGGGAAGTTATGACATAAAAACAATTTCACTTTTGAACGTACGCGAAAAAAACGAGTTGGCAATCCCTGCCTTTAAATACCAAGTGTTGCATGTCCAACTTTGAGGAATAATGCAACAAGGACAGAGACATTTGTTTCAGGGCGTTATGATGTATTGCAAGGAAGTTGTGACGGAAAAACTTTTTGACTTTTGTACGTGCGTGAAAAGTACGAGTTGGCTATTCCTGACTTAAAATGCCAAGTGTTGCCTGTCAAACTATGAGGATTAACGCAAGAAAGAGAAATCGTTTTGTTCAAGGACGTTCTGATGGTTATCAAGGACGTTATGACAGAAAAACAGTTCATATATACGTACGCGAAAAAACGAGTTGGCAATCCCTGCCTTCAAATACCAAGTGTTGCATGTCCAACTGTGAGGAATAATGCAACAAGGACAGAGACGTTTGTTCAGGGCGTTATGATGTATTTCAAGGAAGTTGTGACGGAAAAACTTTTTGACTTTTGTACGTGCGTGAAAAGTACGAGTTGGCTATTCCTGACTTAAAATACCAAGTGTTGCATGTCAAACTGTGAGGAATTATGCCACAAAGAAAATGAACATTATTTCGAGGTGTTCTGATTAATTTCAGGGAAGTTATGACATAAAAACATTTTCACTTTTGAACGTACGCGAAAAAAACGAGTTGGTAATCCCTGCCTTTAAATACCAAGTGTTGCATGTCTTACTGTGAGGAATAATGCAACAAGGACAGAGACATTTGTTTCAGGGCGTTATGATGTATTTAGAGGAAGTTGTGACGGAAAAAGTTTTTGACTTTTGTACGTGCATGAAAAGTACGAGTTGGCTATTCCTGACTTAAAATACCAAGTGTTGCATGTCAAACTGTGAGGAATTATGCCACAAAGAAAATGAACAATATTTCGAGGCGTTCTGATTAATTTCAGGGAAGTTATGAAATAAAAACATTTTCACTTTTGAACGTACGCGAAAAAAAAGAGTTGGCTATCCCTGCATTAAAATACCAAGTGTTGCATGTCAAACTGTGAGGAATCATTCAACAAAGGCAGAGACGTTTGATTCAGGGCGTTCTGATGTATTTCAAGGAAGTTATGACAGAAAATGTTTTGACTTTGTATGTACGTTAAAAGTACGAGTTGGCTATCCCTGCTTTAAAATACCAAGTGTTGCCTGTCAAACTATGAGGATTAACGCAAGAAAGAGAAATCGTTTTGTTCAAGGACGTTCTGATGGTTATCAAGGACGTTATGACAGAAAAACAGTTCATATACGTACGCGAAAAAACGAGTTGGCAATCCCTGCCTTCAAATACCAAATGTTGCATGTCCAACTGTGAGGAATAATGCAACAAGGACAGAGACGTTTGTTTCAGGGCGTTATGATGTATTTCAAGGAAGTTGTGACGGAAAAACTTTTGACTTTTGTACGTGCGTGAAAAGTACGAGTTGGCTATTCCTGACTTAAAATACAAGTGTTGCATGTCAAACTGTGAGGAATTATGCCACAAAGAAAATGAACTTTATTTCGAGGCGTTCTGATTAATTTCAGGGAAGTTATGACATAAAAACATTTTCACTTTTGAACGTACGCGAAAAAAAAGAGTTAGCTATCCCTGCATTAAAATACCAAGTGTTGCATGTCAAACTGTGAGGAATTATGCCACAAAGAAAATGAACTTTATTTCGAGGCGTTATGATTAATTTCAGGGAAGTTATGACATAAAAACATTTTCACTTTTGAACGTACGCGAAAAAAAAGAGTTGGCTATCCCTGCATTAAAATACCAAGTGTTGCATGTCAAACTGTGAGGAATCATTCAGCAAAGACAGAGACGTTTGATTCAGGGCGTTCTGATGTATTTCAAGGAAGTTATGACAGAAAATGTTTTGACTTTTGTATGTACGTTAAAAGTACGAGTTGGCTATTCCTGACTTAAAATACCAAGTGTTGCATGTCAAGCTGTGAGGAATTATGCCACAAAGAAAATGAACTTTATTTCGAGGCGTTCTGATTAATTTCAGGAAAGTTATGACATAAAAACATTTTCACTTTTGAACGTACGCGAAAAAAAAGAGTTGGCTATCCCTGCTTTAAAATACCAAGTGTTGCATGTCCAACTGTGAGGAATAATGCAACAAGGACAAAGACGTTTGTTTCAGGGCGTTATGATGTATTTCAAGGAAGTTGTGACGGAAAAACTTTTTGACTTTTGTACGTGCGTGAAAAGTACGAGTTGGCTATTCCTTACATAAAATACCAAGTGTTGCAAGTCAAACTGTGAGGAATTATGCCACAAAGAAAATGAACTTTATTTCGAGGCGCTCTGATTAATTTCAGGGAAGTTATGACAAAAAAACATTTTCACTTTTGAACGTACGCGAAAAAAACGAGTTGGTAATCTCTATCTTTAAATACCAAGTGTTGCATGTCAAACTGTGAGGAATAATGCAACAAGGACAGAGACGTTTGTTTCTGGGCGTTATGATGTATTTCAAGGAAGTTGTGACGGAAAAACTCTTTGACTTTTGTACGTGCGTGAAAAGTACGAGTTGGCTATTCCTGACTTAAAATACCAAGTGTTGCATGTCAAACTGTGAGGAATTATGCCACAAAGAAAATGAACATTATTTCGAGGTGTTCTGATTAATTTCAGGGAAGTTATGACATAAAAACATTTTCACATTTGAACGTACGCGAAAAAAACGAGTTGGTAATCCCTGCCTTTAAATACCAAGTGTTGCATGTCTTACTGTGAGGAATAATGCAACAAGGACAGAGACATTTGTTTCAGGGCGTTATGATGTATTTAGAGGAAGTTGTGACGGAAAAAGTTTTTGACTTTTGTACGTGCATGAAAAGTACGAGTTGGCTATTCCTGACTTAAAATACCAAGTGTTGCATGTCAAACTGTGAGGAATTATGCCACAAAGAAAATGAACATTATTTCGAGGCGTTCTGATTAATTTCAGGGAAGTTATGAAATAAAAACATTTTCACTTTTGAACGTACGCGAAAAAAAAGAGTTGGCTATCCCTGCATTAAAATACCAAGTGTTGCCTGTCAAACTGTGGGGAATCATTCAACAAAGACAGAGACGTTTGATTCAGGGCGTTCTGATGTATTTCAAGGAAGGTATGACAGAAAATGTTTTGACTTTTGTATGTACGTTAAAAGTACGAGTTGGCTATCCCTGCTTTAAAATACCAAGTGTTGCCTGTCAAACTATGAGGATTAACGCAAGAAAGAGAAATCGTTTTGTTCAAGGACGTTCTGATGGTTATCAAGGACGTTATGACAGAAAAACAGTTCATATATACGTACGCGAAAAAACGAGTTGGCAATCCCTGCCTTCAAATACCAAGTGTTGCATGTCCAACTGTGAGGAATAATGCAACAAGGACAGAGACGTTTGTTTCAGGGCGTTATGATGTATTCAAGGAAGTTGTGACGGAAAAACTTTTTGACTTTTGCACGAGTTGGCTATTCCTGTTAAAATACCAAGTTGCATGTCAAACGCGAATTATGCTTCAAGGAAGTTGTGACACTTTTTGACTTTTGTACGTGCGTGAAAAGTACGAGTTGGCTATTCCTGACTTAAAATACCAAGTGTTGCATGTCAAACTGTGAGGAATTATGCCACAAAGAAAATGAACTTTATTTCGAGGCGTTCTGATTAATTTCAGGGAAGTTATGACATAAAAACATTTTCACTTTTGAACGTACGCGAAAAAAAAGGAGTTGGCTATCCCTGCATTAAAATACCAAGTGTTGCATTGTCAAACTGTGAGGAATCGTTCAACAAAGACAGAGACGTTTGATTCAGGGCGTTCTGATGTATTTCAAGGAAGTTGTGACAGAAAACTTTTTGACTTTTGTACGTGCGTGAAAAGTACGAGTTGGCTATTCCTGACTTAAAATACCAAGTGTTGCATGTCAAACTGTGAGGAATTATGCCACAAAGAAAATGAACTTTATTTCGAGGCGTTCTGATTAATTTCAGGGAAGTTATGACATAAAAACATTTTCACTTTTGAACGTACGCGAAAAAAAAAGTTGGCTATCCCTGCATTAAAATACCAAGTGTTGCATGTCAAACTGTGAGGAATCGTTCAACAAAGACAGAGACGTTTGATTCAGGGCGTTCTGATGTATTTCAAGGAAGTTATGACAGAAAATGTTTTGACTTTTGTATGTACGTTAAAAGTACGAGTTGGCTATCCCTGCTTTAAAATACCAAGTGTTGCCTGTCAAACTATGAGGATTAACGCAAGAAAGAGAAATCGTTTTGTTCAAGGACGTTCTGATGGTTATCAAGGACGATATGAGAGAAAAACAGTTCATATATACGTACGCGAAAAAACGAGTTGGCAATCCCTGCTTTAAAATACCAAGTGTTGCATGTCCAACTGTGAGGAATAATGCAACAAGGACAAAGACGTTTGTTTCAGGGCGTTATGATGTATTTCAAAAACTTTTTGACTTGTACGTGCGTGAAAAGTACGAGTTGGCTATTCCTGACTTAAAATACCAAGTGTTGCATGTCAAACTGTG
>JAHFWJ010000578.1:1800000-2321299 GCA_028555115.1 Himalopsyche japonica | reverse complement strand
CACGATACAAAAAAAGTAAGCTGGCAGACTCTACTCAGAATAAAGAAGCTACAAATTTCATTCCGAGCTGCCTACTGAGATTGATAGACGACTGCGAAAGAATGGCACGTAATAATATTCTTTACAAAAACATCATTATGCATACATTCTCGTGATGTAAAGTATGCCATACCCTTTGTCACTTGTAAGCACATTCAAATCGCATGGGAGTAAATTCCTTAAGTATAAATATATTGGACATAATCATCAGTTTGAGTTTAACGTTTCCTAGTAAAATATTATCTATTGGAATTTAGATAAAGTGACAAGAGTTACACTTTACAATAAGAATGTTTTAGTGTGATTTTATGATTGAATAAAGTATTTACAGCTTTCAATTTCATATTGATTCTGGATTGGAAAAGAGAATTATTGAAGAATATCAATATTCATAAATAGTGTCAAAAATCAGGCGTACTTAAAGCTTTGATAAAAGAAGTGTTTTTAAAACAATATTTAACAAATACACCCAGTTCTTTTTTTACGCGATTTTTTTGGACGGCACCGCTACATTTTTTTACGCGCTTCACTCGTTTTACGCAATTTTTTCCCCAAATTTGTTTTAAAGAAGACATTTATATATGATGCTAAGCATGTACGTTTCATTATTTTTTTAAATAAAAAAAATATCTGTATTTTTAAAACTTTTTAAATACACATACAATTGCCAAATGTTAACAAGTGTATCGGATATTATGCGAATTTATGTTTTAGGGTTTGTAAAAAAATACAATGCAATTGCGCGACATCATTTTTTTACGCGCATTTTTCTGGAACCAATGTATCGCGTAAAAAAGGACTGGGTGTATATCAATGTTTTTCTTCGATTTTAACGTCTTATTGCTGTAAAAGAGTAAGGTGATAAATGCATGTTTTAAGAGCATTTTTTCTGCCAGTGCACAAGATGATGAAACAAACCTATCTAACTGATCTTTGGTTGATTTCTATCGATTAAATTAAAATGTAATTGAAAAATTATTTTATCAATGGCTAAATAAAATATATTTTAACTCTTTTTTGTATCGAGAAGACTTTGTGGATTTACGATATTTTGATGATAACTTCGTCGATTTACGGCTTGATTATAACAATATATTAAAAAATTGTCGTTAAGTAAATGTCATTTGCCATTTTTATTTTCTATAGTCATTAACAAATACTAATAAAGTAAGCTAAATATGATGGTTTATATAGAATATTACGCAGATAATACAATAATTTCTAAGATTTTTATGATATTAAATTTCCTAATGTTGCCCACTATATATCAAAAAACAATATCTTTTACATAAGTACATATCAGGTTAAAGATAATGAAATAAACAATTTAAATAACTCAGATTTTTAGTGGACGTGTTCTAAAGACATGAAAGAAAGAAGCGGTATTTTCAATAAAAAATAATATTCTCTTGTCGAAATGGTCTACTACTATCGGCCATTATTTTTTATTTTTAAACGTGAAAATGCTTTTAATTTTCTCGCAACCGATGAACAAAGAAAATTGAACTTTATTTTTACTACATATCCTTTAAAGTAATTCGCACGAAGGAATCCTAAGCGCAGTGAGTTTATCAGAAATGGAAAACGCTTATAATACTTACAAAAATAAATTATCGCGCGAGGACTTTTACTCGGCCTAAAAAGGTCTATTACAATTAAGGACAATTAAAGGATTTTCCCGTTTTTAAGCGAGACATTATTATTTTATTAATATCTATATTCCTTTTTAGCCATTCAGAATAAATTCGTACCATAATTATAAGGATTTTCGCTACACACTTCGTAGAAGAGGGATCGTGCAAATCTAATTCGGTAATGATATATTTTTAGGCACTGTTTAACCGAAAAAACATTTTTTTTAACTGTGTAAATATTGAAAACATAATCGTTTGTAAGATTTGTTAACATAATTTAAATGTTTAAATATATTAAGCTCAAAAAATATCTTCATTTAAAATTTAATATCTTATGACTGTATCTATTTTAAGCTATTTTCAGTTGGTGGAGCATTACTTTATAAATGATAAATGAAACATTCAGATATAAATCAGACGTTCTGTTAATGTAGTTTTAGCTTAAATGATTTTTTGTCTATTTATATCTCGTGGTGAACTCCACGCGAATTTTTAATGATTTCAAAGCTTTATGTTTGGTGAGTAAATTGAATTGAATGAAAATAAATTAAAAACTTAGTAATTGTAATGGTTTATTATAAACAGACACGGAAAATCCGATTGTATAATATTATCGTTGAATTTTTCATCGTAAATTGATAATGAAAGCATATTTTAACATCTTTTGTTTATACTACAATAGTATACACATTGCTTATTAAAGGTAAAGTTAATAGAGATGTATGTTTAGAGTATATTTAAAAAGTGGAAGTACTGGAAGCTTTAACGAAGTTTAGTTACTAGAAAGAGATCACGTGGCACCTACTATTAAACCTCTTACCTTAATAAAGCTGTATTTTTGACCAAGAGGTTTTAATTTGTTTTATTGTACAGTTCATGGCATTAAAAATATATTTTTAAATAATATTCAAGATAATTTTAATTGGTTACTTAAATATTGAATAGATTCTGAATATTCACCCCATAACACAGTCAAGTAGACAGAGAAAACTATTCTAAATATATATTGTATTTATTTTACAAAACATTATTTTATGAGCAATATGCTCATTTTTCATGAGCATATCGTCAGCGCTTAAGATAAAGTCAATGTTTAATGAATATGACTTCTGTTTTAATAGTTTCTGACAAAATTGCTACATTATGTGTAGCACAGCTATCTCTAATGCAACAATGAATGAGTGTAAAAAATGATAGTATTTCTGGTCAGTTTGATTTCGTCAATATTTTGTTTGGTTTCTTTCATACGGCGACGAATATAACGAAGGTTTCTGTAACTTCTTCGTATTTTATTTAAGTTGTAAAGTATACTCTACGTAAATGTATCAAAATGTACACAGAAAGAATAACCAAATGCAAATTTTGTAACAAAGATACACAAAAAACCTGACAGTCTGTAATCACTCAGAAAGAAAAGTTTTCTCATTTGCTAAAAGAATCCCATTTTCTTTATTTTTACTCCTACTGAAATTTGGGTCTGTTGATGTTCTCATATTTAAAAAAAACAAATCGACGTTGAATATTTAAATTTAATTTAATGACCACAAATATTTTTTTGAAAAGTAAGCTAAAAGGTTGAGCATTATGATACAATTTCAAGATTTAATATTCAATAAAAATACATTTACTTAAACTCCATTTTATTTTCAAGTGTTTATAATGCATTAAAAAAAGGATTACAATTATACAGCTGCTGACACAACTCTTGGATAATTCGAATTTTTGTTTTTATGAATTAATTAAATTACGAACGACGCACTAATTCTATAATAATTAAATGACATTTCAATGGATACGTTAGTTTCAAGCTGTCATTGAAACAAATGGTAAATTTATATTTTGGGCTTCAAGTTATTGATAACTAGCGAATCAAAAGAAATATAAATTGCCATTGAATGTTATGTTTTTGTAAAGTAATTTCGATTACGTTGTAATCAAAATAGAGGAGTATATCATTTTCTCTTATTAATTGCTTTTGAAGTCTTTCATCCCTTGACAAACAAAGAATTGAGGTTTTACCTTATTTGAAACCAATTCTTAGCACGCAAAATATGTTATTAAATTAAAGTTATTTAACGTAGTAGATATATTATTACCAAAGCTTAACCAAAGTTACAGAGTTTTGAAACAGTAAAAAGCGTGTAATTTTACTGAAGCTTTCTATTATGAATACCTATACTTACAATGTTCGTCAAAAGTGTCAAAGAGATAAGAGATAGGTAAACCAGGATTAAAGTGTTGTTTTAATGACGTTGAAAAACTCGCTAAAATAATTGTGTTGACAGTCGCGGACTTTGGTACGCCGAAATAATTGTAATTATTATTATGCTATACGCCCTTTGTCATGCTCAATAGCTTATTTTTAATATAATCCTTTTATTGTGTAGTATAAAGGAGAAAAACAATGAAAAGCACTGTTAATCTCACGGCTTAAGAAAAAGGATTTGGCCTTTATTCATTCAAGACAAAATAATGATGAAAAAAGATAAGAACAGTTTTTAGTAATTATAGTACCGCACGTTTTTCCGCATTTTTTATGCGAAAATAAATTTACTACCTCACTGGAATATTTTTCGGTTGCGAAAGATACTTGTGTAAGTATATTTCATTTAAACTAAACGTGTAAAATTTATATTCTTTGAAGGTATGGTGCGTTAATTACAAGTTCCGTTATCGTATGGTTAATGCCACTCGGATATGTGATGAAGGCTTATATCAATGAAAAAAACTGTCAAATATTGATTTTGTCGTTTAAATTCCAAGGCACAAAAATAAAACATTTTTTTCATTTCGCTATCTGATCTTACGTCTTGGATATAAAGAGTTGAAAACGTATTTACAATCAGATCTAGCTCTAATTTTGATCTTGAGATATTCCACTAGGAATTCAAATAATCTAGATTAGAAGAAAAATATTAAAACTAAAAACTTCGCATTTTTATGATATAAGTTGAATCGAAAAGCTTATCATTAAAATATTAAAATGTCGCATAAAGCCACTTTATCATCTTTTAAAATTATAGTGTTAGTCTCTACACGGTTACATAAGCTTTTAATGCATTTGGTAGCTAAAAATTAGTTATTGGGAACATACAAAAATAAAAAATAGATGTTGATGTAATTTTTTCTTCTGTAAAAACTGTATTCTTCATATTCGGCCAAGTTGCTGGGTTCTTTGTGTGGTTTGCTGTCTCTCAAAGACAAAGTAAATTAGTAGCGTGATGAATAAAATAAATATATTCTGAGCCTGAAAATATTTACTAACATAAATTACGTCGATAAAAAGTGAGTGCGGCTGCGTCACGGCTTGGGATGTTAAACTACCCCGTGTTTTTTAATAACATGGTACTCAATTTTATTTTGCAAAAAAAGGGATGTCAGCATGCGTAAGGGATGATATTAACATGATATTTTTTACTCAAATCATAACATATTACAAAAACTAGCGATAAGTCCTTTTGATATCAGGGTATTATGTTTTAATTTTCAAAGCATTTTTTCTTTATCCATTTTCTATGTTGAATCACTATGTGCCGTTTCCATAGTAACGTTTTTAGTACTCAATACTCTCAAATGTTTATAACGACTACTCGAGTATTTACTTGATACACGTGAATTGGTATATATTCAATGAAACCGTCTATCTACTATCTAAATAATTATTTCAAAGTATATTATAATTTTTTTTATACAAAAATGATTGAAAAAATTTATCATTGGATTAAAGTGATATTTACTAACTCTAGTGTTAAACACGGTGAAAAAAAAGCAATGCATTTAAGTTCTACAAAATCATTTTTTTAAATATAGTTGATAGCTTTTTCGGCTCACCCATCGTCAGAACTATGATTAAACTATTTTTATTTCTATTATCGTATGACACTATAATGGGGATTAAGGGCGCGTTTAACGCCCTTCTTTCCCTTTCGTCGCTGGTGTTTTGTGTTGTGGTGTGATTAAACTAACATTTGCTTATCTATATATAGCTGTGAAGAAAAGGTACACAATACATCTTCTCTCCTGTTTTAACGACCTAGCTTGTTTCTTGCACGCAATAAAACTAAAAATTGTGAATGAAACTAAAAAGGCGGCTATATCAATAAGCATAACATATGGCACGGAAATGGTCCATTACAGAAACAAAGAAGCATCCCGCAGCGGCTTAAGCAATGGCGATAGACATATTTTAGTTTGTTCGTTAAGAATCCTTTGTGATAGTTGATGTCTATTGATTTCCAGCTGTTCCAAAGTCGTCATCCTGCGACCCTTACTACAAAGGCTTAGGCGCCGAGTTTGAATTTTGTAGAACTAAAATACATTGCTATTTTTTTCACCGTGTTATAATGGAGTTCTACCAAGTGAATGCCAATTCAATCAATATATCTAGTGCTAAAATTTTTCAGTCAAATACATTGATCGAAATATTGACATTTCAAATAAATATTTCTTTTCTTCAATCACTAAATTGTAATCTTGAATATGTTATGTTGAATTCGCTCAATGTGTATGCGAGAAGGTCATATATTTGTATTTGGTAATATGTTTCGTGTTGAGCAATGGTTAAATGGAAATTAATTGCGAACGGTTGACATGACTTAGTATTAATCGTTTCTGATAGCTTGCCACTGTGATTTATAATATGTGGCTTCTTTTGTGGTACTTACAACTGGCAGGTTATTAAACAATCAATATAAATATCAATTTACATATTGTATGTATGTCTGTGGTAGGGAAAATATTGAATTTCGTTGGGTTTGACTTGACAAGCTTTGTAGAACATAAGGGCTTAGTTATTTAACAAAAATAAAGTTATTGCTGCCTCTTTATCATGGTTTTTTCTTTGTACGATACTTTTTCATGGTATTTGCTGCAAACATATGCAATAACAATCTTTTACTATCATTCTATTTAATCAAATTAGACTTAATCTCAATACAAAAGGAACATTGATTCAATTGAATTGCATATTGTAATGTTTGTAAATGGGTGGCTACTCAATCCATTTCAGTTGAGTAGACAACTTAAGTGATTTAATTTGTAAGTTTTCGTTATCAATGACTCAAAGGTATTCGAGACTGTTTAAGTATTTGTGAATACATACAACTGATGATATACACATACTTATGTTACCTTACTTTATTATTCAACAATTATAGAATTTAAATTTATTTTATAGAAAAATTTCATTGCTTAAAAAGAATTCCCATGTAAATTAGCTTTTTGTACGCGACGACCCAAGCTTGTGCTGATCTTTCACAGAGTGTCTTTCTTCAACCATTCACAAAAAGATAAATTTTGATTTTGATGGGACATTATGTGTACCCAAAATTTCACGTAATTTTTTAATTATCTCAATGATTAATGGTTGATTATTTTTTACGACTATGCATACACGGTCAGTTCTGTTGCATCCGTGTGATAGGGTGCCTGAAGATGCCGAAAGGCGAAACCCGGGCCGTTAGTGACAAAACATGTGGAATCGTACAGAATTGTAACAATTCAAATTAAATATGACTAACATTAAGGAAAAACTCAAAGATGAAGATATAGTGTTAAAATTATTAAATTGAGTACTTTTCTCATTAAATATTAGTTTGAAAAAATTTGTTGTTTCTTTAATGAATTATCAATGATTATTATGTCTTTACTTTAAGCAGGAAAATATGTATGAATTAAATTATGTTGTGTCTAGATATAAGTAATAAAATCAGGTGATTGGTACATTTATGGTACTCATGAATTATGTGATAGCGTTTACATGAATAATTTGATGTTGTTTTTTTAATTCTTTTATTCACTTACAGTTTTCAATCCGTAGACCCCACGCTGCACAGTAGACAAAAATTCTATAAAACTTGACCAAATTATTTCTTTACAGGCGAGAAGATCCCACGCACGCCCACCTTTTGGACCATTCCATGATGTGGTCAGTAATTTATTTCTTTTGTTGCATGTAGGAATGGTTGCATCCAGGTATATGAAGAAAATACAAAAAAAACAACCTACTAACAAAATATATGAAACTTCCTGCATCGGTTTATTACAAAAAAATAATCCAGCCATACCTCGATTTACACATGCCTTGATTTGCACGATTTTGCAGTGACACGGCTCATTTTTTTGTTTAGCACAATAATGATATTATTTAACACAGTTTGTAAGACATGTTTTTTTTACAATACATGAACGCAAAATGTGTTACAACGGGTAATTATGAAAAATCGCTTTATCTTATTTTAAAAATTTTAAAATAATTATTGAAATCTTTACAATACATTTTTTTAATTTATGATATCGACTGAAGGTCGGAACGGATGCAACAGAACTGATAGTCAGTTCTGTTGCATCCGTGTGATGGAATACCTGAAGATGCCGAAGGGCGAAACCCGGGTCGTTTGTGACAAAACATGTGGAATCGTACAAAATTACAACAATTCAAATTTGACATTTTTTAAATTTAAATGTATAATAAATTGTGTCTTATATTGGTAAAATATTTTACACAGTACATCCAGTCCTTTTTTTACGCGTACATTGGTTCCAGAAAACGGCGCGTTAAAAAATCACAACTTTCATATAATTTGACAATTTGGTTCCATAAATTAAAATATCAAGTGAAAAAGTCCCAGAAACATATGAAAAACCAAAATTTGCTCTTTAAAATTCGTGCAAAATTTTTTATATATTTTCATGTCATTTTACGCAATTGCATTATATTTCTTTACACGCCCTCAAACATAAATTCGCATAGTATCCGATAAACTTGTCAACATTTGGTAATTGTATGTGTATTTAAAAAAATGGAATGCTTTACAAAATTAATTTTTAAAAATACACATATTTTGTTTAAAAAAATATTGAATCGTACATGCCTAGCATCATATATAAATGTTTTTTTTAAAACAAATTTGGGGAAAAAATCGCGTAAGAACGAGTGAAACGCGTAAAAAAATGTAACGGTGCCGTCCAAAAAATCGCGTATAATCAAATTCGCGTAAAAAAAGGACTGGGTGTACATATATATATAACAACACTATTTTTTTTTTGTTATAAGCGATGATTTTTCATGAGTAATCTACCGTGTTTATCAAGGTATGCGTGTCTTTTTATAATAAACATTTTTGTAGGGACCACTTCATTTTTTCTTGTAAAATTGGCAACTTACCTACCTACCTTCTTACTAATACAAAAAAACATTTTTCCACAGCACGGTATCTGAAAGTAGAATACGAATTACATTAAACCATTAGGCCTGTTTAGATTTTTATTTGTAATAAACGCAAACCTTATAGCAAAACAGGCACGTTTTGTTTTCTTTTTTATTCACATCTTCAAAACTTTTTTATGAACAGAACTGACCGTAGATGGACAACATAATGTGACTATCAACAGAACCCATTTAGAATAAGTTTACCATAGAACAATATTTTTAATATAATTAAAATGCTTATTTTCAGTACTTATTATGAAATAGTTTTCTTTCTCTACTTAAATACTTTAAGTCTTTATATAAAACTAGATGTGCTATTTTAATTTAGGCTTAGATATCAATAAAATTTATCTAGTATTTTAAAGTTTATATTAAAAATATATTAACTAATTTTTTTAGGCATATAAATAAATATACGACAAAAATGTGCATGATAGATTATTTTAACTATGCACTGTATATAAATAGTGTGGTTTGGGAAATTTCATATCAACAATTAAATATGCAATTAAATTACATCGTAGGTTCTGCCGATAAGCTTCCAAATCAATCTTTTTTTTCAAAATTTTGAATAGTTTAAATATCTCTTTTTTTTACTACTTTAGCACGTTTATTTATTTTTATTTTCAAAATTTCAGATTTTTTTTTGTACAAATAAACTATTGCAAAAATTTCCAATAATAGAATTCGGCAAAAGTTCACAAACTGAAATATTTTTTTATAGACAAGTTTCACCATAGATATTGAACAACCCAGTGTGATTTTTTATACTGTTTTTCCACCTAGCAAAATTAGAGATGTTCTGCCCAACATGAAAATGTCAATCATCTGCACTGCAGCTATTACATTAATCCTCTTCGGCGGTTCACCAGTATTGTCTTCTAGAGCGCATGATAAGGTAAAAAAATAATAATATGTAAACTAGCGAATTTTGTTTTTTTATTCATAAAAATACAACTATTGTACTGAGATAAATAATAATTGACTCACGATATTTAAAAAAATGTACAAGTCTTACAAACCAAAAACAAAAAAAGCTTAATACTTTGCATTACGACGTCGGTTTATTTTTTATAGAGCAGGTGTTAATAGAATTTTTGTTAAAAAATATATTATATTTATGAAAATTTGAAAATGGTTATATCGTATTCAATATCGCATTCTGTAGATAAAATTATTTTATCAACTCTGATTAAATATTTTATATTCTTTATTTTAGATTTCGACTAAAAGCATTTGAATAGATCACATATTGTTTTCTTACTCTATTGTGATTTCTGATTAAAATTGTTACAATTAATACAATTTTGATAATATAAATTAATTAATTCTTGGTAATGAAAGCATACGTCAATGTAAGAAATGTCTCATTTATGGTAGAATAATTATTAAAATTTAATACAACATCGTTTTTCATTATGATATAGTTTAAAAGTTCGTCTATAAGACACCTTTTAGTTTATATTAATAATTTTTTTTATCCGCTCGATGTTTTTTTCTACACCATTGTGCCACGTAGCGATTGAAAGTTATCGGAATAGAACAATTGAATTATTGTGGAATTCGCAGGGCCAAGTAATTTATTAACAGATATTGATTTTGCGCCAAACCAAAATAGGCCTTACCAATTGTATAAAGGCACAAACTTTCTGTGTTCAATGAAAAACGATAGTTACACAAACATAATTTGTTTATTCTGGTTTTATAGATTAAAAGTTTACAATCCTGGTTAGATTTTCGGTTTGTTTGTTGATTTAACGAATTAATCACTTAACAATAAAACATTTATTTATTTTGATATGGTTTTATGCTCAGATAATATTGAAATAACTTATAGCGTATACATTTTATAATTCCGCTTGTAGATAAAAGATAATTATATCAATATAATAAAGTTATTTTCAGTATTGGTTATTTTTTGATGATTCCACGATAACTGCGACAACTTAAAATATATTTTTTATTTAAATCAACTCTGAAATAATTAAAAAATGCGTTGGGATGATCAAAAGTATATATATATATATGTATATATATATATATAGTTATAAGTTTACAACAATATCAAACTATGATGAACACTATCAGGTTGATCACTTATATTTATATTTATTGTTTTTTTTTTTTTTTTAAATAATAAAAACACATTTTTTTAGTACTTATTTCCACAATATATTTTTTGATCAGGACCGGTTTCGCTCATCGCGAGCATTATCAACTGATCATTTGATAATGCTCGCGATGAGCGAAACCGGTCCTGATCAAAAAATATATTGTGGAAATAAGTACTAAAAAATGTGTTTTTATTATTTAAAATATAATGCCTTTCCATCAAGAAGTGACAGTTAACACCTTAAAAGTGATTTATTGGTTTGCTTTGACATCTTCGGTATATCCGTATAAAAACAGCATTGTGATTTCATGCAGTATTTTAACTGTAAACTTTACTATTATACACACGTGTTTCATGACACGACAGTTGTTTTTTATCACCATTTTGTTCATGCAACTAAATCTTGGCCAATATTCCATACTATCCAAGTAATACTGTTGAACATTATATCAAAGCTTTTTACGCTGTAAGTGTATTTTGAATAATATACTTCAAACCCATAACAGTTAATGGTGAATAAAACCTTGAATTCCATGGTAAAATGTTTAAGTAAATTAATATATATACTTTTTCAATTTTAAACTTAGTTTTAAAATTCAATAATATTGATCATATTAAAACATAGTTCGATGATCTTTTATTTTAAATAATAAAATACATTTTAACACCTAAAAAGTGGTTCGAAGATCTATTGACGATAAAATGAATATCGGTTAATTCTGTTTGACACACCGACTTTATTACACCTGGGGAAAATTGGTGTTTCAGAGAGTGAACCAATTATTTTATTGTTTCTGTGAAATTCATGAAAAAAATATAGAAACTTTTGCATTATTCATCTCGAAGCTATAAATATAATTCAGACGATGGTGAGCCGAAATAAATTATATCTTATAAAAAAAATTGTAGAATTAAAATATATTGCTATTTTTTCACCGTGTTATAGTGAAGTTCTATCAAGTAAATGCAAATTCAATCAATCAATAAAGTGTAATTATTTTTATAATTTGAAATACACTATGAAAGATGAAGGGTTTGAAGTCGTATCAATATTTTTTAGATACATTGGTAAATACTTTAATGAATATATTGTAGAATGAAATTCATAAAATTTTGATTTGGATTTTTAATAAAAAAAATCGAATATTGAGTGCATAAAATGTTTAATTATTCGCTCATAATTGTATGATTGAAGTTATTGCATCATTATTTTTTTTACGGGAAAATCCGTGTTTAGTTGAAAAGAAAATGAAAGCAAGTATCGATAATTTGCGTTGATATAAAGCTTCAACGTTTTTAACAATGTTCAAGTGCATAAAAACGGTCTTTATAGTGGTCGCACTATAATGGATATCTTTTGAAATTGACTACCTTAAGCGTGTTATGAACTCTTGATACTCTCCAATAGCCAATGTCAAATGAAAAACGGACTCGTGTAAAATGGCAAACTAGTTTGAAATCCATTCACGCCAGGATGATGTATGAGGGCTGAGTTCAAAAGCTCATCTATCACATCGATCTTCTGACAGCCTGGTACTATCATGTCTATATTAGTAGGGCTCGGTACACTTTTAGAGAATGCTTCAAAAATCAATTTTTTAATTAAAATTTTAACTGACGGTATTCGATAAATTTGCAAGATCATACGGGGAACGAGACATTCTCGATTCGTCTTTATATGAGAAATTGTAGGGTTATAATGTTTGCCTATATCGCTGTGAAAGTTTCGAGACATTTCACGAACGAACTCTCGAATTGTAGGCGTTTTCAAGTCTCTATGTAACAGCGAATTGCGAACGTACCACGGGGCATTACAAATTTGTCGCAATGATTTATTTTGAACAGTTTGAAGTGTCTTCAGATGCTTCTAGATACACAGGATACCTAATATCACGTAGACTAAGTTGCTGAGCAAGTTACATTTTTTTCTCTTCTTTTAAGCACGTGCATGGTTTGACGATCGGTCCGTGCAGCTATGTATCGGGCCAAGAATATGAGGAGTAAAATCGATTCTTTTTATTAGTACTGCGTTGTGGATGGCGGCCGTGTAACAACAGCTGCATACACATAACGGGTGGAGGAGGGACAACAACTTGTTACAATAAGAGTCAACTATTGGCAGCGGCTAATCTATTATTTATTATATTTTTTTTTAAATTTAAGCTAGATGTATTGGTTGAAAAAAATGGTAGATAAAGTTGGCGTAACAGTGGTGCGTGTATGTAAAAGAAAAAACGAGAAAACACAAGTGTTAAGGCAAATGTTTACAGGATATTGTAAAAATATGTAAGAACTTGTTAAACGTTCTTGCTCTATCAAAAAAGAAAGTTAAATAACTTTTAACTAATCCTAAACTTCAAATAAGATACAAAGACTATAATAGTGTTGCTATAAAGCATACAAACGAATAGAAAAACAATTTTTAATATGTATATAAAGGATACAAACTTTGTATTTTGAAATAAAGTAATTCATAGTAAGCCATGTATATTGAGATTAAAGTAAACTAGTCAATCAAATAAGAGCGAATAAAATGAAACATTAGCGTTACATGTATGATAAAAAACATTAATATTTATGATATTCATACCTTTCGGTTTCAATAAAATAGAATTAGAACCAGTTTTGAATAGAAGGCTCTCATAGACCTCTTTTCAATTAAATTCTTCTGGATTCTATACAAAAACTTACAGCGTTATAACTTGAACGTTATTTAGAAAACTGGACTAATCAATGAAAAACTCATGGAATTTAATATCATTTTCTAACAAACTTACAAAGAATCATATCGTATTAAACACCCACAATTTGTATTTTTCTGGAAGTGTGTCATAGTAGCTTTGACCATTCGGAAGGATTAGGTGACAGAACATTTGATACTACATAAGTTAACAATAAAACATGCAGAAATGATATATAAAGTCACTTATAAACAATCATAGTTTGTTTTTCAAATCTAATTCAGTAAGTGGCATAGTTTGAGTGGGTAAATATACAAATCGGTATTGATAATTTTATGACTAAATCTTTTGAAAAAATACTATAGTAAAACTATCGCATATTCTTTATAGCGGTCATCTTATTTCGGGTAAAAGCTGGCAAATCCATGACACCTTTTTTGTTAGCCGTTTTGGCCAACCCTATCGTTTCAATTTTGTCACTCCATCATTGTTACGATCCTCGGTCACTGATGTGCGCCTGTTACCCTGTTGTGACGCTTTTCTTGTGAAACGCATTCCACCCCCGACTGAAAGGTCCTTTGTGAAATTCCTGCCCGGTAAAGTTCTGGGCGCGTGGCTGCCGTTTGCCCGTACGGTGCTTTACGTTACGTCACTGCCGGGGTTGAAAAATGTTACCAGCAATGTAAAAAAATAAAACTGAAGCTATCGCCGGAATTTTAATGGTTTTATTAAGAAATACCTGCTCAGTTGATTTTTTTAAAAGACGAATTGAAGTTAATTTCTTTGTAGTTATTTACGCCAAATTGAGCTATTCGTTTTTTTATTTATTATTAAAACCACAATATTGTTTCGAAAACGAAAATTTGACTCCTCGAATGAAAATTTTACAAAATGGTATGTTGATTGAATTGGCATTTACTTGGTAGAACTCCATTATAATACGGTGAAAAATAGCAATGTAAATTAGTTCTACAATTTTTTATAAGATATAGTTGAGAGCTATTTCGGCTCACGTCATCATCAGAACAATGTTTAAACGTACATTTGCTTATCTGTATATAGTTGTGTAAAAAAAGTACAAAATACATCTTCTCTTCTGTTTTAACCACTTGCAAATTGTTAAAAAGGTCGCAAGATGGCGGCTTTGGAACAGCTGTAAATCAACAGATATCATTGTCACACGACTTTTTAAACAAACAGACAAATATAAGTCTTTCGCCATTCCTTAGACCATTGCAAATGGCTCATGCATTTCTGTAATAAATCATCTCCGACCAGTATTTAAGCTTATTGAAAGAGCCGCCTGCTTAGTTTAGTTTATTTTAAATTTTAATTTAGTCCTGTAGTTTAGTGATGATATAAGCTAGGTTGTTAAAATAGAAGAGAAGATGTATTGTGTATCTTAACTATACAGATATATACAGACAAGCAAATGTACGTTTAAAACATAGTTCTGACGATGGCGTGAGTCGAAATAGTTATTAACTATATCTTATAAAATTTTGTAGAACTAAAATTCATCGCTATTTTTCACCGTATTACAAAATGATTTTTGAATTGAGAATTAAACTGAATTCTGATGTGCGGATGATTTGTTAATGCACAAAATAAAATATGTTATTTAACGAAGCCTGAAACTCACAATATACATAGTAGTCCATGTATAAAAACCTCGCTCTCGATCAGTCTACCTTGGAGTGAAAATTTATATGTGATAAAATTATACTATTATTATTGGTTACACATTACGGCAATATAAAGGTGTGAACGTAATACTGTTTTAAAAATATTGAGATATGCATACAAAAACCGTTTATGAACAAATGATCTTAAAACAAAGAGAACTGAAATTTATTCAATACAATTTGTTGAATTTCGTTGAAATCATTAGGCAAAGCGCTTTGCTTTTTTGCAACCATTGACTATCTCAAATGAAACACTTTAGATAATATTTTAAATCTTTTGTCTTTATTTTGTAAAAACATCTATCTGTTTGAGTAAAGCGTTTTTTTACGGAAATGCTTAATTTGCAATTTTACTTAGTACATTTGCATAATATAACAACCTCATTAGAATGTACGACAGGTTTCGTTGGATGCAAGAGTTTTGTAAAATGCTTAAAGAACTTTGAAATCTACTTTACTTAAGATTAAGAAGTCACTTTACATTTTCATGAGAAAAAAGTATCAGAAAAAGGAATCATTATTTTTTCTTTGCAGAGAAAAATACATGTAAAAAAATCAACGAAAATATAAATACACATAAACGTAAAAAAAATACACAAGAAAAGTATTTAGATTATGTTATTATTAAAATAATACCTGGTCTAAAATTGTTCTCAATGACAAATTTTGACAAAATATACAGCCGATCATTTTTCACGATTTTGTTGATATTTTGCTTTTTGTATAGACCAAGAAGCAAAACAAACGTTAAATCCAAAAATATAGGTGAAATTTTTCTTGCTTATACAATTTATTTTATAAATTAAAATTCAATTCTGAAAATGTTATCAAACAAAAATTGGTCATTTTTTTCTATTAATTGAACCCTTAATGCAAGAAATATAATAAAAAATTTGGGGCACGAAATTAAAAGTATTCAATTAAAGTATTTGAGTATTTTTGAAGTAGCAGCGGTTTTAAGTCAAACACAGTCAATATTAAAGTTATTTTTTTAAACTAAAATTATTCACCGGAAAATTGTTGTTTGTGGTATCATTTCTTTATTAGTTAGATGTATATGACTTTTTTATTTCTAAAGATTTAAATTTATTTGCCTCAGTGAAAAACAATTGTCTTAAATTAAATTTCAAGGAAAAAATATTTGTAAGTATTTTTTTTTATGGAATTCGAATGTTTTTTCTTTTTAATATAGATTGTTTGATGAAATTATAAAGACAATTTCTTACCGACTATTCAAATACAGAAATAAGAATGAATAAAGGTTTGGCGATTTATAGTATTTTATTTTCAATATTCAAACAGCTCCAAGAATAAATACTTTCATCATGATAACGATTAGTTTAATTCACATTCCCTTTGAAACAAAAACAGGCCGAAACAAAGTGTTTCAATCTCAAGCGACTGAAGGCGGTGATATATTTTTACATTATTAGTGAAAGAAAAACCTCAGAAAGCTATTTTTCATCGCCTACTCGACGCACAGAGCTTTCCCTAAAAGTTTTATCGCATAATTTATAAGGGGCGCGGATTGATATAAAATAGCCAAGCAAAAGTTGTTAAATTCATGAAAATACTACTAAAGAATACCTTTCGTTTGAGTTTGACTGTTAAACAGCCTTCATTGTTATTTATTTTATAATTAATGCAGTTTCAGAAATGGTCTGGACGTTGACGAGTGACTTGAAACACACGAACTTATCGACTGTTTTCGAGCTTTATGTCTGTCATTATTAACAAATTGACGCGTGCTTAAGATTACTATATTTTCCATCACGTTGGAAGGAAGCAGATATTATTTTAATTCCAAAACCTGGGAAAGATCACACTCTTCCGATAAACCATCGACCAATAAGCTTACTACCCGCGATGAGCAAAATTCTAGAGCGTGTGATTAAAGCTAGACTGCAAGAAGTGGTGGAAGAGAAAAAGATAATCCCAGACACACAGCACGGTTTCCGCGCAAATCACTCGACAAACCACCAACTTCTTCGGGTAGTAGAGTTCATCGCAAGTGGATTCATTCATAAAGAAGTCACGGCGGGCCTCTTTTTAGATATTGCTAAAGCCTTCGACAGGGTATGGACCAAAGGGCTCGTATTCAAAATGTCGAAGGCTGGCATAGGATTACCACTAGTAAAAATTCTCAACTCGTTCGTGACGGATAGACATTTCAAAGTCAAAATGGGTGTTATTCGATCCTCCTTAAGACCGATCCAGGCAGGTGTCCCGCAAGGCTCCATCCTGGGACCCATACTGTATAACATATTCACGCTTGACATTCCTTGCGGTGGGGAAAGCGAAGCAGTTATAGCTCAGTATGCCGATGATACTGCTATTTTATCAAAATCTCATAATCGGCAAAGTGCTGTCACACAAGTCCAGCTATTGGCTGATACCATAGAGAAATGGTGTGAAAACTGGCGAATTAAAATCAATACCGAAAAAAGTGCCGCAGTTACGTATTCAAAGGGTTTCATTAGAAAACCCAATTTCGATTGCATTCGTATGCAAAATACAGAAATCAAGTGGTCCAATACTGTCAAGTATCTAGGACTCACTCTAGACAATAGACTAAAATTCAATGAGCACACCGCGATTAAAAAATGTCAAGCTTATGGTGTAAAAGCTAGACTAAACTTTATACTCAATGTGAAGAGCAAGCTTACTCTCAAATGCAAGCTGCTCCTCTATACAGCTATAACTCGGCCAATTATTGTGTAAGCTACTCCAGTATGGGCTTATGCTCACCAGAAGCATCTGAAGACACTTCAAATTGTTAAAAATAAATCATTGCGACAAATTTGTAATGCCCCGTGGTACGTTCGCAATTCGCTGTTACATTAGAGACTTGAAAATGCCTACAATTCGAGAGCTCGTTCGTGAAATGTCTCGAAACTTTCACAGCGATATAGGCAAACATTATAACCCTACAATTTCTTATCTACATAATTATGATGAGACAGTACCGAGTAATCGTTTAAGGCCGAGAGCGGTTCTGCTCGATGACCCGCCATAGGTTTGTTGTTACAGATCTTAATCCCAACATGGACAACCTCGGCATCTGAAAATGACTTTCCTATTTTATTTCCTTACGTATTGTATATGCATGCGTGTGGCTGTGTGTGTGCCTGTATGCACACTGCTGCGACCTAATGTTGTCAACAATGAAACAACAATTATAACAAAATTAAATCTATATACGAGAGATGGAGGAGACGTGAAGAGCTCTGATGCTGACGCGTCATAGATATTAACGCTCCATGAATTTGATATCCCAAAAAAAAAACAAATTGGTTTCTAACCTAATATCACATACCACTTGCTACAAATACATGTTTCGGTGGCACGCATCAGTGTTAGTTGACAAAAGGAACCATGTGTCAATTTTTAGAATTCATAGGAGAACAAAAATAATTTAATTCAGTTTAATTACCAAAACAAAATAAATATCCGCTTAACACAAAGGATCGGTATTTTATAAAAAACGCAGTATTTATTTTACTTATGGTTTATGCAGCCTACTGGCTTGTACGGCTGAAAAAAGAAAGAGTAATTAATTAATTTCGCAAAAAGTTCCCCAACATTATGAATTGTTTATTATTTTGCAAAACCAGAAGACTAACGTATTTTTTTTTATACCTTACGCCACCATGGACGTTTTGCTGAGTTTGTCTTATAAATTAAAATTGAGAAATAGCTTTCAAAAATTCCAAGCAGAGAAAATTTAACACAATTTCTTCTCAATATAACTACTGTATACTAATATTCTTGCCTTAAATATAACACACAAACTGAAACAAATTAATATTTTATTTTGATTATTAATTCGTAATCTACCTAATAAGTTGCGATGTATTGCTAGTCTTATACTTTTAGCGAGTGTGGTTAATTCTTGTGAATGAATAACAAAACACATGGATTCCTCCAATTATTTCTAATAAGAATATATTACCTTTGTCAATTGACAATCAATTATAAAATAACAAATCAATGATTAATAATAAATACCTAAATGTATTAAACATTTATCACGCTATTAAAAAAACGAATAATTTTTTTCAAAAATATGTCACTTTTATTTATCGAGCACTCATAATCAATCATTATCAATAATTATTCAAAATTATTAATTACCTTATGTAAAAAATGCCTAAATTTTTCTATGCGCAATAAACATATCATAGAATTCGTTTTCGTCCACACTTTAAATAAGTTTCACTGGATATAAATAATTCATATTGCCTTTGCTGCGATCAATTTTACTTGGTAAAAAAGTTACAATAAAAACGTACTATCATAGATTATTTATTGAATTAGCATTAACTTGGTAGAACTTAATTATAACACGGTGAAAAAATAGCATTGGATTTTAGTTCTGCAATTTATTTTTATAAGATATAGTTGAAAGCTATTTCGGCTCACGCCATCTTCAGAACTATGTTTAATCGTAAATTTGTTTAACTATGTATAGCTGTTCATCATGTGTATCTTCTCTTCTGTTTTAATAACCTAGCTTATAACATATTAACAAAAAAATAATCAAATTAAAATTTTAAATAGGCAAACAGAAAGCACTTACAATAAGCTTAACTACTACCCGGAGATGATTTATTACCGAAACGCTTTAGCCTCCTGCAATAGTCTGAAGAGCGGAGTCTTTTGCCGCTGACGATAGATCTGTCGATGGCGTGAGCCGAAATAGCTATCAAATATGTATTATAAAAATATTTGTAAAACTAAATACATTGCTGTTTTTTCAATGTGTTATCATAGATTATCATTAATTATTGATTATGATTTGTTTTAGTGTAAGAAAAATATAATATATCTAAGAAAGTTTTGAGCATCGCGCTGAAGTTTGCATCAAATAATGCGAGTGAGATTTTTGCACTTGTACGCCTAAAAGTAAGAGCTGCGACCCACTTGGGGAATTCTGTTTCATTCATTCATCAACACTATCTCCAGCGAAGCTATCTCCCTCTGTTGAATATTTTTTTTTAATTACGGCTGCGGGACATGTTTCACGGAGGAGCGTCGTATTATTCTCAGCACTCTTCAAAAAACTCTACACTAAAACTTTCAGCATAAAGCTTTCAGAGCTTCTCAACAATGTTGGATTAGTGTCTCCAGTAAACTACAATTGATTTTTCAAATATTTTTATTGGCGAATTATTTCGTTTAATCGTGGGTGACGATGGAAACATGTAGCTTTTGTTTTCTGCTGTTAGGGTGTAATTTTTTTTCCTATACAATTTTTTTTTTAATATATCATATGTCACATAAATTTGATCAAATTTATATCAAGTATAAATTTACAGACAAAATCAACGCTTACTATTGAATTTTGAATTGTTACAATTTTGTACGATTCCACATGTTTTGTCACTAACGACCGGGTTTCGCCTTTCGGCATCTTCATCTTCATCATCTATCACACGGATGCAACAGAACTGACGTCAGTTCTGTTGCATCTGACATCCGTTAGTGACAAAACATGTGGAATCGTACAAAATTGTAACAATTCAAATTTGATATTGAAATTCCATCAAGCACCTTCAGTCAATGTCATAAAAAGCTTACTATTGAAATATTCATAGGTTTTCAAAGGGGTTTTATAGCGCGTAGAAAATTAATTAATCTTATTCGGAATAATTCAACATTTTGTTTTTACAAAAAATATTAAAATGGAGCAATAAAATATAATAAAATGCATAAATAGTACTAATAAAACATACTTTTACTAGATAGTGAATGTAATTTCATAGTTATTTCATTGACTAGTCAGTAAAACCATTTTCAAGCAATACTTTATAGCGATATTTTATGTTTGATACATATGTGTTGAAAGCAATGCATGTCTACAAAAAAATGTAGAAGTGAGCCGTTGTCACAAAAGCGTCGCCAAAAGGCATTTTGCAACTTGTGATATGCTGTAAAGAAACGACTCACTAAAAATGACACCACTACTCTTAGTGATACAAAATATTATGTATAAATATTTATTTATATTAATAACCACTAGAGTTGATACTATATTGTAAAGTGGTAAAAGTTTTGGTTTATTTATAAATTTGATTTTTAACACCAAAAATTATACGGAATTCTAAGCGTTTTTTGTTTTCTCCTTTGTATGTGTTAATATGTTTCTATAATATATAAATTGATTAATTTTACCTTCTTTATTTGCTAGACCTTCAATATTTAATGCCAGTGAGAAATCGTGACTTCAACCAAATCCCGATCACTAAAAATAATAAATTATTGCGTAAGTGAATATCACATTATACCACTAAATAAATTTTCGCTTATAAAAAGTTTTTCAATATAACATAAAAAACGTTTTCATGAAATTTTTGTCAATTTCATTAGGCAAAATTCGTATAGGAAAAATAAGCCCATTTTTATTCTCTTACATCTATTGAAAAAAACCCAAGTCATATTTGAGTAAATCTATTTATTGATTATGTTTGAGACACGAGTGTTTGAGACGTATAAAAACTGTCACCCAGTCAGCTTATCTCAAATAATATAATAGTACACAACAGACAGAGGTACGTTAAATACTTGCTAATATCCTCAACCTTATGATTCTTACAATAAAATAAATTGAGAAAAGGAATAAGAAGTAGTTTTCTTAGAAAAAAACACGTTTTCCTCCAATATTAAACTTTCTTTCTTTTTAAATATTTTCAATAGTATATATTATACGATTCAAATATTATAGACTGAAAGTGTTGTAGCGTTGTGTTTTCACATAGTCAAAATCATTATTAACGGACTTTATTTAACAAGTAAGAATCATTCTATCAATAGAGCTATGCGTTACCCTTTTATTATTTATTTTGTGATGCATTCATTTTCCGTGATTAATTCGCTGATACAGCGCTCTCCATTCTTTCTGTAGAGATTTTTTTTACGCGTTTCCAAAGGAATGTCGTAGATATGTTCAATTCGAATTTAAAAATGCATAACTATATCGATTTTTAATATCAGCATATATAACAAGAATTATTTTTTAAGTCAAGCCTAAGTATTTAATAATTATATTGTATTTAGCGACCCGTATTTGACATTACCTTAGTTGGAACTATGACACTTTTTAATGCATGTATAATTAAAATTGATAATTTTGTCATTATAATTGGTGTGTTACTAGATATGACACACCAAATTTTAAATTTAAATCAATATTAGAAATAAGAAAGTTGTGCGTAAATAAATAACAAATAATTAACAAACTGAAGGGCTGATTTCGTTTATTTTAAACTGTCAATTCACACAGTTAAGTACGTCTTAAAACAAAGATATATGACCTCCGGTAATCTAAGCACCCGTTTATACAAGCGAGCAATTATCCGTCCTCCTTTTTATTATTTTTAATTACATTCCAACTGAAAAAGCCTTTTCTTTTTGAATACTTTTTAATGAACATCGCGTAATTAAAGTAAATAAAAAAATGGACTATATTTCTTATGTTTTTGAAAGTATTTTGAGTGCTTTCCCTCGAGACTTTTTTCTCAAAAAAAACAAAAAAAAAAAAACACCCGATTCCTTTTTATTCCTGTGATTTGCTCTTTTTCACGACAATATAATAATCTTTATAAATGTTTTATTTTTTTTGTCATTTTTTGTGTAGTGAAAGAAGACAAATAAAATAATTTTTATTGGTTTCTTGAATCGGAAGTTTTTTAAAGAATAATATTTTTTGTTTCCTGAAAACTTATTGACTCGTTTGTGGGATTTCATCCGCTATATCGTATTACGTTCATATTTAAAATTATTTGATTTATACCCAAAAAAGTTTTTAAAATTTTATTTTATTGAAAACAAAATTACTTTGAGACAAATGTTTGAAAATATTTTTATTTTTTATGACGTGTTAGTTTTTTATCCAATGATATGTCTGTTCTAAATTTTTAGCGGTTAACTTTCGACTCACTTCTTAAAATCGAACTCAACAGAAGCGATTGCATAGCAAATTATTGTTTTTATTCTAACCTTATGTTTTCTAAAAGCGGACGTTTAATTTCATGTTGCATTATCTATATATGTAATATATTATTCAATTCCTTATTGAGTGCTTTTTAGTTGTGGATTTCACAATCTATTTATTGATTCATGTTTCAAAACATGGATCTCACATAGTTCTTTTAATTGTAATCAATTCAATAAATTGTACATTATAAACTTTTTAGTGTAAGTCTTTTTTAATAGCTATAAACTAGAAGTTGTTATAGATTTTGAAAACAAACAAATGCCAAAAACAACATAAGCGAAAAATAATGCTGGATTGAAAAGTAAACATCATAGTTCTAGTATATTTTATTGTGTTTCTAGACGAGCACAAACAATGATACTGCAGTGGCAACACATTTTTTTGTACTAAAAAAGATCGGCAGTTTAAAAATCCCGCAGTATTCCCGCTGTCCTAGATATGGTGTCACCTGTTAGGGCGAAAGCTCTGTATGTTCGATTTCCCAGCTTTATTTTTCGAAAACTTACCACTCACGTTTCTTTTTAGTTTAGCGACTTGTTTTTCTTGTAATTTTCCGATTAGGTTAGTGAGTTAAGTCATATAAGTTTTGTGGAAAATATTCACTGTTAATGAGGGCGTTTTTCATTATCACTAAGTGACTAATATCTAAATTGGGCGCTACAACAAAATATAAAATTACAAGTCATTGATTTTTCAATATTTATTTCTTACATTGTAATTTTTCATATAATTTACAGAGAAAAAAAATGGTCTGCGGAATTAATAAATAACTACTATTCATTGATTGAATCGGCATTCACTTGGTAGAACTCTATTATAACGGATTCTTAACGAAAAAACTAATATATGTCGGTCACCATTATTGGCTCCTCTGACTGGTGTCTCTTTGTTTCTGTAATGGACCGTTTCCGTGCCATATGTAAACTTATTGATATAGCCGCCTTTTTAGTTTCATTTACAATTGTTAGTTTTATTGTGAACAGGAAACATGCTAGGTCGCTAAACCAGGGAAGAATTTGTATTGTGTACCTTTTCTACACAGCTATATATATAGATAAGCAAATGTTATTTTAAGCATAGTTCTGACGATGGCGTGAGCCGAAATAGCTATCAACTATATTTAAAAAAAAAAAATTTTAGAACTAAAATACATTGCTATTTTTTTCACATGTTGCGATAGTCGTATACCCTGATCTATTTTAGGATAGTTTCATGAATTGATTTATAATTAAAAAATGAAGGCAAAATAAACATGATGTTTCGGAACGTTAATTTACCCGTTTCTGAAAACTCAGCTTACCATGAGCAATTAAATAGTTACGAATAATGATCTAGCTCCGTTCCTATATATATAAATAAATAAAATAGTTAATGTCTAGATAATAAGAACTTTTTGTGAAACAACTAATGTTACCAATGTTTAAATAAAAATATTTTGTCATCTGCGATAGAATATGTTTGTATTTGGGAAATTAATAGAAACAATGTTAAGTTATAAAGGAAATATCCACAAATGTTTAAGATGTGTTTTACCCCAGAATTGAGGTTTTCTGTTCTAGTGTTGGCTTTTTGCTTGATGTTAAATATACATTATAAAAAAACTGAATCCGCAAATAATATTTAAGCAGTAGATATATTTTGAAACGAAACCATGCTTAGCACGAAATAACCATCACGATTTTTGTAACATATGATACATAAAAATAATTTTCAATATCTAAAAGCTTGTATCTTAAAATTCAATATACAGTGATATTAAAAAGTTTTCTATTGAAATACCATGCTAAGAAACAGAACATATCGTGAGCATACGGCGAAAGCAAAAAGTTTTTCAACATTTTTTGCATCATATGGTTAAAGTCTTAATTTGGTTAATATCTTTATTTTCTTTCATGACGAGAGAAGTCGGCCGATTTTTTTACACGCCAGATGTTCACGTACTATTAACGTATTGGAATTGAATTGACTTGGTCATTCATTCTTACAAAAATAACTTCTATCATGTTGAAAAAAACTTCACAAGTAACAAAAATCAGTACGTTTCTTTTCGCATTAACTGCGTGAATTGTAAAAAGTTTCAAAATACAAATATTATTCATTTTTAAATATTTTTTTCTTAAAATACACTGATTGACGATATATATTTAAAGAAACTGAAATTGTTTCGTTTTAACGGAGAAAAAATTATATAAAATACAGTTTTCGGAAAATTTATATATTTATCGTAATAACTGTGAATGACTACGATCAATACAAAAATACATTCGTAGCGGATTGTTTACGCTCACGAGACATTAATTTCTGCGTCAGGAATATGGATTTTGTCACGCAACCTAACAATAATACGGCCACACGTGGCAAAAAGAGCGGTCAATTTATCTACTCACAGATTTTTTTCTGTATAAATATTAACGAAAAACTGTTTCAGTGACCGTTTACGTGACGAAATAAATCTATGCAATTTTTGTTATACGGTTGAGTGTTTTTCATCCGGATTTAAAAAATCGTACTAGCTTGATACTTTTGATCGTTCATAGAATTATTGGACACAGAATGCTTAGGCGCGGTCGTTTGAATAACTTAAGCGTAAATCATATCAAAATAAAAAGAGAATATTATTCCAAAATTCAAAAAAAGAACAAATTCAACAGAAAAGGGTATCAATTTTTAATGTATGCTAATTATTCGTTCCGATTTTCTTGGTAAAGAAATTAAATTCTAAGACTTCCTCAATAATCCAAATCTGCGATTAAAGAATGATGAAAAGTCTTTAGTTTTGAAAATGAAGAAGTTAATTTTTTGATTTATTTAGGAATTTGCATCTGAAGAAATAGGTATCTGTAATATTTTATATTTCTTCCTCCAATCTTAAATCAAACGGTGAAAAAAGAAACAACAACTAATACGTATCTTGATTCGTTTTTAATGAATATCATTTGATTGTTTAAATTGTAAATGAATCCTTTGACTAGACAGATTTATTAGTTTTTCTATTTTCTTAAAATTTAAAAAGTTTTTTTTGTAAATTAAACCCAAGACAGATAAAAAGAAAAACAATTGATACATTATAATCCTATTTTAAATCGAAATAGCACCTTGATATAAGTTAGTTCAGGCCTGAAAAATCGATGGTCTGATTAACATTTTTTTGACCCTTCATTTATTTAATTAACTGTCTAAAATTAAGGAATCAAATTAGTTTTCTACAATATTAAAAGATGGTTTTTACTTGCGACCCGCCGTTCATTTAAAATTTTGCTTTATAGATAAAAAGTTTATCTACTCCTGGATTATTGAATATTCTTAATTGACATAAACGACAAAATCATAAACACCAATAAAGAGGACTAAATATGATCTTTATACCATAAGTCAATAAAATAAATTTATTAAAAAAAATATACGTCACGGGACCAATTATAAAGAATTGACCTATTTCCAAGTAATGTGTCATCATTTTGATATCAGTCGACTACCACTTATCAGTCAAAGATAAAATAATTATTTTTATACACTTAAAATATCCGAATTTAATTTCCCGTCGCATGAATAGTATGTTTTTGATGTCAAAGTTTATCAGTATCAAAAAAAACCTTCTTTTATAAATAATATTCTTAGAACACAAGTTTATTTTTGAAACGTTTCTTTGTATATATTTAATAAGTGACATATCAATCAATTCTGCCTTTTTTAGTTTTCTCAAGCACAAAATCGAAAATTACAACACAATTTCCTTTTCAACTGGGCAATATTTACTTACTTTATTATTAATCAACCAGTCATTAAAAGCATATTTATTGAGGAAAATTGCTAATCCTGTTTAACAACGCTGTATTTTCCGAAAATCAAAGGTATATTTATGTAAAAAATATTGATCTTGCCAAATAGCTCGTTTTTTAGGAATGATTTTGTTTTTGACATCAATAAATGGTTTTTAAATATGATTTAACATATATTGAATAGTGGAGCTCTATAATTATATAACTAAAATTATTCAAATGGATGATTTTAGAATATATTGATGAATTTATTAAAATTAATTAGTTATAAACGAATTAAAAAACAACATGTTCTTAAATTTTGAGGAATTTAATAATTTATTTCTGGATATACGTGTTTCCATCGAAAATATTCATATTTCTATCAATTGAATCAATTATTAATTATGACAATTTTTTTTATTTGGCAAAGCAGGGTGTTAAGTTTCTTTGTTTGCATTTTACGGATTTTATTTAAAAATATAAATTAAAAACAGAAACCAACTCTGTCTGTGGCCGAGGGTGGACTAAAAAAGTAAACATTTATAAGTTGTAATAAAATGATAGTAAACATTTTCATATTTATAAGTCATCACGTCAATTTTGCAAAAGTTTGCCTCGTAAAATTTACGTCAGATATTTCCCAAGAAAAGCATAGTAAAGTATTTCTTATGCCATGTGGACGGGATATATAACTTAACATTTATAACATTAAGTTTTCTATGGTTAATATAATAGTTACAGCTGATTATTTTAATAGGATTAAGTGACACATTTTTATAGGTGTTTTGTTTTTAATTTAAAATCTAAATTCTCTTCGGTTATTTAAATTTTAAATGATAAAAACACATTTGTATTACTTATTTCTACAAGATATTTTAGAGCCTGTTTTGCTCATCTCGAAGATTATCAACTGAATAAACTGAATGTTCGCGATGAGTGAGGCGGTTCTGATCAAAAAATATATCGTGGAAATAAGTACTAAAAATGTATTTTCATTATTTAAAATATCATGCCTTTCCATCAAGAAGTGACAGTTAACACCTTAAAAGTTGTTAATATCTTCAAAAAACACAATAAAAATAAATACAGGTCTCATAAGGTGTATAATAATCTTGATATTTAAAAATTAAAATACGTTAGAGCGTTTGTGTAATCCGATATCAGTAAGCGTATCAATTTAAAAGAACAAAATAAAAACTCACGTTTTATGAGCAAAAATGCTTAAATATTATAATATATTTACCGTTTAAAGTATGCTATGAAGTTATTAAATATTTGATTTATATTTTTATTTATCAGAAATTATTTATAGAAAAAATGGTATAAAATTTAAACTTATCTAAATAGCACTGGCCTAGAAAAAGTGTTGTTAAAACTGTATAAAAGGTTTCGACTCATTCCACCAACGACGCCATAACTCATTCTGCCATCGAAATCAAGCTAACTCTAACAGGGTGAGTTTATGTACCTCTAAGACATTTTATTTATCACGTGTCTCATTCACGATTGCCATAAATCAATGGGTCTATGTTATTTGAGACGTAGATATAATCAAGTGATTTTTTCTCGGGTATAACTATTACTACGTACGACCCACTACGATTTATTTAGGCGTGACATACTAAATGTCGTTATTAATTCATGTTATATATCAGTATTTTAGTTTATAATGCGTCATTTTATGGGATATTTAATGTATATAATACGATGTAGATCGTTAAAAGACGTTATATGAAACTTTTAGTGTTACACCCGGCTTATCAATAAAATCATAATATTTCGGTGACACCTCCGAAAAAGCGACAGAATTGGAGATAATGGGTAAAGACTATTTCTGTTTGATTGAATAATGGCATTTGGATAACCATTTATTCGAATGAATTGCATTGGCATTTACTTCGTTACGTTCTAACTCCAGTATAACACGGTGAAAAAATTGCAAACATATTTTAGTTCTACATTTTTTTTTTATATAAGATATAGTTGATAGCTATTTCGGGTCATGCCATCGTCGTTCTGACATTGACATTGTCATTTTTTCACTGTGTTATTTATTTGAAAATTACGATATAATCGCGTATCAAAGGAAATCATTATTTTTTTAAAATAGGATTTAGTGTTGTATTATCAACCTTTTTTTCGAATCTTAATGACATATTTTTTATAAAAATATACATTTTTGAAAAACTAAGGCTTTTCAAAATGTTGGAATTAATATGCTTATTTTGTAATATAATATGGTCCAAAACGTTTCTATAAAAAATAAAAGTAATCAGTTTTAAAGTATTAACTGTCACTTCTTGATGGAAAGGCCAAATATTTTAAATAATAATTTATTTTTAGAATTGTGGAAATAGTACTAAAATGTATTATTGTCATTTCAATTAAGTATTCTCAATTCTTTTGAAATTTTCTTTATTTATATATATTCAGACTACAATTATTTCAAAGATTCTAATATCACATAATAGTTTATTTCAAAGTTCTTAAAGCTTCAACATTCTTCCATTATTCTATATTTACTAAATTTCTCTTAAAATAAAAACTCTTTTTTTCTTATTTAAGTATTCAGTAAACGGAGTTTTTAAGTGACATTTAATTCACAGATGTCCTAGTTGTTGTCATAGTCAAGAAAAGATCAATGTTTTTTTAGTAGCGACATTTTCCAGACCACGAATAAATCGCTACTAAAATTTGACATCATCGACACCAAGGTTTGGATATAGTCATTTTTTAATGTACAAAAGTAAATGTGATCAAATATTGATAATTGAACAGTTTTTAGTTAGTATTTTTGAATAAAATATGACATATTTTTCACGAAATTCTACCACACGCGACTGCCAAAAACTCCCAACAATGTGACAGTTCATCGATCATTATTATCAATTAATAGAAGTTTATGTGACACATCTGTGTAGTAATTAATTAGATATTTACTTGTGATACATATGAGCGTGAAACTTTGTTCGAACGTAGTTTATAGATAATAACGATTGATGTTTCTACGAAAGAGAATATTTCAAACAGTATGTTAATTACCAATATATAATATGTAGTGTCACCACTATTAGGTAAGGATTTCTAGCCAGTCAATTACGAAGTAAATTTTAATCAACTATATTACAATTTTTAAAATAATAATGATTACAGATTTTGATTTTACAATTAAATGATCGCCGGGTAATGCGGTCAATTCAGAATTTCAGCTGATCGGATTGCAAAATGACATTGGTAAAAATATTTTTATATATATAATAATTACTGTACTCGTATATTTGTGACATCTACATCATTTATACCTTCAAATCTTCGTTTTTTCACATTAAAAATATTTATTTACACATAATATTCTTGTTTGTAATTTGTACTCAAGTTGGTGTTGTCAAGGTCAACAATAACTTAGGCAGGCATCTTAAAAATAGTAAAGATAAATTAATAATCTGGACAGAAGCGGTATTTATAAAATGTCCTGTGGCTCATGTTTATTCGTTTATATCGGACAGACAGGTAGAAGTATATCTACTCGAGCTAAGGAACATGTAAAATCATTCAACAGTAAAAAAACAGATTCACAATTCGCTAATCACGTTATTAATGAATCACATAATATAAATTCAAACTCAGCACCTAAATGTTTTCATCTTTGTAGTAAAGGTCGGAGAATGACGGCTTTAGAACAGATATAAATCAATAGACACCAATTATCACAAAGGATTATTAACGAACAAACTAACATAAAAGTATCGCCACTTGTCCAGCCGTTGTACAAAGGGGTGGTCTGATTTGCTTCCATAAGGACCACTTCCGTCCCACTCATAATCTTATTGTCATAGACACCTATTGTTTCATTTAGAATTTTGAAAATTTAGTGTCATTGTGTTAAAGTAACAAGATAGACGGTTGGAACAGGAGAGAGGATGTGTTGTGTGCCTTTTCTGCACAGCTATATATAGATAAGCGAATGTTAGTTGAAGCATAGTTCTGATGATGGCGTGAGCCGAAATAGCTATCAACTATATTTCTTAAAAATAGTTTTGTAGAACTAAAATACATTGCTATATTTTTCACCGTGTTATAATGGAGTTCTACCAAGTGAATGCCAATTCAATCAATAAATAAATCAAACGTTTTACAGCGCGTGAGCAGAGCACATAAAGCTGTCTAAGTGAGAAACATATCTCCATAATCCAGTGTATCAATTGATGGTGTTTGCGTAAAGTGGTACTGGTCCTGACCTAATGATTGTAATAATTCAGGAACCTACGCGAATACGCGCAAAATAAATCTTTTTTTTTTAATGAAATCGGATAAAAAAGTAAATGCTCCCGATGTGTGAAACCAATCCTGATCTAATGATTATTCTAATTTAAAAACTTTTGCGGGCGTATTCTCAACAATCCGCTAATATTTCATTTCAGGCAAACCGGACGTATAAACAAACAAACATTCATTTATATAATATATGCATTGCCTTTTCACCAAGAAGTGTCAATTAAAACCTTCGAAATGAGATTAATTTAATCTAAAAGTCAATAACTACGATAATAGGCATGACATTAAGCTTTCAAGCAAATAAAATGTAGACATTGTGGCTACAAGGAATGGGTGAAAATTAAATGGTTTAACCGCATCTCTTTTTCAAAAGCTTTTCGATATAAAGTTTAGGTAACAAACTTACAAGCTGTAAGCTTATGGTTCTTTCTGTTTCCTATTTTTAGTATTATTGTCTTTTTGACATAGTAAATTTATAGTAGATAAGTTTATTTAATATGACGGGATTTATATTGACAAACTTTTCAATATGAAATATATTGTAAATCAATAAGAGGATTTCAATTAAGTATTTAATTATTTTTTGACATAGAAAGAGGATAACTCCAGAGCCAATTTTTCTTTTTAAAGATTGGATGAACGAGAGGAAATTTTAACCGAGAACTCTTGAAATATATCTATGCACATATGTGAATTTTTTTTTTTTCGGCAAATCAAATAACGGGTTACCGATACCGACAGACGATAACGCATAAGAATATTCATTGATCTCTTAGTATACAAAACAAGAATATTAAAATAAATTTAGCAATAATAGAAAAAAATACGATTCATATTGAAATTCTAAAGCAATCTACCAGGGTCGCATGAACGGTTGGAGATGGAATATATTTATACCTATTAACACATACAAAGCTCATCTGAATAATGTATTACTGCGGAATGAAAATGGAATGAAACTAGCAAAACCCTACCCGCTTAACGTTATGGCATCTGTGAGGTTGTATTTCGAAGCTCCGACCTAACTTAAATTTACCAATTCTCTTCGCCTGTTTACCCGGCGTGCTCTCTTAGTATAACTTTTATCAGGTTGATTCTTCGATTAGTATGGCAAACGCTGACTTGTCACAATTGTATAGCTTCTTCTGTGTTTACCTATTGCAATCTACTTGCCACTTCTGGCACCCTGATTATTTGCTTAACAAATATATTCAATTTAAAGAAGCAATTACTAATTAAAAGTTTAATATAAGTTTTTTTTTAATGAGGACCTGAATGATATTTTTTTCTAAGTGACATAAATTATTAGATTAAAATTAAATTAAAAACTATACTTGTCGCAATAGACGTATTGAATTATTGAAAAATTAATTAATAAATTCAATGTCAAATTACATACGTGTACAATTTAAAGTACGTATCCATTCTATTGGCAGATAATCAAAAACTAAATTATATTGAGCTGATGCTCAGCAGAGATTTCAAGTAAATTTGCTTCGTATGGAGAATCTTTGATAGATTTAAAACCTTCAAGTAACTTTCTGTTGCACATCAAATGCTAAGCGCATGGGATAATTTGCAAGTGAAAATATGCTCAGATATGCTTACCATATAATATTAATTTATACTTTATATTTTAAATAATAAAAACACATTTTTTAGTACTTATTTCCACAATATATTTTTTGATCAGGAGCGCATGCGGATAATTCGCGATGCAACTGAAATGCTCGCGATGAGCGAAACCGGTCCTGATCAAAAAATATATTGTGGAAATAAGTACTAAAAAATGTGTTTTTATTATTTAAAATATAATGCCTTTCCATCAAGAAGTGACAGTTAACACCTTAAAAGTGATTAATTTATACATTTAAAATTATTCATATGAACTGATTTAAAATTAATTATTTATTTTAAAGATTAACTAGTTATTTTCTTCAACCTTTTAGATTATTATAATGTCAATATACATTTTTAACAGTGTTGTTATTAAAGTCGCAAACGTTAAAATTTTAATAAAAAAAATCTACAACAACTCAAATTAAACAATAAATCATTGCATGAAGCTGACATGATTGCTATAAATAAAAGAGTACATAAAAATTCCGTCATAATTTGAAAATTAATTCGGAGATTATTGTTAATACAAAATGGCATTCCTTTGCCTATGCATATAAGTGTAATATAATGTTGCTTGGTTGAGTTATCTAAATATTTTACATAATAAAAACAGATTTTTTTACTACTCATTTCCACAATATATTTTATAATCAGGGCCGGCTTTGCTCCTCACGAGCATTATCAGTGGATACAATCAGCGAAACCGGTCCTGATCATAAAATATATTTTGGAAATAAGTACTAAAAATGTGTTTTAATTATTTAAAATAACATGCATTTCCATCAAGTACCTTAAGCCTTGAGTACCTTAACAGTTATCTGAACAGACAACTATTTTGTTTTTATTATCCATTGTCGAATTTCGCCAAGAAATTCTGTCGAGCTGAATTAAGAAACGTGTATGTATATATTTATAATTCATGCTCTCCTCGACAATCGGAATGCATATGTAAAATAGATCTTCGGTATAATGAAAAAAAAAGCGCGCAACGTTGAATACAAACATCTCAATCTTGCTTGACAGTGCAGTCATAAACGGCGACATCGACCTCAGTACGCTAGAAGCTTTTCAGACCTTTAATCGCAATACCTGCAAACATCATAATGCTTTAAAAATAGTAACAGCGAGTAAAACACTGGAATATTTAAATGAAAGATCTCGCGAGATCTACTGTACATTCAAGGACGAAGCGATATTCATAGCGTTATAACATCTACTGTTTTCAGCCCAATGATTTTCAAGTCACAACACATATAAAGATAGAAGTATACAAAGAGTTGAAACAAATAAAAGTTAATCTATAAATTATATATCTCCAGAAAACCATACACTTTTTACTTCTTTCTTACAAATAAATATGGACTTTCAAAATCTAGTCTAATATAATGTTTATCTGCGTTCTATATACAAGTTATTATTTCTAAAAGCTTGACTCTATTTGTGTACATCAAACTGATTTATCACTTTTATTTATTTCAAGACTTTAAATATGCATAATATGTTTGATCGTATGCAAACTTTCTCATTTAAATATTTGATCCAAAATTGACAGTAGTTTGACCGATTCGTATTTTTACAAAATACAAAATGTTGCGACTAAATGACAGTACATTTTCGTAACATCTCTTCTAATACTTGATTAAATATATATGATATAAATTTATTTGTAAAACGCCAAATTCTCCAATATTTTTTTTCGTTTTTTATAGTTATAATGATAGATCTACTCAAAAGGTAAGAAACATATAAAGTTATCGTGTGACATCGTTTTTTTTTAATATCAAAGATGTGTTACACCTTTCAAACGTATTTTTAAAAGGCTTTTTCTATTTTTACTTCGATCCACTTTGAATTCTAAAATATAAAAGTTTGTGGCACTTAACTTTTTGCCAACGACACTCGCTGTAAAGCGACATCGCTTTCCTTTTTAAAAGTCAAGTCTATTGTCATTTACAAAACGGCTTTCTTAAACACAAAAAGCTTAATTGTTTAACAAAGTTTTCATTGTAAAAACAAATGGTCAAAGTTCAAGATACAACCGGTACTTTACGAGTTGAAAAATTTTCTGCTTATAATTACTATAAGATATTTAACGCAGTTAGGGCATATATAACAATTTATATACATATTAACCTCTCTCAAAAAAAAAAGGAAAACAAACTAAGAAATTTGGATTTTAATCATTTCATTGGTATTTCTAAACGTATTCTTTAACTAAACTAAACTCTTTAAATGTAGAACTAACTTTGAAATCAGCCACATAATAACATAATAACATGTATTATTTATTGGTTTCAAAACTTACCACAGTTACAACTGGTATAAAAATAGGCGCTTGTCTTGACTTAAAATTTGTATTCATTTGTAAGCAACGAATCGGTAAATTTAAATTATGTGATTAGGAGTTGATTCTGAAAGTTCAATCATCAATCAATTTTTTATGTTTTTGAAAAAAAAATGTTTTCATCGATATAAATTAAGGGTTTTTATTTTTAACGATTCTTTACACTTTAATATTTATATGGTTAAACGAAACTATTATCTAGAATTTTTTTCTTTGTTGATTGTATTTAATAGTTTTACTATGAATATCTGGACTGATTTCATTTTAAAATAATTCTTTTGTATCATAAAATTTAAATACAGTCAGTTGCTATATTTAAAAAAACCATTTATATGATTAGGATCGGTTTTGATCAATGAGTAAATATTTTCATTCGATCATATTAGGCTTGTTAACTTAGTTGGTAAATTTTCAGTCTGAGCTTTAGTATGCCTGTACCTAATAATAATAATAGTAAGGTATTATAGAATGCTTAAATATTTTTTAAATATTTATATATTCTAAATACTTACGAGTTTTATTAATATATCTAAATGAAACTATCAACACGTGAGGAAAAATCTTAAAATCGCTTCTATTTGAAAGTCTTTGAGAAAAAAATAATTTAAATATCAATGTAATATTTAAAAAACCCCATTTTTAGATATATTTGTATTATTGTTATCCGTAAAAATTTATCTGTACTCATCAAATTATAAAAAAACGCTCGAAATTTTATTTTCTTCCTCTTAAAAACAGCTATTTACCTCAATTCCATTATTTGTTGCTTTACGTACACTATTAAAAAAATATATGGTATATAATGTAAACCCATAAATAATATAATGCAAACAACAATCGATAAAACCATAATGATATATGGTTAAGGACATTAGCGCTTCTATGTAATATAACTACAGTGTGAATAAGAAAGACATTATATATGTAAAAAAGAAAATTTCTAAAAAGCTACTAATCGATTTATATAGATAAATGCCGACACTAAGCAAAAATTATATCTGAGTACATCAGCATTTTTGTTTTATAATACTTAGCTTGTAAGTGTTTTGAATCGAATTTTGTATTCTTCGAGCCCATGGTAGCTGTTATGAAGACAAAAATAAGTTTTTTTCTATTTGTAATAAAATTATTATTTCTTCTTATAATCTTCTAATTTCATAAATTTTAAGGTTCGATATTTCATGTCTGGCGTAAAAAAACGTTATTAAATCCATTAATGCACTATTTTCAGACACCATAAAATAACGTTTATTTTCAATCAAACAGCAAGTACAGAATAATACGTAATTAATAAATTAAACTGTTAAAATTTTAGAGGAAAACACAGCTTTGCTTAAAATCTTATTGTCGTAATAGATATTTATTAAACGAAAACAAACAACATATTTTTTTTTAACTCTTTTCTGTCAATTGTTCAATTTATAACCAACTCAATTTATTCTTTTACCGTAAAAAAAAAAATATGAATCTGAGACAACCCCATTACAGATAAAGATTATACGTACAATTTTTTTTAATTTTTACTGTTAAAAATGAAATTTTTAACATGCATTAAAATATTATTTTTAACATGAGAAGTTTACAAAATCTTGCATAGTTCATACACGAGTTATGAATGTTATTCGAAAGCAATTGCATGGATCTCTTTCAAAGAGGTTGCGTGCGCAATCTATTTTCTTCAATGTTAGTAAAATAAATTCTCTTAGAAAATAATACTTTGTGAAACATTATGTTAATACTGTATCCCAGCCAACACAAATTTGGATCAAACGAGTATCGTGGCACTTTTATTGACAATAGGCACGCCATTCTTGTGTTGGGCTTGACGAATCGTTCGCTCCTGTGTTATAGTGTCTATTCTATCGGCTATCAACGGATTTCCAACTTCACAGCTCATCCCAGTGAAATCCAATACAACGAATTGATCTGTATGACAAAAATTCTATTGAGTATTTTTGTCGCTTCTTATATTATATTTTTTCAAGGTAATTTATTTTATCACTTGAGACGCTTAAAATATTTTGCAATTTTATCGTATCGAAATGTTTCACACAAAATTTAAAATTGATTGTATGAATTTTTTTATATTACTCATATCTAAATGATAATTTAATCAGAAAAAACACTTTTAAAAATTTATTGTTTATTAAATTATTTTGGGTTAAAATTATGAAAAACATTTTAGAATATTTGTTTTCAATTGGAAATTATTACATATTTATCAGAGTTATTTGAAAGAATACTGTATAACATGACACCGTTAATACATTAAGTTATTGATGTTATTTTTCCATGGTTAAAATAATTTTTAACATATATTTAATGATACTCATTAAATATATAATTTATGAAATGTCATATCATGTTTCGGTGTCATTCAAAACCAAATTTTAAAATCATCGAAGTAAAATGTAAATGTGACCGATCAAATCATTCCCTACGCTACATTTCAATATAGAATACAGTATCCAGGCAGAAAAAAAAGATTACATATCCATCGATTACTATTAGCAATCAAATTCACATGTAAAAGCATCTGTGTTTATATTCCATTCAAAGCATTCGTGATTTATATAGCAGATTGATTTTGTTTTATATGTATCTTTTCTTGATAAAGCTCTGTATACCGAGTGATTGATAATGCCCTGCCGTGACGAAATAATGCCATTAAAGCTATTTTAAAAATGAAGGGTTGAAAATAAAGCTGTATGGTTTGATTTACTGACCTGCTGTATTTGATGTGGAGTAATTTCTGTAGAAAAAGCAGACACTGAAAGCTTAATAAAAATACTTTCAAAAACAATTTTTCTGTTAGCATAAATTGTTAAAACTGTATACGATTCCACATGTTTTGTTACTAACGACCCAGGTTTAGCCTTTCGGCATCTTCAAACTATCTATCTCACGGATGCAACAGAACTGACGCAAAATAAATTGTTACCATTGTTTATATACCAAAGGTATTAATTGAAAGAAAACACAGACCCCAAGGCAAGAACTAAATGACAATTAAAATAAATTCAATAATATTGATCTAAAGATAATAAACACATTTGCCTGTAATAAGTTTCACTAACGATAAATACTGTTAATAAGTCATTATTGAAATGATTTTAAAACAAATAATAATCAACTATCATTAAAATATAATCGGATTTTTTTTGTCTTTGTTGAGAAATACTTACTTATTTAAATCTGGCAAATAACTATTAAGCATCAAGTGACGCAAAATAAGAATTTACTTCATGATATTATTGATTCATTTAAGTGATCTCACTTAAATGATATAACAAAAGGGAGTTGGGAATGCCTGAAGATGCTAGAAGGCGAAACCCTGATCGTTAGTGACAAAACATGTGGAATCGTACAAAGTTTTAACAATTCAATTAGATATTGAAATCCCATCGAGAACCTTCAATCGATACAATAATTTTTCAGTAAGTGTTTTTATTTTGTTTAAAATTCGATATATTTAATTGTTTGATTGAATTATTGATTTCATGGTAGATTAAAAAAAAAAATTTAGCTTAAAATTGTTGAAAATTCATATAATTATTTTCACTTGAATAAGATGTCTATTAAATTGAGCTGGTGATAAAGGTGTCACAAACAGGCAGTGAAAGAAAACAACAATCATATTTTCTTGGGCAAACAATGTTATACTTTCGCTTTTCCACTCCATATCGTAATATAGAGCAATTTCCTTCAAACAAATCCAACAAATTATAAACACGCCCGACAAATAATTGACTACAGGGTGATTGTAAAACGTGTAATTTATTTTTATTGTAATTATATAAGATGTGTATCGCAGAATAAGAAAATGCATTTATATTTGAACCGACAACATTTTTTCTTTTTCGTGACTTTGTTTAGCACAAAATCAAACAGTGGAAACGTTAGATATTCTGCTAGAAACTGCAATATTTAGGAAATCTAATGATACTAGTATGAGATAATTATTTGTTGTGTTTTTTGAACATTATTTTGCGTGGTTATGAACAATGGCACTAACTATAGATATGGAGAGGATTTGGTCATAGTGTTAAAATATGTAAATATAACAAAACAAATAGATATTTGATTACTACAGTTATCGAAGAGTAGTTCTGTCTTGTTATAACTTCATGTGATTTTTTTATTAAAATTTTAATTAATGGTACTTAAATTTAATAATTACGACAAAACTTCGCATGATTTTGGAGTTGATATGTTTACAAAACAAATTTTATCGTCAACGACGGGTGTATTTCAGAATATTCTGTTTTGAGTTGAAATTAATGCTAGTATTTGCTTCAGTTATAATATCGAATAAAGGTTTTGATGGAAATTCAATATCAAATTTGTATAATATTTTAATAATTCAAATTATTTTCGCCGGTGAAAAGTCCAGTGAATGTTGATATTGAAGCAATAGTCTAAATAATATTAAAAAATAATTTATTTTAAGAATTCAAATATTCACATCACTATAAAACATTTTTTTTATATTGATAAAGTGTTAATTTTATCATTCATTTACATGAAATCATCTCGCAATGGTTAATTGTATCGCTGTGGTGCTTTGCCGATAATCATTGACGCAGGTTTGCATGTATATTTTTTTGGAAGAAACAAAAATTCAAATCACATTATTTCAATCAAAATAATAACACTTCTGTTAAAATAAATTTTAAGACACTTAGACGATAGCTCTTTCGGCTCACGCCATCGTCAGAACTTTATTTTTTTAACAGAAAATGTTTGTTAAAAATAATTTTGTAGAACTAAAATACATTGCTATTTTTTCACCGTGTTATAATGGAGTTCTGCCAAGTGAATGCCAATTCAATCAATAAATTTTAGGCATTCTTATCAACTCGATGTACTTGAAAAAAAAATTTTTTTTTGATTAAATATTATAATTGCATACATCCACATATGCAAACATTAAGATAAAGTTATTTTATTTTATATTATTTTTAAAACAATTTTTTATTAATTTAACAAGACTTATTACTGCTCATTTAACGTTATTGAATATTACGACCAAAATTTAATTATCGAATATTTCTGAAAGTTCTTTATAGCATTCCAAATCGATAACTGTAAATATGACTGATGAAAAAAAAATTTTCTCTTTTAATTATGTCATCAGAACATAGTTAACAATGCACGCGACTGTCATTTTATTTTTATATGAAATATAGGTGTTCAAATTAATTTTCAGCCCGCGATATTACCTAATAATAGACGATAAAACTTTTGAATAAAAAACATATTCTATGAATTGTATTCATATAAATGAAAACCAATTACTTTAATTAATATGTCGTAGCATCCTGTATTAATAATATTGCTTTAGTGCTGGCACAGCCCGGGGCGCAGAACATATATGAAGTAAAGGGCTAGGGAAGGAGGCCAGAGCAAAAACTCCGAACTTCAGCGAAAGCTCCGCAAAAAGCTAAACCAATTTGTCGTGAGCTTGTTACGAGGCGTTCAGAATTGCGAGGAGATGGAGAAATAACAAAGTGAACTCAACTGAACGTCTTGGGATGCGAAATGACATTTGGGCTTAGCTCAATTTGTTGCTGCAACGCTGGTAGCTTTACTTAGACTACTGAAAACTCGTTCACATTGAATAATGGCTATAATTTTTTACAAAGAAACTTTCGTTTCTAAGTCAAACTGTTCTTCGTTTGATGACATAAGCAACTTTCTATCAGTTTTAATAAATAAAAGATATATGAGCATATAAATACATTATTATTCAATGAGTTGAATAATAATTCTTTCAATTATTTTTTCTGTCTTAATGAAATAAACACTATTAATAATTTAATTTCTAAGTTTGAGTTTTTTGAAATTTACCACAGCATATCATGTTGGTTTTAAGAAATGACAATTTTTATCATCTTTTTCCATCGAGACCATTTTAAACCAAAAATAAAGCAAATGTTTTTGAATAATTTTAATTTGGTCATATATTTTCTCTTAGCGTCTACAACTGGGAAAATTTTTTATTACACATAAAAAATGACAACAAAAAGAAACAAATTTACGTTGTGTTTTTCAATTTTCAGCCATTTGTTTGTCGTAAATCAATCATAATTTTGTTTATATCTTAGCTGTGCGCACACATATTTATTATATCTGTAACAGGTTTTTGACTAACTGCATCAAAAAATACTTCTTAACACTCACAAATGTTTACTTTTTGTACTAATGATGTAACATAGTGTCACTTACCAACGTCAGTTAAAATATGAGTTCATTGGAAAATAATTGAGTCTGAATATTTTAAAACATTTTTTTCGTGAGTAAATGAGATTATTTTTATATCGTCCACGGTATAAAAATAATCTATCTATAATCGATATTGAAATTGAATTAATTATTATATACAATAACACTCACAGAAATATGCCATTATTTGAATTTAAATACTTAAATATGATAATATTGGTGGTGGGACGTACAAAGAATACTTTCCTACACAGACTTATTTACTTATTCATGGAACGAATATTAATTAACACAATTGTTTCCTCGAACTCGTAATTAATTAACTGTGGAATTTCGTGAGATACATTTTGCATTCTTTCCGTGACTTCTCAATTAATAAACATATTGTTTTATCTACAGTGTGTGGAGAATTCATGCAACGGCGTTAAAAACAAAGGGAATATATATGATAAAAATGATACTGTGATTTTGTGATGAATTGTTAATAAATAAAGGTGATGGTCGGGTGAATTTAGCGGGATTGAGGCGAAGAGGCCAGAAGACTTCGTATCCTTTAAAGTGTTTGCGGTTGTTTGTTTGGTGTTGGGTACATCGTGGTCTATATTGAGTATTTTATTTCGTTTAATATGCATACAACTCGTCAAATAAATACATAATTAATTTACTAATATTTCGTCATTGGTAAGTAAAGCTATTTAAAGGTTAAACGTTTTTTTTGCGTCAATTTGAAACAGTCAAACCAAATTGAAACGTTTCTATAAAGTTTAAAATTACCATTGAATCTAACGAATAAACTTTTTTACTGTTACTGGATTCAACTGACGATATTCACACATAAGTTTGTGACGTATAATATGTTTTTTTTTATTAAAAAACAGTTTGTGTAAGAATGTGTCTTGCTGCTTTCTTGTGCTATAATATAAGGTAACGTCAAAATTTTGGGTAGCTTTAAACATAGTACTGACCGAGAGATATCTGCCGACGTCTATTTGTAGAGTACCGTCAAAGTTTTTGGCGGCTTGGAAATTATATGTTCAACATTAAGCCTGTGTATTTTTTTCAATAGCTTCATATTGGTGATATGTAAACGCTATAAAATAATTAAATATACGTCATGATTGGACATAAAGAAGTTCAGAAGAAACCATCATCTCAGAGAAAATTTTCTTTGTGAATCAAAATCATGAATGTTTAAATAATCTACAAATGCTAGTCTCTCAATTTTAAGCAAATTGTTAAAAATGGTTGAAGGCTTGACATTTCTTCAAATAATATAATATTAACATAACTAAATAAAGATTCACTAAGCTAATTAGACTGTCTTGTTTGGTTACTAGTAATTTATATGTGCAATATTAGTCTTTGACGTATATATGCTGTTAACTCTTTCAGTGCCTAGATTGTAAAAATATTTCACTAACAACAAACCGAGCGTTTTCAAAAACATCGTAAAGCCATACATATTATTTTCAGAAAAAAATGATTATTTTAATTTATTGAAGTAGACTCATGTGAATTAAATGTGTGTGAAAAAATATTACGCGTCGCGCCCTATAACACTTCAATGTTGCTCACGTCGAGCATTCCATTCACGCACCAGTGCGTGTGAGGCACTGGAGTGGTTAAATAAATGATCATTAATAAACCGATACGGAAAGGAAAATTGTATTAAAGCATCGACGATTAGCCACGGAGAGACACAATAAAATTTGATTTTTTTTTTTGTAAACAAATTTTTATTACTAAAATGAAAAAAACTTTCGTTGTAAAAATATTACGAAAATTAAAAATTCTCAATTTCTGCTTAATATTGCAGGCTTTTTTTAAATTCTTAAAATATTTTTAAGAGCATACTAATAAAGTATAACCCAAGTTAACACGGTGAAACAATAGTTAGTTCTACAAAATTATTATTTTTTAAGATATAGGTGATAGCTATTTCGGCTCACGCCATCGTCAGAACTTCAGTTCTATCTGGAGCTATCAATTATATCTTAAAAAATAATAATTTTGTCAAACTAAAATACATTGATATTTTTTTCACCGTGTTATAATGAAGTTCTACCAAGTGAACGCCAATTCAATCAATAACCCAAGCTGATTGCATTTTTTCTTTTTTATTTTAAATAATAAAACAAATTTTTTAGTACTTATTTTCACAATATATTTTTTGATTAGGATCGGTTTCGCTCATCGAGAGCATTATCAAGTCCTGATCAAAAATATACTTTGGAAATATGTACGAAAAAATGTTTTTTTATTATTTAAAATAGCATCTCTTTCCACCAAGAAGTGACAGTTAACACCTTAAAAGTGATTAATTGCATTTGAAGACGAATATTGTTTTAGAATTGAAATACTCCAAAGCGATCGATTGCCAATGCTCTAAGTCGAATAACAGTTAATGCTATATAGTTTTAATTTATATTACCCTTAGAAATAGTATAGCTAATATTTCATTCTATAAAGAGGCCTTAAACGTCCTGATAATGAGATAACAGATAACGGTTCATGCTAATGACCAATGCGGGTTCTTATTTATTATAACTATCTTGATTATCAGGCCTGTTTTCGTGCTTGGATGCATCAGGCAACAGAGCGTTATGTTTCAATATCGGGTCTATTTTACGATAAGGTTAGATGTATCTATTATTTGTTATCACCATTATCTTCTATATTACACCTGGCAAAGGGTACAGTGTATTGGTATAATAGTGCTGAGGTAACACAGAGAAATATACTAACATCATTTTAAGGTAACAATTACTGAATGCAGTAAGTCACGTTTAGACAGTTTGCGTAATTTTTCAATTTATTAAAGCATGTTTTTAAATATTTGCGTAACATCTTGACAAATCTTTCACATACAAATTATACATGGTTATGTAAAATATATTCGTATAAGCGGCTCAGTTTCACACTCTACAGTATCACAAAGTAAGATTTTGTAAGTCTATTCATATATTTTTCTTACTTTGATCACATAGCGGACTAAACACATTGACGGACTAAATTTTCTCACCGCTGAACCACAGTTGTAAACACTTTGAATTGTTATTCGATAAGCACGTATTGACTTCTAACACGATAAAAATGGTGATTGTAATTTTTTTATTCGGTTAATCCACATTTTTGTTGTCATATTAATGATTTAACTGAAGCTAAATACATAAGAATTCCAAAGTCGATTAATGTTTGACGTAAAATAATTGTAAGTGAATGAAGAAATGATGAAAAAACGATTTGACTCAAAAGAGATGCCAAAATACCAGTCATTTAAAAACTGTCAATATCTAAAAGATTTTGACCGTCCTCAAAATGTTTATTTTTTGATATTGATCAGATGGCAAATCTAATGTGCTTAAGGAAAATATATGTATATATATGTATATATATATATATACAATATATATATATATTTAATTTTATAAAAAGTTTTTTATTAATAAAATTTATTGTTTAGTTGCTTAATCTCTCTTATTTCAAATAGTACTGTGATGGAAAAGTTAGGTATAGTATAGAGTTAATGATAAGCTATCGTTACTTGCTCCAGGGTACTAAAATTTATATATAACATACACTTACGTCTTTAATGAGAAATTTATAAATCATTGGATAAAAATGTGGTCGTATTTTTTTCGTATTCGAAATTGAACGAAACACAACTGTATTGACAACTGTACTAAGTAGCCAAAAATTTTACAGTTATGAAAAAAATACTTGAGTTGTTGAGAAAGTCAGAAATACAGAGTGCGCCTTGTGAATCAAACTGAGTTTTTGGGACCTTTCAAAGCAGTAAAAAGCTTCAATTAGTAATGAAAAAGCAATTTATCCTTCAGAATGCGATATTTTATCGCAACCTTTCTTGTGCAATTCAATTATTTCAATTAGAATTGAACAGTGTGGCCAAAAGCTGACGTCCTACCGGGGCAAAGTTAGTAAGGCGGAAAGATAGGATCGCATCCGCTTCATTGAAAACAGCCTGCGAAAGCGATCAATCTTTTTAAACTTTATGTCTAACCTAATAAAATTAATCCTTAAGAGCTTTCTCTTTCCAGATGACAATTAAATGATTAACGTTTCATTAGGTCTACCATATCATTTCAATGTTGCTTTACATTGTTTTTATTTTCAAACTAATAATTTTACAATTTTTTCTCTATACCTGGCCAGAGTAACAGAGAGATAAACTGTAAGGTTTTCTCTTTTTATATTACAATAATATTCTCTTTATTTATTATGACACTCATTTTCAATGCGCAGCAAATATAATTATTATGCAACGTTATACCAGTTCTTCCAGATTTGTTTGCTAATTAGTCGTTCCGCTTCTTAATTTAATCTATGTATTTTCCTTCTTAGTGAGAATAAATAAGAATGGAAGCAAGAAAGGACCAGCAGTTAATTGATGAAAATATTACACACTCTACGTCTCAGGCTATAGATTTTTAAATTAATGAAAGCTTTCATTGTTGTTCTTGTGAACTCACAACTAAGTAAAACATAAGTTTCAAAACCATTCACCAATTAACTCCAAGAAGAAAGTTTCATTTATACAAATGAAATATAATTCATTGCCTGTGTAGTATTACTTACACGTGTTTTATTTATTTGTAGCAGTCTTTTAAAAATTTAGTTAATCGAATTTACTTATTAACTTTACTATGAGAATATTGATAAAGTAAACCACAGTCAGATAATGTAAAGTATAACTTTTATTGATAGTTTTGTCATATTTTTATTCGAGACGGTGAGATACACATGGGATAGTTTTAGTAAGTTAAGATATTAAAAATTAGATGAATATATATTGGATTTAATAAATAAATACACATTTAACAAACCCTTATTATTTTTGCTGATTCCATGAATAGCTCGATTCATAAATTGATACGCTCTTACTAAGCGTAATGGTTGTTCAAAGTTTATAATCACTGTCAAAACGTAGCGTAGAGGCGTAGAGCAATCAATCCCAACCGATCGTCAGCTCGCGCCGTAGACGCAATCCTAACACGAAGCCTTAACCCTATACGACCCTATCTGACAACACCCTACGCCATTATTAAATGAATCGCCTTTGAGCAATTGACAGCACCTTTGTCTTGCAACTATCTTCGGATCGATTATTTAGTGGGAGGTTGTTTTGTCATTAGATTTTTGACGTTGAAACGGTCTTCTAGTTGGTAAGATCGCCAGACTGCTTGAATGTAAAACTACACTAATGTATTTTGTATTGAACATATTGATTGTATTTTTGGAAAGAGGCTAAACGAAAGATTTTCAAGAGCTTAAGAATAATTTCATCCAAAGAAGTCGCCAATAGTTTAATTTAGTTCAGTGCATTAAAATTCACGAAACCAGGTATTTTTAAATGAGTTGAGTATTGTAACGTTTTTAAGTTTAACTAATGATATTTGTGTTGTTATCTAACCGTTCTTGAATGATTGTTAAGTTCAATTTACATATAATTTAATTCTTCATTAAAACATTATTCAGTAAGTTAAATTATTATTAAGTACCAAAATAATCAACCTATCTAATATTACCTTTATAGTAACTATTTTGATGTGTACGACCGTTTTTAATTATAAAAAAGGAAAATAAATAACGTTGCATTTTTAAATATTACATATTGATCTGAAATCGCATTATTGTAAGTATGCATGAAGTAAAAGTTATGTAAATAAAATTTAATTTGATGTTTTTTATTTATTTGACATAATTTATAAGAAGCTCCATGCCAAAAGGCACATCTTTATTTTTGTAAAACGTGAAATGGGTTGAAAATTATAAAAGTTATGATTAATGTTATCGACTGAAGATGCTTGATGGAATTTCAAAATCAAATTCAAATATTTGAAAAATTGTACGATTTCTCTAGTTTATCTTTGTGATAGGATGCCTGACGATGCCGAAAGGTAAAATCCGAGACGTTAGTGACAAAACTTGTGAAATTTTCCAAAATTTAAAATATTTTGATTTAATAAAACTTATCAATAAAAAATTTTGTGGAATGCTTTAAATGGTAAATCAAGACTCGTTTCTTTAAACGACATCTTAATTTGAAATTAGACTTTCAATGATATTTAAAAAATCCAAAAAACGTGACTTTGCTGAGTTGTAACAGATTAAATTATATTAAAAGCACTTAAAATTTCTCTTAATTAACGATAAAAGCCATTAAAACCGTTTTTTATTGCGAGCGATTTAAATAAATCGTCTGACAAATTAAGCTCTAAATCGACCTTGAGTCTTTCCAACAAATCCATTCAACTTTGAAACTCCCACGCGATAGTGAGGCTCGAGTATGCGTTACCTTTTTGGGAGGCTTTCACGGGTGAGTGTCCTTCATTATGCAGAGCTTTGAAAGCTCAGGTCGGTAAGTTAGAGGCTCGCGCGACTCTGAGGCCATTTCCGGTGGCCGGAAGTCCGCAGGGGAAGCCGTGGAGGGCTAGTATATCCGGTCCAAATACAAATGTTCTACCTCGTCGACCGGGCAGTGCATACCAGTTATAGATTTACTGATAGTGTAGAACGTTTAGACTACGCGTCGGTGATTTTGTTTGATAAACGCCAACTTTACTGTTTACCATTGTTTTTATATAAGAGAGCTTTAATTAACATGTCATTCCTTTACTCTTTTACATTTTAACATCTGTATTTATCATTAGGTTTGCAGATTGTTTACCGATAATCATCATGCAATCTTTTTTCAAGTATATGTTTTTTATTAATTGAATTGGCATTCACTTGCTAGAACTCCATTATAACACGATAAAAAAATAGCAATGTATTTTAGTTCTACAAAATTATTTTTAACAAATATAGTTGATAGCTATTTCGGCTCACGCCATCGTCAGAACTATGCTTAAACTAACATTCGCTTATCTATACATAGCTGTGCAGAAAAGGCACACAACACATCCTCTCTCCTATTCCAACAGCCTAGCTTGTTACTTTAACACAATGACACGAAATTTTCAAAATTCTATAGTTCTCAGATAGTTCTCAGAGTTCGTCAGATAGTTCTGACGATGGCGTGAGCCGAAATAGCTATCAACTATATTTGTTAAAAATAATTTTGTAGAACTAAAATACATTGCTATTTTTTCACCGTGTTATTACTTTTAATGTTTTAACGGTCACTTCTTCGCGGAAAGGCACAATGTATTATATTGAATAATATTATAACAACAAATTTTTAATATTGTTTCCTCAATATTTTTACGATCATGACTGTTTTCGCTCATCATGAGCATTATCAACTTTTAACAACTTAAAAATTAGAAAGTAACCGTCGTAACGCTTGTTTATATAGTTAGATTGAGATTGGGTGAAAAGGTAATAGATCATCACTGAAAATAAATAAGGCGTCATGTTTTTAGCTGTCATGCAGTTTGTGGCATTTGGTAGTTGTACAATGTGTCCAGGCCAAACGTTCATTTGCAATCAGAGTGTGGTCTCCATAATGCATATGACGTTCACCAAAGCGATGCAAATTTCTGTCACCTCTCCCACCTACACTTGCCACACATAACAAAAATTTCTGAAGCGTTTATTTGAAAACTGAATTAAGGTCAATTTTTATTAAACAATACATAAATAATTTCAATAAAAATGACACTCTTCGTTTTATTAAAGTAAATTATTTTTTGGATAAACGTGATTTTATAATTTTTTTTATAAATGGTCAGTTAACGAATATGTTCAATAATATATAATTTAGTTATACAAGACTTTAGGTATGGTCATTGATAACTATTTCGGCCTTCGCAGACATCAGTAAATAGTTTTTAATTTATGTTAAGTTTCGTATTCTGCTTAAAAAACTAGTGCAGCATACTAGACAACTTTTAAACGACCAAATAAATATTTATTCATCACAATTGCTTACACCATTCAAAATAAATCTCGTTCTATCGTATTATTACCGAATTTAAATACACTTCAATAAACAACTTATAAATATCATTATTTCTTAAAATAACTATTTAACGCAATAAAATATTTAATATTGTATATCTCTCCTTAACAGTATATAAAATTATCATTAATTTAGTTTAATCATAGTTTAGACAATGGAAAAAGCTAAAACAAATTTCGATAACCAATACTGTAAAGATAAATAATTTAATATTTTGACCTTATTGTATTGGAGTTGTACCAAGTAAATTCAGACATAAATCTTAATTTGATATGATTCTTGAAGTTACGTCACATAGACTCTGTTATTATTGCGAATCCAAGTTGTTCAATACTTGATTAATCCAAAATCGAAGTGAGAATAATTGTATTATATTAACGTATTATTACTAAGATTTGTAATTAAAACTTTAAATATGATTTAAGATATTTATAATTTTAACATAAAATAAAAATTGTTAAATGCACATAGTTTTTTAAGAAAGTAATGAAAGCAAGAGCTATTTTAATATTATGCAAACATTAGATACACATTTTCTTTACACACTTATTCCGGAATTATTTCATTTGAAAAATGCTCACTATTCTCGGACCAGTGTGATGTATCAAATAAAACTTTTAATGTATTAACTGTCAATTCTCGATGGGAAGGCGTGATATTTTAAATAAAAAAGCAAAAATTTTAAAATTTATTTCCTCAATATACTTTATGATCAAATCAAAATTTTAAAACGAGATTGTTATCATTTCATTTCTAAATTGACTAATTTATTGGTATGTATATTATATGACTTCCTGTGAAATGTTTTCTTAGTTATTGAACTCATGGTTTTGTATATCTACTAACTTTTACTCATTTTTTTATGAAGAGACTTGTTTGTAATTTGTATCTTATCAGTTGATAATGCTCGAAACTCAAAAATAATTTATTTGTAAAATATGCTTTTTGCTCTAGAGAATATTGAAAATCTTGTTCGAGGGCAAAATTTTATCCACAGTATTATTGTGTTGTTCATCTGTAGGATAATTGAGTTTTAAGATAATATCTACCGGAATAACATACTATTTTTGGTATGTTATATTTTAATAGACCTAACTAATTCAGGGCTACAACTGATTATTTGTATTATTTCCAAAATATTATTTTCGTCTAATTATGTAGTTCTTTGATCAATTTAATTTAAATATACAAACTTAAACATTTTAAAAATAACATCATACATACAAAAAAACTGTTTCAAACAGCTTGTAGGGAAATAAATTAGGGGTTGTATGTTTTTACGAAAAAATAGCTCGAAAATTTTTTAAGTTATTGTCAATTTTAGCAACATTACTTTATGAATCATAATATATACCTGTTTAATTAATATTCATTTTTATTCAAACGATCAGCTATTCTTATTTGAAATAAAAATATTTTACATAATAATAAATTTGAAAAAATCCCCCTTCAATAAAATTAGACCATCTTGTTTGATATTTAATAACTATTGTAAAAGTCGGCTGACGCTACATCTTTATATTTTTTTTACAAAGTTTGACTTTATTTAAAGTTTATATTTTAAATACATTTTATTTTGATATGTGTTTGAGATGATCAATCTGAATCTAATAGCTTAAAAACTGATACAATAATGAATAACCTTTTATCTCTAAAATTTCATATTTTACAGATTCAAATCAAATGTACTTAAAGTTTTACAAAATTAAATATGCTTAAAGCTGTGGCAGGCAAATGAAAGCGTACATCTACTGCTATATACTAAAGCGATCGTAGCACTGGCGTAGCACCGAGCCATGCTGAATTCAATAATTATTCTCGACTGTGCGACCGAATCTAATTTGTGGGACTCTTTAAAGCGTCTCGTCGAAAACGATTTCCAAAGCCTAAAGCAGAGCCAATTTCAGAAGACTAATTTCATACATTGACTTACTAATATTGTGCAAAATACAGCCGTTACTAGAAAATAAAAACAATTAATTTTTGTTTCATGATATTTAAGAATAATATTACCTTAATGAAAACATTCAGCGATGGAAATTCATAGTTTATATTTAATCCTTCGATTTATGTATGGATCAATGTCACAAATGGTCTACATAATTTCTATTTACAGCGTATTATATAATTTTCATTCCATATATTAATTTGAACAACATTACATGATTGTATATTGATTGAATTTGCATTTACTTGGTAGAGCTCCAATGTAAAATAGTAGTCTATTTTAGTTCCACGAAATACATCACTATTTTTTCACCGTGTTACGAGATCGTATTTGGTGTATCAACTTTACAAAACTCGCAAATTTTCTATTTGTGAAGAAAAATAATCTTATTTAACAGTGTCCAACCAATTATTCGAAAGAACAAAAACTTTTCTATCGTTGTATTACCTGATTTCTATTTTGTTCTATGTAATGCATTTTTAAAATGATATTCGTTTCATCAAATTTATAGGAGAATTTCAACGAAACTTCAAACAACGAAACAGATTTGTAAAATAATTTTATATATAAGTAACAATTATACTTGTTTATTAATTATATATTTACCCTGTTTTATATTATACAATTAAATTTAACAACATAAGGCTATTTTTTATAAAATTTTGTCATGTCGTCTGTAAATATTACAGCAACGCATGAAATGATCACATTTTAAATGGTTACAGTAACTTTTTTGGAAAATTTAATAATCTAATAAATAAAACATTATTTTCAAAAACTATTTTAAAAATTTTATAATATAAAGATCAAGACTGACTACGCTCGTTTTGAATATTTATTATTTTAAAATGTTTGTAGTAAACAAAGCGGTTCTAATTTTTATATAAGTGGAATTATAATAAACATTATTTAATTGAGCACAATAAACAGTTAAAAAAACATGATTGGCACTTTCACATGATGTAAAATGCTAGTTTTAGGCAGGACTTAAAATTAGGATCAGGAGAGAAAATATTTAAAAAAAAATGTATGAATATACGTAATTCACTTAATTGAATTGATGTTAATATTCGGAAACAATCATCCTCACTACTCTATTGTTCTTAAAATGTACATTGGTGTACAAAAACACTATTCTTAGATAGGATACAAAAGCTGATAAGATTTGGACAAGATTGAAAGCTTACTTATCACTTTTTAAATTATGAATTAATACTTAAAATTGATTTAAAAAAGTATCAAAACAAAATCAATGTTTATGTGTCCAACATAAATTCAAGCTTGTTAAATTATCAAACCAAGAAGAAAACATTGTCATTTCACCTATAAAATTAATAAAATAATTCCTCTCTTTTAAATTAATGATTTTTTTTTATATTATCGCTTCAATATCAATATATAGTCAATCCGTAAGCATATTTTTCTCAAAAATCAACAATTTTGTCGGTTCATTCATAATTTGTTAATTTACCACATTCATCTATCAATAATTGTCGTAAAGAGGATTATATCATATTTACATCTCAATTATCTATAGATTCCGCTCGCAAGCTTAGAGTAAACACGTCAGGCCAATTAATTACTGGTAGACCTCATTCAACTAAACATATTTGTACATTATGGACAAGTGGTCATAGTTTATGATGTTAAATCAAATTCTAGAAAACCGATCAAACTGTTTGTTAACCACACAGAGAATATATAAATGTATCGTTTTAAAAATATAATTATTTAAAAAAATATCCAGTTTCTATACCAAAACAAAATATACTGGTTTTAAACTTTCGTCGTGTCTGCATTAATAAATGACAAGTCAATTTCAAGTCAATTTTTATTTTTTATTCTATAAAATTTAGCTAATGAAGCAGTTTAGTTTACTATGTCACAAAGAGTATTACGATATGTTTTTTATGTGTTATATTAATTAAATGAATAAAGATTTTGAGGACAATTCAAAAAGGATAGACAAAAAATCAACAATCCAATATGATGAAATTAAAATATTTTTACTTTTGGATATATTAACTTTGATATTAAATACTTTATTTGTTTATATTTTCAATTAAGCAGTTCCAGAGAAATTTTTTACGTCGTACAATATTGAATCTAAAGACCAAATAACATAAATAATCGTAACTTGAATAAAATGAAGGAAAAATCTATATCGTGTGTAACCTTTGCTTTACGTATTATCGTTGATACGTATAATCGTTTGAAGCACAATTGTATATATAATTATTATTTTAATAATAACAATCCGCTTTTACTATTGATATCTTTTGTAATCGATTTGAAACCCAATCTTTGGTCAGCAATTAAATACAATAGGCTCAATACTCAATGAACCAACTTTTGGTTCAATGTATAACCAAACCCTTTGAAGGGTTTCTCTCGGGAATTGTTTCGCAGAGTATCGTCTCCCTGACTGAACAGGTAGGCTAATTTTACGGACCAATTCAACAGTTTTTGATATCAAATATTTCTACATCACTGGAGTTGCGTTTGCGAACAGGGGGAAAATTCCACTGTTTCCGGCGAGGCTGGAGAATTTTACGTGTTCGGTTAGAGTTGTAATTTTATCCCGTAACCTTATTTCCGTGTTATTCAAATGCTGTTTTAAAAATCCCAAAGGAGTTGTGATTTTCAAATTAGCATTTTCACGGTTCCTTTTCGGTGAAAAAATATAACTTACTTTATTTTTTCATCATATACAATACGGAGTCACAGAATTCATCGTCACTTATATGTTATCATGCAAAATCAATATAACTACTATTTACCTACACACAAATTATTTCATTCAGTTGACAGCTATAGTAACATGACAACTTTTTCGAAAGTGTTCAAGTTGATACTTTGCTGAATTTATCTTTTTAGGACCGAATTCTACAAAGTAAATAAACAATCCAGTTTTATTTCGTTGTCAATTATATTTAATAAAAAAATCTAATATAGATGAATTGTCTATGATTAAGCTTATTCAAAAAATCAAAATTGATAATTTGATTTATTTAAACTTTGTATGATTGCACATATTTTGTCATTACCCGCCTAGGTTTCGCCTTTTAGCATCATCATTTATTCTATTGCACGGATGCAGAACTGATGCCAGTCAAAACCCGGATCCTTAGTGATAAAACATGTGGAATTTTATAAAATTTCAACAATTCAAATTTGATATCGAAACCTCGCCAAGCATCTTCAATTGATTTCGTATATCATTAAATTATGAAATTGTTAGCATGTCAGTTTTACTGTAGCTGTGAGATATTATAAAATGCTCGAAGATACCAAAATCTGAAGGCCAGTTCGTGAGTAACAAAAAAGGGATATATAAAAAATTTTAACAATTCAATTATGATTTTGATATTTTGAATTTATTTTATAATATTTGTATATTTTTTTGATATTTCACATTTACTATCTTTATATACATTGAATAAATAATTCATTAACATGTATAAAAAATAATGTTGTTTTTAGTTTTAAATAAACTATACTCTACACCCTGTTGAAGATGTATTGGATATTTTAACGATGTTTACGTCAAATCAAACGGATTGGATGACTTTATTTAGAGCAGCAAATGCTAATGAAATTAAGTTTTGAAAATAAAAAGACTAAATTGTTTTTACTTAATAAATTATAAGCCATCCGAAGAAATATTGATTGTGTCTTGAAAACGCTTATCCATTTAGTTCGTTAGTTAAAAGCTAATTAAATAAAAACTGTTTTCATTCTAAGTTCTTGGTTAAAAATCAAATGTATAAATTGCATTAAGAAAAACATTTCATTTCACCTTTCAATTAATTTAACTGTACTATTTTTCCTTTCTAGGTAAGAAACAATTCATCTCACATTATGAACTAGCATCTCTATAATACTTACAACATGGATGGATAATGTAAGTAAATACTCATTTTTTTACAATTAATACAAAACATCTTTAAAATCTTATGGATAAAGGGAAAATATTTCATTTGTTTAAAACAATGAGCAAAAAGTTTCCATCGCATACTTTTTGGATAAAACTTCGCTTAAGGAATGAGAAAACTTTAACCAGTGTACGGCGTTTCTCTTTTCGCTTATCGTGTCTTAAACACATATGTACTAGTACATAATGTTCAACTTTTAGTGCACAAGATGTTTTTCAGAGGTAGAAAAGGTTTTATGAATAAGCACTCAATATTATTTTAAGATGCACTATAAAAACTTCATAATGCTTTAAAAATACGTTATTTTGAATCATGTCAAACGACAATTAATTGTTGATTGTAATCTATCATTAAAACAAATATTTACTTTAAATAGCTCAGAAGTTCTCGGGATAATTATAAATGAAGTAAATAAATACAAGTCTATCTTATATTTAATAATATAAGTTATGTGTATTTTAAAAACTTAAAATCGCCCAAAAGATAGTACAAAAAATAGGAGAGTCTATTTTTATCCATTAATTATCAAAAAATGTGGCGCAGGTTTTTTTTTGTACTAAACGTTTTCTCCGAAATATTAAAATATTTACTGTTTAAAATTAAACAGTTATTCTCACCTGGCCGGTGGATTAAACATGAGAAAAGAAAAACGTGCAAGTACGAGTTTCTAAGAATTTAACACAATAAGGATTGAGGCAAACAAATAATGTTTTACTGATCACTGGATATATCTTCATGGGTAATAATTAAATCAGTAACTGGAATATATAAAAAAATAATTACTTTTATTAATCCAAAGAGTTGATTTACTGGGTTAGATAAACTCATCTTTGGGTTTAAATTCTACTTGAAATATATCTAAACATTAAAATCATTCAAGTTTTGTATCTTTCTTAATGTTTTGTCACGAATGACCGGGTTGTACACATCGGTATAATCAATAGTTTTAGTATATAAATGAGCTCTAATTGATACACGTTTTCTTTTAACGATGGTCTACTCGATGGCGATATGAAGATTTTTTTTTTTTGTGACGTTTAATTAAATAACATAGACAGAATTTTGCAATACGTTTTTACTCTACTTGATACATGTTCCATTTGTATAAATATATATTTGATATATATTCATTAACATTAACATTCTATGGAGGGTCTACGTTTTCCAAAAGTTCTATCCAAATACCTTGAATCGTGATTGAATTTTATTGTGATTTATTGGGCACTTATACTTGTTAACAACATTTAATAATATTTTGATTTATGTTATTTGATTTGCAATTGGGGTACACGAAATCATGATCCTATCCTATTCAAACCAGACCTTTATCTAGTTTGGTTAGACAAACGTAAGCAGGTACGAATTTACAAACTCAATGGCGTAGGTGTAATAGGTAACCACTTACAGAGTATTTATACATTCCAGACTGGGTGGGAAGAGTTCAAACAAAAGAACATAACATGGTTTTATTATTAAAATATAATACATGGAATTTTTTGCGTTCCAACCATGCTTTAGTCGAATTTTTATTTTTCTTATTTGGTAAAACAATTCAATTAATTTTGTAAGAATCAGCAAATATTGAAAATCAAGGCATTTTGACATAACATGATAATTATAAATAAAATGGAATGGATTTTCAAAAAGATAGAGGGTGATCCACAAAGTGATATATAATTACTCTAGCTTTAGAATTACTACATTATATTACAAAGCGATGTAACTTATAATAATTGAATTTTATTAAAGGCTACCTTAATGGTTTCAGAGAAATAATCAATTTTTCATTCTTGGGAATATGTACTTAATTATAATTTATAAGATAAAGTTTTATGTATAGTATGAGAATCTTTGAACTGGGCGTCAAATATTTATTTGTAAGCTGTATAAAATTCCTGCTCAGCCTATGTTTGTTGCATTAAACGATTTGGAATATTTTTTTTAATTTTACAACTGCGGGGACTTTTTTGTTTTTATTTTGATGATGATTTAAATATGAGGCTTAGGATCAAATTTATTATCATATATACAATCAATACCTTCCAATTTTCTTAGTTTATGATTTGGAAAATATTAAAATTTGTCGGTAAAAAGTCACTCGAAAATCTACGACGGCACTGCTTATAGGCCAAATTGAATATGATTGCATGAAAAGACTCTCCAAGGGGTTTATTTTGGAGCTTGTTTCGAACACGTAAGGGCTAACTTTTGTCCTGTTATTTATGTTAATTGCAGCTTGTTTGGACATATGGGGTATAAAACACCAGAAGAGGGATTTGTTTAGATAGGCAAGTGAAAATATTGTATTTTTTGTCTTTCTTTCAAGTCGTAATAAAACATTATTTATTACCTTAATTATTTTGATTTATACGCAAAATCATATGTTATTTTTATAGCGATAAAGAAGCAATGTATACCGCAACTTCGCTGTTAGATTAATCATATTTTTTGAGACAAGATCTATATTAAAGTTCGTTGTACACGGGATGATCCTTATGTTATTTAACAAAACTGTCTACACTTATTGCATACTTTTCATTTTTAATATCATTTATATATGAGACAATACTTATGACAGCCGAGTGATTATGTTGTGAAAAACATTATTAATATTATTTAATTTACTCATGAACGAATAAAAAACAATATGTTATATTTTGTTCGTATTAAAATTATCAAAGTTAATCACATACCCAATTCGTAAATCAGTTAAAATAAAACGTAAGTATTTCACTAATCAAACACTAAGTATCAATGATAGTCAGTCAGTCGATTTAGAGGTGACATTATTTTTTAAATAAAAAACAAACACCTTTATGGATAGTTTAATTTAACAATTAATAAACATGAAAACTTTCGGCTTAATAATATTGTGATAGGAACATTTTCAGACAGACTGTACTGTAAAACCTTTTCAATCGATTATCTTTATTAAAATAACAGTTGCCGACTATTATCAAGAAAAATTCCATGTCATGTATTGTAATATAAATTTAATGTTATTAAGAAGTTGTGAAACTCTGCAGATATTCATACTTAGACGGATTTCAAGTTAAGCATTTATTATCACTACATAGTATTGTTTGTTTAGTGAATAATAACTGAAGTAAATACGTGACACATTAAATTATGACGGTCCTAACAATAAGACGAGAAGTTTGCAGGAGGGCGTTTCCTATATGTTAAACATATTCGTAGAACTGCTTATGAACCGTTATTAGCACTGCCTGGACTCACATGAACTCTTCTTCGTTGAAAGAAACACTCATATTGAACTTAATCAACTGACTTTAAATGAAGTTATTTTCGGGAGAAACCATTTTCGAATACTGATATAGATAATATTTGAGATAAAAAAAACATTCAAGTTTAATCGGATTACTATTATTTATAATGTAATTTTTTCCAATGCCCCTGAATTGATTTGTAAATCTGATTTGCCAATTACATTTTATTTTTAACTTATCTTCTCGAAAGAAAAAAATTTGATTACTTCATTTAGATTAGAATTAATCGGTTGTGTTTCTCTTCTAAATAATATTCTCGAATATATGCATTTATTTTGTGAGTAAATCCTCAACAACCATTTCAATAAGGCAAATATTATATTTACAAAAAAAATATCGTCAAAATATTTTGTAGGGATAATATCAATGTGTTTTTTATTTATATATGTTTTGATTTTTTATTTTTATTTAGTGGGAAAGAATGTGTTTATAAAAAACTCATGTTATGCATACGCACACATTGAATGCTTTAAATCTCTATTTTATAAAGTACAGGATGATATGGGGTAGCGAAAAATAAAAATATGACTACCTAAATACAGAAAAGCGAAATTTCTAACACAATAAACGGGGTTCATTTGTCTTCATTAGTTGGGTATTACGCCGTATTGTTTATGGGCTTTTGAAGCAACAGGACATGGAGTTTAATAAATTTATCTGATATTATAATATTCCTGCTGGAACTTTCGGTTCTAAAAAACAACGGATTTTTCGGAAGGTTCCCTTCGCAACTTAATAAAATATTACGATTCGGTTTTAATCTACAATATTTAAAACTCAATTTACACTGAAATTTTAAGGGATAATTCGTGCTTCGTTTAATATTTCTACTGGCATGTATATATTTTGATGGAATCTTTTTGAGGTTATGACAGTTTTCGGACGTTTTATTTCTCGCTATATTTTGAGATGAAAACACTTTAGTTTGATACAGTATTTATCATAAAGTATGATATTTCATTTCATATTTCTGGCTATGTTTTAAAATATTATCGAACAGCCAAGGTACAAGAGGTGATTTCGAGTAATGCCGCGTATACAGTTATGAGCAGTTGGTACATATAAAATTCATGATAATAAATCTCTTCAAAATGTGAATATTTTTACATTTTATCATGATTATAAAAAAGCAGAAGCGTAACCTAAGAATGGGACTCAATTAATAAATAATATGTTTCTTGAGTCATAACGATAGCTAGAAGACTTATAACATATAGGTTATGAAAACTTTTACGATATAAAGGGTTACAATTAAAGTATAAAAAATTCCAGAATTGATAGAGATCAAAAATATTCAATGTACATATGTGAAGAACATGATTTATCAGATTTCTTTTATTAATAGGTCATAAATAGTTTCGATAAAAAATGCAATTTATTTACCTCTATTAATGTAAACTAATATTCATTATCACTCCGATATAAATATTTACACGGTAATTTTTAGCTGACTAAATTGAAACATTCAATATTTTGACAGTACAAAATTGATTACATAGATTATATTCCTAACCTTAAAACGTGTTTCCCGTATTTTTGAGAAATATTTATTATATATATAAAATATCAAACTATTTTATATGAAAGAGTAAGTCTGAAGACACTTCTTTAAAAAACGAAACACGTGTCACGTTCAGTAACACAAACAGTGAAATAATTACGATACATTAACACCTATAACTTTTAGAAACAAATTAGCATACATTTATTAGAGAACTACATTAAATTCGGCGTTTTTCCAATATGAGACAAAGCCTCTCACTAAATTAAGTAATATTATTAAAATTAATATAATACATCAATTGTAATAAAGATATATTGAGATACAAAACAATAGAAACAGTATATTGTACTTATTCACGAGCTTTGATTAATTTTCAGAGCCAACACAAATATAAGGAAATATTAGTCCCAGAGTGCGGTGAATAGTCATGACAGAGGGATGAAACAATTATAAGGGATAATTTATAGCTTATACTCCAATAATCCAAGGCGCATTAGCTAAATAGAAAAGATTATATTAAATGTAATACTAATGAGATATCAATAACTTCTTTTCATATATAATCTACCCTTGATGTGAAAGCTTAGTAATATCGTTCAATACAGTATCAAACGGTTACACTGTTCGTGCTTTCGTTTTTTAATTTACTGTAATATTTGATTTCCCAAAGTGAGTTTTTTTACATTTTGAGTAATTTACAAAAAAAAATCCACATAACACCATAAAAATCAACTGCATACATTTTACTTGTTTAAATACCATAAAAGGTTCAAACGTTTAAATGAAGTTTTTGATTGAATTTAGTACCTTCTTTCTAGAGCAGAACAATTTCAATGGATAGCGATGAGAAGAAATATTTGTCTTTCAAAACAGGTGTCAACCAAATTTCTTCAAAAGCATTTAACACACAGCTTAAGCATTCGCTGAATCACAATTTTGGCTTTAAAATGATTTTATTAGCCCGTTCCCAACATAACTCTAGTAATAGTGTGAAACGCTATTATAGATGTAACGCCTGTGTGGGAAAGTATACGTCGAACTTTTCGCCGTTTTACAATATATATATGATTGTTTTTGTTGCTAATTCCGTACTACTAATATAAAATTTCAATTCATAACCGTCCTATTTCACTGGCTACTTGACACATTTTAATGAAACTTCATTTTATCAAAATATTAAAAAAATAATATATTACTCAATCCTTAATGATTCTAATGACCTTCACACAAAGGGCAAAAACAAAATTTTCTCGTTAGTAATTTTATTTGTGGTGGCATGGTAATATCACAAAAGAGACTTTTTTAGAATAGATAAACTACATGTCTTACCGGACCTTTATAATATAACCACCTAATTGATTAATGATTAATTGGTTTCAAAAATGTAGTAATGTAAATACGGAAGAATATTTTTTTCGTTTTCTTAAATTATTTTAATAATCGATGGATTATTTTTAAACTATCCATTTCATTTTTTTTTTATTTACACTATATGATGGTTTGAATTGTTTTGTATTTGTAAGGTGTGATATAGGCTTATTTATTTTATAGTGGAAACAATTACTTGTTTTTCGAAGGCAGTGTCTGTCAAACGTTTTTACTTCAAGGCACACCAGTAAACGGGATCTTTTCTGCGGCACACCAAACAAAAATATATTAAGGAAATGTACCTAATTTATATAAATAAAGTAAAAAGTAGTGTTGATAACCATTATTTTAAATATTTTCTCAACATATATGTAGAAGGTAACGATTTTTTTGTAAGAATATTGCAATTGATTTTTAGGAAGAATTCTGTCAAAACACTCTTAATTAAATAAACAAGCAGTTCTCTATTCACCTACTATCTGTAACCACTATTATGTTTTTGGTTTCATTCCCACGAGTGTTGAAAACCCAAACGTTCAAAGATACGACTATCCAAATGGCAACAGAGGCTTAATTGCTTTTGTAGTCAAAGACCATCTTAACACCAAAGCCATATTCAAAATACTAATATACTTGATTATCTGAGTGTTGAATTTATTTAAATTTGAAGAAAAAAGTATATGTATAAGCATTATTTTCAAGTTTTATAAATATTTTTGAACCTTTTTTCTTAACAGCATATCCTGACCATTTACGCGGCACACAGTTTGACATTGGTCTGATATGAAGATATCTGTCAGGGGGGCTCATGATAGTCTAAAAATACAAAAATTGCTATTTTTCAACTCAAATTTACTTTTTTATCCGAATAAGGAAATAATACTCTTATTACTGATTTATATAAAAAAAACTAATCTCACATAATCTATACAGCTAAAACCAAAAAGTGCCTCGGTATTAAATATAAAAAATCCATTTATGGCGGTTGAAATTTCAACTCTTTAATCATAAAAAAGGATTTATTGTTTATAGTGCAGACTGTAAGGTTTATTAAAGTTTTGTTCCACGAAAACTTCCATATATTGCAGGGATTTTTACAACGTGTATAATACAAGAAGCGTGATAGATTATCATGGAAGACTGCATTGTATATCGAATGCTAATATATTACTTATTACAGATTTGCATATAAAAATCTCTTCAGAAAAGTGAGGTGAGTCAGCATTTCTTGAAGTACAAAACATTGCATGTAAATTTCAAAGAAAAGAAATATTTTGAAAGGTCGATGCCACAATATACACTTAAATGCACTTAATTCTTTTTAAATCTGTGTATTTAACCGCAAAAAATCAATATACTAAGCATTCTCTCTTTTTAATAATACATAAAATTACAACACATTAAAACCCACCCATTTTAGTTGAAGATTTTTTTCATGCAAAATGGTACGAAAACGATTTTTTTTCATCATCATTAAGAATCTCTTTATCTTAATCTTAATATAAAGATTGTATTTGTGTTGTTTTGTATGCAAAAAATGTTGTTTCCATGCAGTTTCAGTAAAAATACTCCTATTCAAATCTAAGAAAAACATGTATGTTATTTTATCTACAATTGGTCGCTTTTATTACTAGAAATTCATTTCTTTTGATAACTCCATTTTGACTAGTTGAAAAGGGGTATCATCAAAACTTTTATCCATTCCATACCGTACTTATTGTATTTTCACCATTATTGTTATATGATTTATTATAGGGCAAACTTTAGTAATATTCACAGCAGATTGTAAGAAAAATCGTTTCTGTTTGTGTAATATTTATTAGATAATAAACCCAAAAATATTGGGTATAAATATTTATTGCTGATTAGAATAATACCAATAAATATAAATTAATGTCATTTTAAATGAAATTGTTTTTATAATACAATATTTCGGTATTTATTTAAACTAGCATTTGAAAAATATGAAATTTTTTAATGATTTAAAGGGTTTTATACCCACATAATGTAAACCAACGTCTAAAAATTGATGTAAAAATATACCATCTATTATGTATATGCAACTTTACAATATATAGTTAAATTGGATATAATTTTTTTAATCTGTGTGTCTGTTTACAAGAAATCTTCACAAACGGCCAACCGTAGGGACGTGAAACGCAAATTTTGGATTCCATTTGTTGTACTGTTTTCAAAATTATCGTTGATTGACTGACTATACATTATTTTGTGGGAGATATTGTATTTATATATTTTTTTAAATTGTTAATGAAATAAACTTTTAATTGTCTTCTTGCCATGCTTATGATGACAAAGTTTCAATTTAAAAAAAAAAAAAAAACACTTTTTCATTTAAGCGTATTTTTTGTATCCATTTTTAATGTGACACTCCTGTTCCTCAGTTTTTTTTTTGTTGTATTAAATGATTTTTTTTTATGAAGCTTTTTCACTAGTAATTAACATTTAAAGTAAGTCATATATTTAGAAGACAATTGTTGTTGTTTTATTAAAATATATATATATATATATTCAAGATTATTATGAGAATCTCAGATATATTCAATATATTGATCAACTATCACAAAGGATTCTTAGCGAGCAAACTAATATATGTTAGTCGCCATTGCTCAACCCGCTACAGGGGGTTGCTTTTTTTCCGTAATAGACCATTTCCGTGCCATATGTAAACATATTGATAAAGCCGCCTTTTTAGTTTCATTTATAATTTTTGAAAATATTTTGTTTTTTTGGTGAGCAAGAAACAAGCTAGATCTTTAAAACCAAAGAGAAAATGTACCTACCTTTTCTACACAGCTATATAAAGATAAGGAAATGATCGTTTAAGCATAGTTCTGACAATAGCGTGAGCCGGAATAGCTATCAACTATATCTTAAAATACAATGCTATTTTTTCACCGTGTTATATTCAATATACTCGCAAAATAAGCTTTTAAAACTAATAAAATGTGCTTTTGGCTAACTAATATTGTCAGTTTTACTCGTAGAACCTTTTGTTAGGCTTAACAGAGCCTATGAGGGATCGAATGCAACATCGACTAGTTTTCGAGGCCACGTAAAAGTTAAAGTGACTGCGCTTGTATTCCTGATGGGATTGCTTAATGCCATGCGCTTAGGGAAGTTTTCATTTGCGTTTTCCTGCCAGGCATCAAGGACCAGTAGACAACTTTGACAATATTCTATATATTTCTTATTGCTCTAATAATTTTTATTAAGTGTGTTATTTCTGGAAACAAACTAACAATAGCGAACATCTCTTCTTGGAAACATAACATGGCTCATTTAAATTGACCTCCTTAGCACTTATTGAATTGACGTGTATTTCATTATATCTCTTGAATATTATTTCTTTTCTAGCTGATAAATAACTCAAAATGACACACCAGAAGTACCAGTAAATAGAATTTACTGGAGTATGAAAGTTAATTTATTTTGTAATTTGCAAATATTCGTTTAGTCATGGTATTGACAGTGGCGTGATGCCAAAATAAAGATATTGAAACCCTCAATAAGTTTTATGTGAAAATAGGAAAATATCTAAATATTTTTTTTTACATTAATTTACCAAACTTTTAAGAAATTTCTGATATTTCTATCGTATGTGATCGATACATTGCCTACTATATTGCTACTCAAGTTTTGTCGTTTGCTTACTGTTTTCTATCACAAACAATTTAAAATACAATCAGTAATCAATTTGACATAACTCAATATAAAATTATACCGAAAGTAACCGATTTATAATAATGATATCAATCAAAATTTTGTTAATAAACACTTACTGTAAAATAAGGTTTAAAAAAGCATTTTATAATTTTCATATCACACAACAAGATACCAATCAACTGGCTTATTTTTTGTAAGAAATTTATTTTTCAATGCTTAATTTTATTATTTTTATTTCAGTTAGATGGTATAAGTTTTTCTCCTCATTTCATTCAGTTGTAAGAGCGCAGGTTATATACCACTTCACTGAAACGATATGTTTACTTTACTGAAGACTTTGCGTTTAAGTGTTTTGAACACTATTTTATTGCTCAGTGGAAGACGTATTTATACTAACCATGGCATTTAAAAAGATAAAACGCGCTCAATAATAACAATGAGATTTAGTTTGCTTTTGCCAAATAATTATTGTCATTATAGTATAGTGATGATCATAATTTCAGACTTTATACAAAATAAAAAGAACAATCCCTTCTTAGAAAAATATCTTTTCATCATGCAATATTTCTGATGATGTCGTTAGATACTAATGTTCAATTGACAATTAATTTAAAGTATTATTACTTATTTTACATCAGTAGATAATCACTGTATTATTATAAATTTTACATAAAGCTGCATAATGCACGTTTTTTCTACTTTAAAAAATGACGTCATGGCGCTTTTTTTTCTTCAGATAAAATTGAAGTTTTTTTCTTTGGGTAAAATCTTTTGAGCAATTTCGTTATTTCCAGAGTGCGTATGAAAAAAAATCATCTTTGTCATTTCTTTTCTACTCATTCTCCATATGCTTTTCATAAATGTTGTTTTTATGATCTATATAATTTGAATCTTATTAAGGTTTATTCTGAATTATTTTATATGTATACTCTATTGACGAAAAACCAACGTCATCGGTTTCTACAAAGGTAATCGATTCTTCAAATTTCCAAACTTATAGTTTCAAATATTTATTTCTTTTCAATCTATTTGTAGATCGATGGCGTGAATATTTTTGTTGAAAAATTCTCTTTACTAAACCAATCACACAAAAATTAAATGTTGAGAGAACTATTGATTATTTACTAAAACTAGCGTTATATTTTAATCTGTATTTTCTTTTTCATATTATGGATTTAATTATTCTAGGCTTGAATTCCAATTTGATTAATATCATTCATTTTTCAATAATTAAATGCTTAATCTTGAAAATATGCATTACTTATATCGAAATAAAATAAGGCCTTATAAAATGTATCTTGTTGGAATTAAAAATGTCAAAATATCTTGCTATTACTATCATAAGTGGTAATAAATAACTTTGAAAACCAATGATCGTTTGACTACAGATTTATTCAATAACATTTTTTTTTTAATTTTCATGATAATTATAAAACTTAAATGGTTCTGAAATGCTGACCAAAAAACATTGTATATTTATTTTCACGCACTATGAAATCACTTTGTATTTTCGCCAAACTAAATTCAACTCGAATTCAAAAGCTTGACTAAAAATACACCATGGGTATTCGTTCTCACAATAGCATTATGCTAATAGTCGTGGAATAATTTGTACGAACGAATATTCATACCGCATCCATGCTTAGCATAATTTCGACGATGAAATTTCGCTTCCAAGTGAAATGCTTTTTCATTTACATTAGCACTCTCTATTTACTTATATTCCTCGCAATGTTTACTCCCCATTCCTTAACCCATCTAGCGTTTAATCCATATTATCTTTCCTAGAATGTATGAAAACCCATTAATTATTTTTACACTTTATAAGACAACGAACAGTAAAATTCCGATATATTTTTCAAATTCAGTTACATAATAAAGTAATTTATTATGTGTGACAATATAAACTATTCAAGTTTTTTTTTGAATGGTTAAAACTTTTTACGATTCCACGTGTTAACACAAAAAAATAACCAATTATATTTTAATGATAGTTGATTATTTTTGTTGTAACACCCTTGAAAACAATGACTTATTAACAATATAAATTGTCAATGAAACTTATCACATGCAATTATGTTAATTATTATTGAATTTGTTTGACTTGCCATATAGTTCTTGCCTTAGGGTCTGTATTTTCCTTCAATTAATACGTTTGATATATAGACGATGATAAATATTAATTGTGCGTCAATCCGTATGATAAAACGTATGAAGATGCCGAAAGGCGAAACCCGAGTCGTTAGTGACAAACATGTGGAATCGTACAAAGTTTTGATGTATTTACTATTCTAGTACTTTTTTATGAGCTACGACACATGGATTCATGCAAACCATAAAAATTAATCAACCATAGAAATACTTTAAAGAAGTCATGATTGCGTCACACATATTATAATAAATAACAAAGATGTTCTTACTGCCAATATTTTATCAAACATTTTATTGTTCGGAGCTATTTGCCGAACAAACCCGCTTTAGAATGTCATTTAAATCTTCCACTTTATTCTGCTGTTCATTTAGTTAAATGATCTATGGTGATAAAACGTTCGTCTTCAATAATGGTGTTGTCGGAATGGAATCTCAGCCCGGAAAATTTCGTTAATTGATTTAGCTTAACTAAGCCTTGGTTGTATGCTACATTTAATGTTACCTACCATCATGTTCTAACTAAGCATAGCGAGATCAATATAATAATTTTTGAAAATTACAGTTTGATTGATTGAGTAGCTTAAAAAAAACTTCTCTTTAAATATTGTATCAGATAGTCAATGTGATAAAAAATATCTAATAGAATAAACAAAATGATTAAAATATAAAGTATATTTTCAACAGGCGAGTATTTAATAATCAAATTTGTATACAAGTGAGTCTATGAAGGGTAGAACCAATCAGTGTCTGATTGATACATGTGGATTAATAGGTATACAGCTCCCGTGGAGAGAATAATTGATTTGTTTCGCTTTAGAGGCTTAGGAAATAGGGCGGAACTGCGGTAGGCTTCTCAATGCCACCCACCTCTAACTGAGAACAATGCATATGCAACAGGCTTCGACGGGGCGAGAAGAAGTCGATTGTTCTTGAATGGTTTGAAAAGTGCCCCGCAGTATGGAGTGTTGAAACAAATGAGTTACAAGTCGGTATGATATGTTGATTTATAAGAAGTGGAATTTCGGGAATTGCAATTCTACATAGACATGTCAATATCAATTAATCAAAAGACGTTTCATAATGTTTTCGTAATACTGATTCTGCTTTGTATTTTCTATGGAATGAACATACGTATTGTTTAATTTGTCCTTCCTCAATCTCAGAATTTAAGCAATTTAAAATATTTTATCATATCATTTAATTTTTTTTTTTCATTTTTAAAAAATCACCGTAGTCTATTAGTATTGTATTGTATATGATGGATGACGTGCCAGTGGCTTGCTTAAATAAGCACTTTTTGTTTTTCTTCAATAAATTCATCTTTTTCAGCAAATATATGATTTTTTTATATTGTATATTCGTGTAGTAAATTAGCAAATAGAAAAGGATTGGAATCAGGAAGGCTTTTTTTAATACTGATACCGCCTCGGTTACTATTTACGATTATAGTTACACTATCCCATGAAATAGAATCCCAAAGCTTGATGGTTTATAGACAAATGGTATCTTTAAGCTGTAAACTTTTTGTTTTAATCACTTAATGTTTCTTCAAATATGCATATAAGCTCTTTTCAATAGAAACTTCGATAGAATATTGCGATAATAGAATTGCGACTTTAAGCAGTTTAATTTCACACAGTGTGTAATTTTTTAAACATTTTTTACGCTAACGATGTAAAATGAAAGCATTGAAAAATATTTTAGCTCGACCAATTCTTAAAACATTCAGTTATATCGACTAATTAGTCCAAAGTTCTGTTATATAACTCTTTTTATTCCAAAAAAAAAACATTTCAGCAAAATAATTGTGATGTCCGAATATTCTACTTAGATTATTGTTATACTTAGCTTAGCGAATCAAACCTATTTGCAAATATTGATTGAATTGACATTTACTTGGTAGAACTCCATTATAATACGGTGGGAAAATAGCAATGTATTTTTTTTATAAGATATAGTTGACAGCTATTTCATCTCACGCCATCGTCAGAACTATTTTTAATCGTACATTTGTTTATCTATGTAGACAAGGTACGCAATACATCTTCTCTTCTGTTTTAATAACCTAATATCATATCATGCTAGCAAAAAATTAACTAAATTCAAATTTTAAATAGGCAAACAGGCAGCAATTACAATAAGCTTAACTACTACCCGGAGATGATTTATTACCGAAACGCTTTAGCCCCTTGCAATGGTCTGAGGAACGGAGTCTTTCGCCGTTGACGCTAGTTCCGATGACGGCGTGAGCCGAAATACCTATCAACTATATCTTATGAAAAAAATTGTGGAACTAAAATACGTTGCTATTTTTTCACCGTGTTATTTTCAAATATTTTTTGTTTCATAATATCTTATTGTATTAAACTAGTTTCTTTCAAAATAACAGATATCTTATATACGGTGAGCTAAACTATTAAAGTATTCAGCAAATTACACAAAATGGCGGGCGTTTTACAATTTCACAAAGAGAGCGGGGATTCTTAACAGACACCCGGCCGTGCGCGAAACACCGACCAGGATCAACAAAGCACTTTGCGGCGATGGCAAATTAATTATTAAGCTGCAAACGGGCTTTGGATACAGCCTCCGCTTTAAGCTTTCGTGAAGGTGCCGGGAAATTCCGCATCGTGACTGAGGAAGTGTGCCAGGCTTCGATGGCATCCGGCCCGCGGGCCACGATGAAAGCCTCTAATTAATTAGCCATTCTATTTAAATCATCTATAACTAGTAATTTCTTTAGTGTATTTTTTTACCAGTGATGGAATAATGACTTAAGTCATTATTATAATACTTCTTTCAACTAATTTTGAAGTTTTATTGTTTAACGTTATTGTTAACCAATAAAAACTATTCCTAACGTAAACTTTTTCAGTTTCTGTTGAATAAGTTGAATTAAAATAAAAAAAATAATACCTATTTATACTTTCTGTAAAATCAAAGACAGTAAATTTTTTTGAAAAGTAAAGTTTCATTGAAAGCAACCAATATTTAAATGCATGTCAATATCACCCAATCTACCATATACATCACACTAAAAATTAAATGATTTCATAAATAAAAAATGTGATCAATTATAATACACGCATTATGCTCTTTGTCACAGAATTTGAAGCTTTAGAATAAATTTGAATTTTATTTTAAATCTTCTGCAATTCAAAAAAGTCATCTAATGCACGACAGCATTATTCTGATCGACTTGTGTCAATTATGCGTTAGGTCAACTAAATTTCTTGGTACTCTAAAATAACACAACGTCACTGTGGCTCAAGTTGAATACCACGTGTATGCATGTTTACTTCAATTTTCAACATGATTGTATGTGTCAATATTTATTGATGAGTCGTTCTCAAGTTACGAATTACTAATTGCAATAAAAGTACTTTTTTTTTAATTAGAATAAAATAAAGTAACTAAGTTTCGTGTTTTTGGTACGACACAGAGATTGCACCAAACGGCGTAAAGTTTAATTTGCACTGCGGGAAATCCCAACACCCGCTCCAAAATTTTAATTATGAAATATTTTGATTGTAGCAACATTCTAGGCAATTCAGCTCTTGTTAAGCCTTTAGCAGTTTCAAAAATAGCATTTTATAAGCGATTTCAGACTTGAATTTTGCGTGTATGATACTGAAAAATTTGCATCATGGCTGCATATTTGTTATTCGTGCTTTTGCATAATTTAATCTCCAGGGATGCATCTGACAACACCAACAGTTTTCAGCGAATAAACTATTTTTTTATTTAATTTTTCATTCAAAAACAAGAACGGTTATAATCACCATAAAATTTCATTCTGTAGACGGTGAAATATAATTTGTATCTAAAGTGTAAATTTATATATCCAACTGCTATAATATTGTACAATTGAGCAAAATATTTCACAATCTTACTATAGTTGTCATCATAAAATATATTACTTATTATCATTTTTTTTATTTTATCACAGAATAATTCAAGAAAATATTCCAACCTTTTTTTTGAGCTTAGTAAACCGAAAAAAGCTGCACATTTATAATTGAATGATTTATGTTTATTTTTATCTTTTTTTTTATCAAATTTAATCTAACTTGCCCAGATATTAAATATGACAAAATTCATGGTTCGTTTTTACTTGATACACTTCCTATGGTGATATGTCAATATTCCATTTATTTATCAATTCAATGCTTAACATGTTTTTTTTAATTACCCGCCTACTAAACTGATCAAAAAAATTGAAAATAGTAGCTCGTCATAATTACTAGATTTTGACTCACTTATTTAAACAACCGATAATTCATACTAGTTATGTTTATTCAATTTCTGTGAATAACTCTTAGTACGATAACATATGTTATATTTGAATTGTACATAAAATTGACAATACTAGAATAGATGAAACGATATATAAAGCTATTCTTAAAGTCAAATTGATCATAGGTCTGACGATGATAGAACGTGAAATAGCTATCCATTACAATATATCAAATCTTGTAGAGCATAACAATTTGATATTGTTAAGTAATTTGTTTCATAAAGTATACATTTAAAGTGACATTATTGTTAAATTTTATTCACTTAAATAAAAAAAATATTTACAGTAATTTAATTTTAATAATACGTTTTTGGTGAGACTGATTAAAAAAGAGGAATAAGTGAGAAAATTTAGATTTGGGTTAGAAAAAAAAATATTGAATAATTTTTTTTTAAGTGATTAAGCAAATCATTTTGTTTTATCTTTTTGTGCTGGGTTACAGCTCTTTCGATCTTATATTCAATAAGAAAGTTTCACCTTGTACGTTTTAAATGCTATTAAAAAGGCTTTTAAATCCCTCAGTACAATATCTTCGTAAATTTTATTAAATAAGTTTGGAAATTGATTTAAATTTTGAATATATCCATCTAAAATTGCCGGGAATAGAAACATAAAAGCAAAAAATATAAAAATTAAACGCAAATAGTGGGACACGAAATCTTTTAATAACATTTATAAAACAAGACAGCTTTACCTAAAATCATTAGCTTGTGAATAGTAAAGATTCTTCTGGAACGTTTAGAAACTAGATTTATATTATTTTGTTTATAAAGTAAATATGTAGTAACACCACAATTAATTATTTCAGCCATTACATACGTTGTTTATTTTCTACTATGGTCATTCAAAAGTTTCTGTGGCAAATCTGGTAGGCTTTCATACCTTTATACTGTTACACAATAGTGGCAAGCGTTTTCTTCTTGACGAATATACCAATTCACGAGAGATTAATGTTGACTTAATTTTTAAAAGTCATGAAACTCTTGGTGATACAACTCAATTTTAAATCCATATGATCTACATTAGGAATAACCATGGTTTAAAAAAATACCCCTCAACCCGTTTTTTTTTGGTGATGGGGAATCATAAGTAAAAACGAAAACGTTTTAGCAGTTTGTAATGTCATCAATAAATAAATCTCCTATTGTTTATCATTTTTAATGGGTCTGTGATCTTAGACTGCTGGTCATCAGTTTAATATTCAAGAACTGTTTTATGAATACTAAAAACATTAACAAAGCAATGTTCAGAAAGTAAGCGATATTTTACTAGACGCCCTCGGCATACAAAATTCAAACAGTTTCCATGCAGAGATTTAACCTCTAAGCTTAAGAAGTGTCCACTCGTCTACTCGAATGTAAAATATATAATAATTTGTCATGAATTACAAAATAATGTATTATGCCACGGTGTTTGGTGATTGATTTGACTTTATCGATGGCTTGATTATTAATTATAAGGCATATAAAACAATTTGGATATCTTGTTTCAAACTTGTATGAGTAAATTGCAATCATACGTGGCATATATATCAAATCATAATCTCAATTACAATTTCATTACAATTAAATATTTCAGTATCGTCTCCTGTCAGATACTTGAAGAAATAAAAGTGAAAACAAGTATTATAGTGATTTAATATTTTAATTATTTTAAAGGTAATGAAACTCTTTTGTTTGTTATCTTAAACCTGAATCAATAGGGGCTGTCATACGCTGGAAAAATATCAGAACCTCTTGTTCCCATGGAAAATATTAAATTAAAAAAATCAACGTAGGTAACAAATTATTTGTCAGAAATATTGGCACAAAAGAAATCCCCTAAATCACTCAAATCTCACGATTCCCAGTATTGCCAGTATCAGCCTTATATCTTATATCTCTCCACTTGAATCAAGTATCCCCATTCTGCCGACACTTTAATTATTATTATTCCTCGGTAAATCCCCTTTTCCTGGCGTGACTCTAGCTCACCTTGTTTTTCGCTCTTTATTTTGTTGGCAAAATAATTATTACTGCTGTCATATTTTTTCCCTCCATGAAAAGAACACGGCCTTTGAAATATTATTATCAGACAGAGGTTTCAGGAATCGTTTTCTACGTACGTCCTGTTTTTTTGGAAATATTCTTTGAAGATCTTTAACTACTTTCAAACCATAATTATAGATAACTTCTTCGCTAAAATTACTTATTTTTCTTTAAATTATAAAAACACAATGTTTAATGCTATATGTATAAGATGAGGACCGGTTTTGCTAATCGAGCATACACTGGAATCGAAATGCATTCACAAAAAAACTCAATTAGCTGTGGTGATTTTTCTACTTTTGACATACTTTCTCTGTGTGTGTTTCTGCTGATAAGTAGTACTACATCTGGTGATCATTTTTTAACAAGACCGAACTTTTTGTTTTGTTTAAGTTCTGATTAAATCGCTACCAGAAGATTTGAAAGCTATTTTTTCTATTCTAAATTTTATATCTATAAAATTTCTGTTTTTGATTCCTTTATAATATAATTCTTCTTGAATTGGTGTCGAGTGAAAGCCATAATTTCTTAACTGAGTTTGTTTCAAGTGGTTTTAAAATTTATGATATATATCCAAAGTTTTCATCCAAAATATTACAATCATTTTTCACATTTATTATACTGTATGAATATTTCAACAGACGCTTTCAATTGTTCAATTTACTTTTTAAGATTATGTAGGCATGACATTTTTAGGCGGTATGTTCGTAGAATGAATTCATTCCTTTGTAGAGGATGTATGAACATTATTATGACATTGATTGCTTTGAAAAGATAGACATTTAAATAAAAAATGGAAAAAATAAGCTAGTGAAATTATTTAAACGAGATTTCGGCGGAAAGTATTGTTTCACTCTTGGCTTAAAACGATAAGTAATTTTGAGTTTGTTTTACAACTTTTTCTCCATTAGTCCAAGCGTTTGACAAAAAGCAGCATGTTTTGTTGAAAATTATTGGTTCGTCGCTAAAAAATGTAAATTTAATTTCATCAACTTGAATCATAAATATATATTAGAATAAATTTCTTTTACCATTTAATAAAGCCGTTTTAAGATATTGCTAAGTTTAGTTATTACTAATTTGTTAAAATACAATACAATAATAACGGTTGAGTATTATGTTACGAAAGAGTTATGCAGGAGTCGCCGAAATTACTTTCAAATAAATATTGAAAAAATCTTAAAACACACTTTTTTACCCACCGTAGTCAATTTCAAACCGATGCCGTGGTGCAGTGATCCGTATCGTTGCTTACCGTAAAGGATCTCACTGATTTATCGATTGGGTTCGAAGGCATGGATGTTTGTGATATCTAAAAATTCTTTCCGACCCACTCTATCCTAAAAAAGGGCGTAGCGGCGGATACTAACCACTATTCTTGTCGTTGTCATATTTTTTGTTTACCTTTTTATAAAATCAGTATTGAGCTACGTTTTCGTTGAAAACTCATTTTGAGATACCTCCATTAGTGAGACATAGTCTGTACATTTGAAGCGAGAAAAATACATCCTTCATTGACTGAAATACAACATCGATTCATTCCAAAACCAGTTTTTTCAGTATAGAGCTTTTAGTCAGATCGACTATGATACAAAAAAAAAACATTGTTTGCCTCAATATTGAATATTTTATCATTCCAATCTTCTTTTTGTCTTCGCAGTTAAAAACAGAACAGCGAAATATTTTAGAAATGTCTTGACATTATTCATTATCAATATTTTGTCGTCGTGTTTATCCAAAAGAAATTATTTTACGAAACGCGAACAAAGGGAAGAAACGAAAACAGTTGTTTTTGTATTTATTGCGTGATGTTTCAAATTCAGAGGCTATTCTGTTTCGGTCATACTTATCTTTACAATTATTTTTATCTTTTTGTTATGAATAAGTAGTTATTTTGTTATATATTAATCGTAAAGCTTTATTGAATTGTAAGCAATCTTCGCTTACCGTTTCTTACATGTTCCCTGTGTATGTAACTGCAATTAACCAAAAAAATATACTGATTTGGATTCAACAATAGATTTTATAAGTTAATTTTGAAAATATCTGCAACGGTAAATTTTTCACAGTTTTTCAATTACTAAAGTTATTTTTATTTCATTTATTATCACCCAATATTAAAAAATAAAAAAAAGATTTTTTTAAGCGCCATTTGACTACCATTTCTAAGTCACATAACTAAGGTTTTACAAGAACGGTCGGTTTATGGTAATAATATGATAGTATTAATTTTAACAGTAAAAATTTTGATTGATTAATGAGCTTTATTTTGCGGGTGTTACACGAGCTTTAGTTGTAGGTTATTCTTTCAACTTTCGATATGTCAATTAACAATACCAAAATAACTCCATCGGCCAAATGTTAATGTTTATATTCGGGGGAAAGTTTGTAATAAATTCGTTTTTGAACAGTAGACAGATAGACAAATCACATCAAAATTAATTATTTATGTGTTATTATAAACATCATACACTATTATACGACGTAATCGAAAGTATTAATAGTCATCACTCACTTTTGATTATTTGAGAAAATTTTCTCAAATTTATTGCTTTAGAAGAACTTGACATTTTCTAGAGACTTCTGTAAGCTTTTTGTGTAAAATATGAACATTAGCGAAACATATTTCATTTGGGAAAAAATAAAATTCGTGTTTTTCTTAAAATTCCTTTTCGAAAAGAACTGGCTGTTTTTTCGACTTACCCTTTGCGCATATGACATCCGGACTTTTAGAATGTGCCCTCATAAACCCCATAAGTCTAAAATTTTAACACTCGCGGTACATGGCAAAATATTTTTTTATTGATGGCTTTCATCGAAGTATTGAGGTTCAAAGAATTATATTGTTCAGAATGTCATCTTTAATACCGTTTTACACAATGCTAATGCCCATTGTCAAATGATTTGTTTAAAGTAAATAAGTAAATTGTTAATAGTAGGTAAGTGAATAAAAATAATATGTAAAACAATATTTCTTATTCTATATCTTATTTCTTATTTTTAATTTATAGCATTTGAAGAGCTTATGAGACTCAAGTGAGTATTTGTATCATTGTAGATTGCGATGATTCAATCAGTCAATCTTTTATTTCTTGGCGTCTGTACTTTTAATGCTTTTGTATTCAAATCTATTTGTTCAAAATGTGAGTCGGATATATTTAAATTGAATGGTCATTGTGATTCAACCATATGTGAATCTTGGCGATTAAAAATCTTTTATGATTTTAATTGCCAATGGTTATAGAAGAGATTCTATTAAGAGCGTTTTTAATATTATTTTTTTCCATTTCGGTTAATTTGAGTTTAATCATACGGATTTACACTATCACCCATTCAAACGATTTTAAATTAAATACAGTTTTTGAGATATTTCTAATCCTCATTATGAGACTTAATGAATTGAATTAAAAGTCTAACGTCTAGCTAAAACTTGAACTGAAAGCTTTTTCTGTAAATCAACTTGAAATGACTAATCATTTTTTGCTTTACTTGGTGACAAATTCATTTTTTTGAATTATCATACAAAATTGTATGCACATATCTTTATGAAACGAAATATTTTTTACAGAAAACATACGATTGTGCTGTATTTATTTATTTAAAAAATACGTTCTGATTTTTTGAGTTCGCCAATCGTTGAGTTACTTTTTACATTATAGTGACATCTCAGGCCTAAGGATATACATTAAAGCGAAAATTCGACACTGCCGTTTTTCTGCTTCGCTATGCGAGACGGAATAATTTAACTCGGGGCTTTACCACAATCTTTATGGTGGAATTTGACGGTTAATTTTTGACATAGCTGTCACACGCCCGACGTTGAATGGCATGTTATCGGAGACTTGAATGCTCGGACGGTGCTTGCCTATTAAATGGCTAAGAAACTGCCTAACATTTTCAGATTCCTTTTTAAAGGATGATGGATATGTTTGATAAAGTGGTGAAATATTTTTACAGGGCTAAGTAAACTGTGTAGATTTATCAACTGGTTTTTTAAAAGTTCGATTTAATCGATAGTTAGTAAATGGCGAAAAATAGTTAATTGTGAGGTAAAGAAACATTTTGGTTTATGATTAGATAATATGACTTATAGATAATATTTGTTTCTCTGTATTATACATTTTTTAATATTATCTCTGAATTACATACCTTAAAATTGTTTGCAACTAATTTTACATATTAACATCAAGATGGAAATGAACTAGTTTAGACACGTGTAAGTTTATAGAGATTTTTAGCTTAGTGGGAAACACTTTTGAGATTTCGTTTTAGTCTTGGGATTACAACTTGCAAATTTTTTTTTTGTATTGATTTTCAATTAGTATTTTAATGCCTAATAAATGACCCTACTCTCTGTTGTCTGACGATGGAAAGCTGATTAGATCAGGCGTGAGGAACCTGCAGCCTTTGCCTATTCTAGTGCGGCCTTTTGACTAATAAAACGCAAATACACAAATCTTAAAGTCAGTACAATTGAACTAAATATTCAAATGCTTTCTAACAAAAAGCAAAAGCAAATTAGCCATTAAAGGTTGGTTAACTGTAATATTACAAAATATTTTTAATGATGTACGTACTTTTTTATGTATCATGTTTCTTATAGATACGCAGCATGATGAATGATAATTAGTAAAAAAATTGAGGCGGCAATAATAATAGATCTCAACAAAATGTAATATAAATATAAAATATGATTCCTTTAAATACACTCATATGTATATTTTTTTTTAAACATATACATTGTAAATTAAAATTAATTTGTAACTGTATACTTTTTTCGTAAAAGATTTTTTAAAATTGCGTTTTGACTAAGTTACATTGTGAATAAAAATATTTTGTAAAGAGTAACGTTTTTTTTACTGCGACTTTATGGTGAATCAGATAAGTATTTGTGGCCTTTTGAAATGAAAAGGTTTCCCATCTCTGGCTTAGATGCTCGATTGTAAGTCTTAATTTTTGAAAGAATGGACATGGTATAAATATTTTTGTAGTGTAAAAATAAATATTGTATAAAAGCATGTCAACAATAAAATCTAGTAGAATAAATTTAAAAAATAATGAAATTTTTAATGCCCATTTTGTATTTGAAATGTCTATGAAAACCAAAATCTTTAGCTTCTTTTCTGTTTCTTTTTAAACTTTTGCTAATTCATATAAAAATTATGCGTTTCAAGTTGGCAGAAAGGAGAAATTTAATTATACAGTGTAAAGACTTAGCTAAAGTTGAAGTTAACTTTATTGTTCCCGCGATATTTAAATTCTAAACGTGACTTTGTGAAATCATACCTGAGTCAAGATTTGCAAAACAGAGAAACTCGTGTAAAAAGATTTCGACAGGGGTGATTAAAAATTTAATTTAATTTATAGACTCGTGCATTTGCGTTACAATGCTGCAGTAAATGTACATTTTAAAACATTTTTCAAAATACTGGTTTGAACTGAATATTTAATGAAAAGTTTCAGTGGAAGGATTTAAACTAGAGAGATGTTAAAATTCATGTTAATTCCACGCACAACTTGCAAACAAGTGAAAAATTGACCATCTATATTTGATGATTAAATGCAAATGATGTTCCATATTTTTTTAATAAAGCAAAGTAAGTTAATCGTAATTACATGAGTAACCAAAAGAAATAGTGTACGAAAAACAGGTGCCTTGAAATATTTAAAAAATCATCGACTTCTTCCTGCAAATATAAGTATATACTGTTAGTATAATTGTTATGACAATCAGTTTTATTATTGTTAGTACATGACTACCTGACTGCTTGTCTAATTCCAATAGAACGAATTTATCTCGCACTACACTTTTTTAACATAATATATATGTAAGCTTAAAATTAGGATTACTGTATTTTCTAATATATGCTCTATAGATGCATTTAAAAAAAACAAAATACGTGACACAAATCATTAATTTTTTGTTAATTAAAAACGAATCATTTACAAAAGATTTCTTAATTCTTGATACTAATAATATCTACCCATTACAGTTAAGAAATTAAAAAATAACAAATGAGGAAGTACGTGTAAGAATCGCCAAACCCTTCATATATACATAATACGTTTTGAATTATCATTATTTTTTCTCATAACTATTTGGTTACCATTCTTAAGCACAATCAAAAGTCTTATTTTAAGATTCTTATAATTGTATTGGTTGGTATATTTGTGTAAAGACACAGTGACTAGATAACCTTGAACTGGTTTTACCTTTCAATTTTATCAATTTTTTTAAATCTTCCTCAGAGTGTCGTGTCAGAGTGAGTGTTGAATCAATCTGACAGGCATTTATTTTTTTTTTATGATTATTCAAAATCATATTGATATGACTTCACAGCGACAGTTTTTCACAGAGTCAGTATAAAAGCAATAAGTTTTTTCTTTATTGTTTTTATACCGACTCTTATACAAAAGCATGATGTTGATTAAGCGCATATGGAAATAGGCAGACAATAAATACTTCGTAATTCTTATGTAAAAAATCAGCTTCGTTATATCAATATTTTCATTCTGAAAGTTATTGTTTACGTTACGATTACCCATATGTATTTTTGACGTTTCTACATAATAACACATGTCAAATAGTTATCAGTGATTGCAAAGTGATCAATATTGTTTATGCGTAAGATACTAGTTCGGATAATGGTAAATGTTTCGTTATATCTGATTCCACTATCATTATTATATTTACTACTCTTCTTCGCAATCCAGATAATTAGTATCTTATTCATCAAATCATGGATATTGTCACGAATCGACTTATCTGTATAATACAATGAAATCATGCATCAAATGAAACATTATGAAGTCGTCTGTTAGCAAATAAACTTTTACTCGATATAAATACATTCGTAATTTATAGCCGACACGCTAAATCCAAACAGTGCCCAACACTATCAATAAAATTTGTCGAATTATTTCCCTTTTTATGTTTCTTTTTGAGCTATTTTATTTGATCATAAATACAGACGAACCAAGATGGTCGTAAAATTGGCGTCGTTATTTTCACTATAAATAGATTTTCTTTGTCTGTCTTAAAGCCTTTGAAACATCTGAATTTGATGTGTATAATTTTCAAATCACTGAGTTTATACTATCCACATACCAATTTCCGTTTATTTTCACAGCTTTCAAGTGATTTTATGACTTATGAAGATTTCTACTTACGACTTTGATCATATCTAAATCGAGAACTTTATTATACCATTTCGAGGGTTACTAAATATGACAGGTGTTTCTCCCCTCAAAAGTATTTTCGGACTAATAGTATTGCTAGATCATGTGATTTCACAGTTAACTGATAATATATGAAAATCAATGTATGTGTGTCTGTTTGTCCTTTATGTATTACTACACTATTAATTCGATCGATATGAAACTTTACAATTTTTTTAAATTCACTCTTGCAAAGGTTTTTAACATACATCCCTTCCAAATCAGTCGATGTATTGTAAAATCTAATCTATAGTATTAGTATTGGAATTAAATTATTTGTTATCATAGCGAGATTCTTTGAATTCTTTTACTTTGAGATAGCAACAACGCGTGACAGGTCAGCTAGTCTTTAATACAAAAAAAAATTGAGAATATTTTTTCTATTTGAATTTGAAATTCCTTAGGGAAATACATTAGCTAGAAATAGTCTACCTGTCGTATTAAAAATGTAATTAATCGATTCCAGTGAATGGTTTTGTCAGTTTTTATCAAATTTCATGTTATAAATGAAGAATTATTGCATAATAATATTCGTTGTAATTGTTGTATATCACCCATTTATAAAATTATCCAATATGTCTAAACTGTAAAATATTTATATACAAAATTGTCTAAAAGTATCATCTAAATTGATCAATTTAAATTATGCAAAAGTATTCGAAATGTTCCTTCTTCGCATCATTTAAAATTTTATATTTGAAATGAATTTCCCCAAGTTACTGCCAAATTCATCGAAAATATTTTATCATATAATTAGAAATTAAATTTGTCGGTACGTACAATGTGTACACGGTGCGTGCAGAAATTGAAGATTGTTAGAAAAAAATATGTAGTTTTAATTGTGTTAACTGTGAATGGAAAGCACTCCAATCTTCGTTGTATGATGAATTCAAAAAGTGTAATTAGAATCGTATAAAATGAAGATGGAAAATCTAGGCTTGACATAATGTATATTTCTTGAATTTAATAATTTGTATCATTATAAAACTGAAGTGTTACCATGTAAATGCCAATATCGTCAAGTGATATTTTCAGTATTATTTTATTAATAAATCATTCTCAATTAAGGCCAAATTGGAAATCTTTTCTGAGATATCATTGTTTATAATTACTAACTTTACGAATTGTTTCAAGTCATCCATCATTTCAACTCTTTGAATTGTTGGAAGTATTTCCATCCCACGGGGCCGAGGGAGAGAAGGTCTAGGAAAGCACCGATGAGCCTCTTCCGATCTCATACCTCCTATTATCAACTGCCTCCCTTTTCTCTGTGCAACTAACCTCTTTACGGAAACTTGAGCTTCGCAGTAGATCAGGGTTGCTATCACTAAATTCCACTTTGTTTCAAATAAATGACAATGTAAAATAATAAAATTAATTTAATTTCGAAATGAAACTGTTTTTACATTGACAAGGATTTTTTTAATAAATTTTGGAAAATACTTACCTTTTGATAATTCCATTCTACTCGCTCTCCATTAAGTGTTTGAATGCATAGTTACGTATATACATTGAGTTCTTAATTTATGCATTTATGTATATCTATAAGCCTGGCTGCCTTTATGTACACTAACCATTTCTGTCTTATATTGAAAAAAATAATTACAGAATTTTATATACAATAATCTTTACCTTCTTCAGTTTGGGTAACTTAATTTTTCATAACAACAACATATTAATTTATGATATCGACTGAAGGTGCTTGGTGGAATTTCAATATCAAATTTGAATTGTTGCAATTTTGTACAATTCTGTTCTGTTGCATCCGTGTAATGGAATACCTGAAGATGCCAAAGAGCGAAACCCGGGTCGTTTGTGACAAAACATGTGGAATCATACAATTCAAATTAAATAATAGATTAAAATAAATGTTTAAAAACACTTCCTTGAGTCTTCATTTCACATTCAAGCACATTCTTATGCATGGGTTTTTTTCTATAATATTTTTTTATTTTAGCACGTCTTTAGGTGGACTTCATTTCAGTTTCCATTTTTTATTAGAAAACTCTTTTTTGAAACAATATTTTATCAAAGTTTCCATTGCACGTTTTAAATTTAAACAGAAATGAAAAAAATATTACTAAAAACAGAGACAACGAACAAGAAGAATAGTAAAGCAGTATAGAAAATGATTAAGTGCCAGTCGCTCATTTTTAAGCAATTGAATAAAAATTTTAAAATCTTAATATTCTAGTTTAACTATTTTTAAATTTAAATAAATAAATTTACAAAAGAGATTTGATCCTTATTACCACACTAGGTCACGGTGTATACATATTCAAAAACATTCACCGAGGATAAAGGTTGGCAAAATTTTAAATGAAAATTTATGACATATTTTGCTCTGTGACTTAATAATATAGGTTGAAAATACATGCAACAGCAAGTAAAAAGAATTCAACTGCCACAAAGATGCTTCCTTGTGTGTACAATGTTTCATATTTTATAAAAGCGGTATTCATAGATATTGTAAGAGAGTTTTATGCAAGATGATACAGGAAAAGAAAAAATATAGCACCCGTTTTGAACGTCTTCACCACAATTTATTCAGAAAAGATAGAGCATTGTATGAATTTTATATTCGTGCATAGTGGAAGAATCAAGTCATGATTGTTTTATTGAAAAAATAATTTGGATATCATAGTATATTTTGTAATTTTTTTGTTTTCGAATATCTTGGTTTTCCATTGTACTATACGAACTTACCGATATTTCTATAATTATGTACTATATTTCTATATAAGAGTAAGGTAAGTATGAAAAATAATATTCAATAGTTGTTTATGACCACGTAGTGAAGTTAAATATACAGTGTTGAAGTTTTTTTAATTGAAGGGTGTTACATTGAAAATTATCTACCTAATAAAATCTATCACTGACAACAAGTTTTATTCACTAAAATTTTTGTATGAATGCGTTTTGGCATATCTATTTTTATCATTTATTATCTAACTATATATATATATATACACACAGTGTATGTGTATCTGTTTGTCGTTTATGCATTACTACATCATTCATCCGATCGATGTGAAATTACAGATTTTAAGAATACACTCTCGCAAAAGTTTTGACATACCTTTTACTTCCAAATATAATATGAAACTTTGTTAATTTCTTAAGTACCCTTCCGCGAATGTTTCTGGCATTACATACCCTCCCTAAAAAACATCGATTTATATTATAATATATATCATTAATATTAACATTAACGCTATTAAGAATTTTATCGTTTGTTATCATGAACGGGTTTCCTTGATTCTCCTTTCTCTGAAATCGCAGCAACACGCGACGGGTCAGCTAGTATTATACAACTTTGATATACAGTGAGTTTTTATTCTCTTGCTGTAATGTTCTTTTCTGTTTGAGAGCATGTAAAAATTTCTTACACCACGGATGGTTTTACTTTTAAATAGAAGTTTCAAAAACTATTTTTGAATATTTAAGAAAATTAATTTGCCTAAGCGGACATAATTCGTGTCAACGTACAAGATGAAAAATATAATACTTTGAGGCGTTTTCTTGTTCAAATAATAATTATACCGACAATACTTGAAGCAACAAAAACAATCAGAATACTTGAGTGAGCTTCAAACTTAACGAGACGGCTTTCAGGCTTCGCAGGCGTCGGGAAATATATTTCCGCCGGAAGTGAGACTGTTGCGCCGCGACGCCCGTAAGAGCGCCGAACCAGAACGACGTCCTGCGATTGCTGACATTTCGATAGACTAGGCATTGTTCCGTGTCTTTGTTACATTCTTTCTTATCGACGCATTCAATACGTACGTTGTTCCAAATGGTTGTCTTGTGATAAAATTTCACATTTTCCATTACCATTATTTCAACGAACAATATTTTTTTAAATGTGCATAACTTCAATTAAAATAGAGATTACTCGAAAATTAATCTTTGATTCAATCTGGTATTTGTGCCAATAACGAATAATAATTTATATAATATTTGAATTTTTATTTTCATGGGCGATTATGATCAATAAAAACTGAAGAAAAAATAGGATTATTTGTCAATGTAAACTTGTGGTGAGTAACACAGCTTAAGAAGATATCTATAATCGAGCATTTGGTTGAATCAAAACGTAATCTGTTAGGCTTAAGGAAACGTATACTGTGAATCCACTCTGGCGTTGTGAAAATAAAAAAGGAAATTGCTATAAAACTTAATTTGCATTGATTGTCCCACCTCTTCTCGTTGTGTTATGTAGTCGCTGTTTCAAGGCTTGTTTCATAATACAAAAGAAATCTAATAATATAATATATATTAATTTGAAAATTTATTTTGTTGGCTTAATTCTTACATCACATAAGACATTTACTAGTGATAGATTGTTTAGTTGATTTTGGAGTTCAGTAAGTATAACAACGTAACTATTTCTTTTAAATTATAATTCAGAATAATTGAAAATTTTCCTACAAGAAAAACTGTATGAATTTTTTATTACCTGAGTTAAAATATTCAGTTTTAAATATCTCCTAGCCACTTAGACATACTAAAGTAAACTGATTTTTCTACACTATGTAAACTTAAGCTGGTCTATAAATAGTATATTTAATAATTAATTATTATATTAAGAGTGAGCATTCGCAAAGTAACCGCCAAACCCTTCAAAAATATACAAATTGTTACATAATTTCATCAAGAATTTAGCTTTGTTTTTATTATTACGATAAACTTAATAATGTAATGAATAGGTTACCTGAATACTTTAATTCATGTATAGATGCAAAAAAAATCAAAACTATGAATTTATCAGATGAAAAGTCAATACGTCCTTAAAAATCAATCCTTGTTATCAAGTAGTAAAAGTTGTACCATTTTACTTCTTAGTTTAAAAAGCTGTAACTACAAATTAGCAAGCAAATCATTTTTTTTAAATAGTTTCATGTTATTTACGACTTTGATTGTCACTGTTTGAATTATTTTTAGCTCTTATCAAATAAGGCCAAACAAATATATCAAGTTACTGTATAGTCGATATTTAAAAATTAATCAATCTTGATATAATATCCTACGCTATAACTATTAACTGACGTTGATTGAATGATTCTTGGCAAACAAATGACAGCTTCTACATAATTCATTCCCTCTCATTTATGTGGACACAAACATTTTTTTTATTCAGAAAATATATTCCCCAATTTATGTTAACTTTTATTAAGATTTTCCGTATTTTTTATAGTTTAAAATACTTACAGTCGCGTTCCCAATTCGATTTATTTTTGACACTACATGTGACATCTATGATCATATCAACGTAAACAATTGCGTAACTATTTATCCGTCGTAACAATTGCGAGGTTTTTATTATAAATCCGAAATAAACAATGTTTCCAACACGGAAACGAAAAAAAATGTTTTCTTTGAGCTATTTAAAAATCAAAATATATTTAATAAATTCAAAAAATAGAGTCAAAAATAACCAAACATTCGAAACGGTTCAGTCTTGAGACGATTAAAAAAAATACATCCGACACAAAATACTTTTTTTGGTAATATTATTGTAATCATTTATATCTATGAAATATCTACCAAAGATAAATTGAATGATATCTCACTGCTAGTTGTGGTCAAATAGTTTTAATTAATCATTAAGTATATTCCTTTGTATCTCAGCGCTTGAACCGTCTACGACTCTGCGTATAAAATTGCAGACAGAAATAATAATCCAGGCGATAAAAACACTTGACTCAAAGTAATCTTAAAGCAGGTTCAGTAACGCAAAACTTGCCTTCATAAACGTACAGAGTTGCTTTCATGGTCTCCCAATCTGGGAAAACGTCTTACTTTATAGAGTTAATATTTGTAGAGAACTGAAGATGGGGTAGCCATTAGGGTCTGCCATACTGGAAACCCGATTTGCTACGTTTTGCTTGATTAGTTTTTACAAAAAAGTTTTAATCATAAACCTCTCTTCAGCGATAAGCATTTGGTTTATGAAATTTATATATTAAATTGTGATTGATAGATTCGGATGAATATACGGTTAGAGCTCGGGTAACAAAGCAATTTTATATATAACTGAGATGTTCATAACGAAGATATTATTTTGAATATTATCAAAATTAAATTTACAACATGAACAACTTTTTTTGTGTTGTAACTTAAATGTAAGACTCTAGAAACTAGAAGATTTGTTAATTTTAATTCAATAAACCAAATATATATGTAATACGAAAGCAATGTTCGTTTCATTATAAGAATAAGTTTCCTTCTTACGTGGTTGCGTGATTATTGCTTCGTTTTCACAAACGGACGCATTCATTCATTGATCTAAACGCCTTCTCCAAAATACGTTCCGAAAAAGAGAACAAAAAATATACGCGGCCGAATTTCCGAGTATAATTCATCACAAAAACGTCTGCTTAAATTGTAAGACAATTTAATAAAACATAACACGAATATGTGTTTGTTTACTTTTTCTGGTACAATGGTAACCCTGCAGTGAAAAATTACTCTCGTACGAAACGTGTTCCGTTCGAAACAATAATATTTTGATACTTTCATGATCCATAACTTGTCGAGGCGCTGCGGTAATAAGCCATGTATAAACTCTAAAGCTATAGTTAAAACAGAAAAAGTTTAAAATTGATTCACAAAAATTATGATGCTGTGATAGTATTACAAAAAACGAAACATTAACAGCTTTTTCTTAGATTGAGTAAATAGATCAATGTAAGTCTTAAGTAATGTCTTTGTATTTGATAGTCGTAATTTTTAATTTAACATCTTAATTTAAGTATTTTATTACAGCGTTGATTTAAAAATTATTATTCAAAATTCAATAAAATTTACAAACGCTGACCAGGTGAAAAATCAACTGGATTCGTATTTTTCCAGTAAGTCACCAGATTTTTACGAAAAGGGTATCAAAACGTTACCTTTTTTATGGAGGAAGATAATAGACAACGAAGAAAATTATTTAACAGAATAATATTGAACAGTTTTTAAAAAAAAAAAAATTGTTACGAAAAGAAAATGTCATTTCTTTCCGTTTTATCTAATAAATCAAACGTTTAATTAAAACTCATTAAACAATCTAACACTTAATTGAAGTAGTGAAATATTGAAAAGAAATCAACTTAAGTGTTTCTTATAAATCGAGCTCATAAAATTTGTATTACGTTTTTTGTATTAGATTATCAATAATACGACAAAAAATTTGAATGACAACTAAATGATAACGGTAATCATTGAAAAAAACCTTACTTATAAAGGGTTTGAATTTATATACAATTAAGTATTGATTAATATAAATTGGTTCACTAAAAGAGGCAGCCGTTCAGTTTTGTGTAAGAAATTATCAACTCGCCCTGTAAGATAGTTTAATAATATTTGTAAGGCCAGACAGGTCTGCTTTGAAAGTTTTCATCTGTGATTGCTCAAAATGAATGCTTTACAAACTGTACATGTTTCACGCTTATTCTCGCTGTCTCTAACGAGAAACTTGTTTCATCATTTCGCTAAAGTTTTTTGAAGTATTATAATTATTATGGCGTTTGAAACGCTCTAAAAGCTTGCTTATTTAATGTTGCGCAACTGTGTTAATAAGATATATTAATTAAGTTACAACATTAATTTATTTTATGGTGACTTATCATTTATTAACTACAACTAAGATATGTTTTATATAAATGTGTTAAGTGTCAGTCTTTTTATCGTGGTAAAAATCGGTTATCTGAATATTTAAAGATGACTCAAGCATGTGTTTTCCATTATATTTAAATATCTTATTTATATGCAAATACAATGAAATTGTTTATTTTAATATCTCAGAAAATTTTTAGATACACGTATGTCGTAAAAATATTTTATGGTGCAATTTTACTTGATAACTTGTATATTTGTTTATCCATTTTGACCAAATCGTATAATAATAAATTGGCTTGTTTTGTTAAATTTTAGTTGTGAAAGCCTTTTTTCTAAGATGTTAACGGTATGATCATCAGATATGAAAATGTAATAGATTTCAAGAGATTACAAATAAATTCTCTTGGCAAATATTTTTTATTTATTTCTATCGATATCAAATTGTGCAATGTTGACTTTCGGTGTTTCCTTTCAATAAGCACCAGTAGCCACTTGTGAAATGTAGACCTGTATCGTATGATGTTCTGCTATTTTGGGATCTAAGACAATTACTTGTTATTACATCTCACGAAGTTGAACGAACATTAACGACGTGACCCGACTGGATACATATTACATTCCGGCACCGGCTACCAGGCGAACATGATTAGTATGGAGGGTGCATGATTAAGCAATCTCACCCCGAATGATGAAAATCACGACTGCTACTTTGTCCATTATTCAGTTATTTCGACGCGTCGAATGTTTAACCGGGGGTGCTTTAATTATATTTTGCCCACAGCATAGGGCCGGATTAGGGGATTACGCAAATTATTAATTTAAAAAATATTAACAAAGTTTGACGGTGGGATTCATAAAATGTCAGAGCCATGAGCTTAAATAATATTTTAAGCGTTATTAATTTTGTTATGCATCATTATTAAAAATGTGTTTGTTGTTATGTACTCTCAATACGTGCGTATATTAATTGTCTTCGGAAAGTATTATCAAAAACTTTTTAAACTAATAATTGTTATGATAAACGTCAAATTTCAATATTTTAAAAATAATTTTTGTAAGATTCTCTCTTTAGAAGATAATTGTATGATAAAAATAGTTGCAATATTTTAATTGATCTAATTTATTTAAGTCGAAAACAGCATCGACATAGTGTGTACTATTAATGTTTGATTAAGTAAATCATTCATTTATAAACATTATATAGCTTTACTTTCAAATATAATGTCTTTTAGTACGTCTGATTGCTAAAATATCGTATTTATTACTTGCCAAAATGTATTTGAAATATTTTCATTTGTTAACTAAATTGGTAATTAAATTGTACGCTTAGACGCACAACAATTCGATATAATCGCTGGATAAAATTAATTAGTAGAGCACAAAACGCCCAGCGACATAGTTATAGATTGGTTATTATTTATCCTTAATCCCTGTCTGTGTATCCGCAGCTTTGCGGCGAACGAGAATTGTTATTTGAGATGAATTATCATGTGGTATTTATTGGCTGCATGCTCGCCTCTGTCAATTAATATGAAATACTCGTGATATTGATTGCTATATTATTTCATACTGCCCTGATAACTTTCTGTGTTTCAGATTGTAGTGGGACTCGTATATAATATAAATGACTTATTTTTTCTATTTTGTGTAATTAATTACATGTAAGACGATTTAACGTATACCTCTTCGAATGTAACCTTATTCGTATTTTTTTACTTTGATTTATGGCATAATCTTCGTATATTTACACATTAAAAGAATATTTTTTTATTTTACGTTTTCGTATTTTTCATTATTAACTATAAAAAATATCTAAAAATATTGCTATATCTAGAAGAAAAAATCTACAATTTTAATATCCAACTATTTTTATTTTTCTGTGATTCGGTTTTATTTGGAAAAAAATGAGATAACATAAGCTAATATTAGTTTTTTGATCGTTTGTTTTGTCACAAATATTTTATATAGTGTTGAAAAAATGCTATTACGTCGGTGAGTTTGTGGAATTGATTAATAAACTTGCAGTAAATGCCTAGTAAATAAAAGCTTCAACACTGCTTATCACTTCTACTGAATATGGAAATTCGTGTATACTGGAATATCGTTAGTACGTAGTGCAACTTGCGGATAGTATCATAAAGATGGACTAGGCTAATCCGAAGAATATGGGGAAGGAAATACTGCAAAATAATTGCTGTGGAACCATATTTGTTCGTTTATTTATTATGTATCAAAAAGACACTTATTATGTTCTTAAAAAGGTGAAACAATCGAAGCTGTATTTGAATAACATTTCAATTTAAAAATCACAGTTTTTTTTATTTTTTATAGAGATTGCAGTGTAATTAACGATTTATTCCAAATTACACGTTGCAAAATATAATATAGAACACGCAAGAACGTTTAAAATGTCTTTTAATACCATCTAATTATGGAGAAGTGGAAAAGTAAAGCCGTGTCATTAAATGGATGCTACATTTCGAATTATACGAGCATGCCATCTGTCTTAATAAAATAAATGGTTCTCTACATAATTATTTTTCATACAGAAACCGTTTTGTTCTCAATGCTCAGTTAAGACTCGGCCGAGTAAAATGAAAATCTTCAAGTACACTTTACTGCTCGCTTCAGAAAGGCTTTTAAAAAAAGAATAATTAAAGATCCTTAGCCGTGAATACAAGCTGTTAGATGTAAAACGGAGAGTATTCTACCTTCTTTCAATGATAATATAGTGAAAAAACTATTCAATTCATATCTTTAAGTGCTTTGAAATATGCTTTTAAGCTTCTTTAACGTGATATTTAAATCACGATCACCTGACTACCTCATTGTAAACACAAACGACCCGTTTATTTATAAATGAAAAATGATTTCCGCTTCACACGTACGTTAAAAATTTACGTGACACAAATTATATTAAGAGTATAATAAGAAGCTTATAAAATTTATTTTCAAATTAAAAATCATATAATACCTTTCCACGAAGAAATCTCTGAGTCATGTATGCATTGAATGATAAAATATATATGTTATATTTTCAAATAAGTTTAATGAATTATTTAATGTTAGATTTATTAACTCTCTACATGTTCGGTATTCTCTATATGAAAATGAAAAAAACCCATTTATATTTTAATGTTAGTTGATTGATATTTATTGAAAAACTTTTTCAAGAATGACTCATTAACAATATCGTTAATGAAAATTATCACAGGTAATTGTGTTAATTGTTATTAGATTAATATTGTTAAATTTGTTTTAGCTGTATTTTACTACTTGGCTAGGGGTAAATGTTTTCCTGTAGTTAATAACTTTAGTGTATATACGATGCTAACTGGTTATTTTACGTCAGTTCTGTTGCATCCGTCTGATAGAGTGCCTAAAAATGCCGAAAGGCGAAACCCGGGTCGTCAGTGAAAAAACATGTGGAATCGTACAAAGTTGTAAAAATTCAAATTTGATATTGAAATTCCATCAAGCACCTTCAATTGATATAATAAATTATGGTTTACATGTTTTTATTTTAGACTATTATTTTATCACTCTTATTTTGCACCAAATAAATTAATAAAATGTTAACCTTCTGAGAAAAGCTACAAGGGTCCGATCTATTTAAATTGGATCGAATGTGTTACATTGAAACATTATGGAAACACAATTCCTTGAAAAAAAAAACACTCATTAATCCTATTTCAACGAATAAAATAGGCCGGTCGGGGGTTCAAACACTTGGTAATAAATTGGTGTCTATTATATTCAGGAGGAATAGTCAGCTGTGACTTTTTTAGTATGTATTTATTTTCAGTTTTATGTAATATACTTTAATTTTTTTTTTTTTGATTTACAATACTAAACCTAAGGACAAATTAAATATCATAAAAAGTCTCTTCATAGTCATCTTTTTTCTGTCCCATAGGAAGAGTAAAAAAGACATAATTTCCGTTGTAATTGACGTCATTATTTATTTTCTCTCATTGCCTTTTTAGTAAGCGAAGCAAACCTCTCTCGCTATAGGGGGTCTCTTTTTATAGAAAAAATATTCCCTACGGATTAGGCAATAAAGGTGATATATTCAGCTGTTGTAGATAAATGATACAAATTATGTCTTTACCAATTCTTCTGGCTATTAAAAACGTTATTATCATAATTCGTTGCCACACTGCCTTAAGTATCGGACTTTTACGCTTTTAATTCTTTTTCCATGTTGAATATTCTAATGAAATTTAAAGCTATTTTCTTACCGTATTTATATGAATAATTGTTAATGTAAGCAATTTTAAAAGCTAACATTGTTTTTATTCTCTATTATATATATTTTTTATAGAGATCGGTTAAAGCTAATCAATTGAGAAAACAATTAGATTTTCGATAAATTAAGCAATTTCTTCAATCGGAAAAATATATAGTCAAAGAAGTAGTTTTCATTCAACTGAATAACTATTCCTATTTGTTTTATACTTGAATACTTTCTGGTTATGAATAAAAGAAGTGGCAATAGTTTTGTACCTTATTTCACAACTTTGTTTTTATATTTCGTGTAGTAACGATATCAATATAGAAATTACAACAATGCCTGTCATCTTAATATACTTTCCTGAATAGTAGAGGCTTTATCAGCAAGAGAGAGTTACCACGTTTCACTCCAAAATACCAGCATAATTGGCTTAAATTAAAATATGGTTTGTGTCTATAATAGAAATGAGCAATTCAAAATGGTTACCGGGTTTAAAAATTAAATATTTACGCATGAATCATATTCACTTTATTTAATGTTATAATTGCATGTAAATAAATTAAGTCATAATTGTTTCTCTTGAAAGCTGTCAATATTCAAAAACTGTTCAATTTTAAGTTACTGAAATTTTTTGGTGTACGCAAAATTCATCTTCAAAAAAAAATATTATTTTTGTAAACGTTATGAAAGTTGCTTCAAACTGCCGAGACACTTTAGAAAATTTGGCTGACTAAGTTTTATCAATTAAATAATTGTTTAAAAATAATTGTTTCATTTATAAAATACCGTAATAATTGCAAATATACAACTTTTCACTCTCTTGTGCAAATATTGTAATATTTTTAACACTTTCCAAGTTACGGTTCAAAAAACGATCACACTTTTTAATGCTCTCTAATATGAAATCAATTATGGTATTTCACTTCTTTTTTTTATTTTACTATGTCATAAATTAATATTCAACGGATTCATTATTGTCTTGAAATATGCTTCTTCATAAAATTTTCCTCCAGTTAGATTAGTACGTCAAATTCAGATCGCTTGAGTAAATGTCAATGTAACGAGGTTTTCAACCAAAATTTTCTTATCGTAAAGTATGTCTGAATATTTCTCAAGTAAAATCTTATAAAACACGAGATCTGTATAAAAATATATCAGACGATTGCGAAAATGACGGTCGGAAATTGAGTTTCTATTCAGAATCGGGATACGACTAACTGTGTGTTGCTTTATGGGAATATTATATTATATGTATAGCCTTAGTAATTCTTTGGATACATTCATATGTATATATTGAGACTATTTCTTACTTCAGTACATTCTTTACATATTTTTCCATAAAAATGATTATTTATTTATATATTGATCAAAATAACACTTCATTAAACTTAATAATATATTTTGAGTAATAAGTTTTAATTTTTGTTTGAAATTTATACAACCTGTCTGTAAAAAACATTTTTTTTTAATGAAACTTTAATAATAAAAATTACGTTTTAGTTCATCGATATAAAGGTTTTTTTTCTGAAAACCATACTCAATTCAAAAATCAAAACGTGACTGTACTTTTCTTTGAAAACTCGTTCAACATTATATTGTTTTCTTTCAAATATTCAATCACATTACACGTTAAAAATGCCTATAGATTTCTTAACAAGTTTCGCGACCATAACAGAAATTTTCCTTTGTCACCTACTCATTTCTAATTTCCACTCGCTCGTAACAAATATCAATTGAAAATCTGAAATTAATGTTTCAACATTTTTTAATTATTACAAAACACTTCTTTTGTCCATTAATTTATTGGTTAGACGGATTCTATCACAGCTTAAAAAATGATTTTTTAGCGAGTTTTGCTGCTAATATGGAGTATGAGAATTCTTATGGAGGTTTTTAAACAATTTTCTTTCTATGTAAATAGTTTTTTACTTGATAGTTCAAGATCATTTTTTTATAAAAATGAGCGAAATAATGATAGTACTAGAATAGGTAACACCACGTTTTGAGTGTCGAATAAGTGCGAGACTATTTTTGAAAACACAAACATCCATATATATAATTATAAAATTAATTTATAAAAATGTCCGCATTTGTGCTTGAATTCATGAGAACCGTAAATTCAGCTTTCAACGTTCACCACCGCATTACGACGCCGCTTCAGTTGCTTTTATCCATATTCTCAAATGAATAAATTAAATTTATGATATCGGCTGAAGGTGCTTGGTGGAATTTCAATATCAAATTTGAATTTTTACAACTTTGTACGATTCCACATGTTTTGTCACTGACGACCCGGGTTTTGCCTTTCGGTATCTTGTCAGTTCTGTTGCATCCATGTGATAGAATGCCTGAAGATGCCGAAAGGCGAAACCCGGTTCGTTAGTGACAAAACATGTGAAATCGTACAAAGTTGTAACAGTTCAAATTTGAATTCATGAAACCTTTTTTCATGGCCAATCAAACGAGCTCTAGACCTTCCATTAAAATAGGAAGACTTTAACATATAAAATGGTATTGAATCGATTAGTCGTATAAAATACTATTTTTCCAAATTATCTGACTTAAAAACATACTGATATGCTACAATTTGATCCGATTGAATGTGTTCCTATCTCTATTAAACCGTTATTTAAAATCTAACTGATGATTGATCGAATGATTTTCTTTTGATATAAATAAACACTCTACGCTAAGATTTTTTTGATATTCTAAAATACTTGATTATTTCATACTATGTTATTACAAAAAAATCTTTAAAAAGCTGTTAATAACTTTGTAAAAGCCTCTTTTAGAACTTTAAGCTTGGATGTAATTAATTCAGAAATTAAGAATTGTCTTTCAACTACCACTTTACGAAAAGAGCTAATTAAATTGCTGGAATTCTCTAGTCGAGTAAATAGTTTAGAGTAGAATCAGGTGAATAAACATTGACAGTCAATACTTGAATCCACCTAAGTAATTCAAAGCGACACTTTTGCCAAACACCTTCTCCTGTTGCGCATTGTTTCCACGGTGGTGTGTTTTTCCGGCGACGAGTGTCAGGCGTATTGATATTAATGTTCGCGTGGTAGATTTTTGTCACGTAAATAAATTGTGGGTATTTTCTGAAAAAGACAGTTTCTTATAATGTAACAAATAAAATACTCAAATGATCCTCTGACTGCTGAAACGCCAATGTGACAAAAGAGTTTCGCAATCGGTTCACATAATAAGGCGTACGTAAGTTAAATTGATCACAAGTGTTTCTAAAAATGAACATCTATTTTCGATTATTTAGAAGTCTATGCGTAATTAAATGACGTAAAAGAATGAATACAATTGAATATTTTATCGTGCTGAATACTTTTTTCAAAATTATGGTACTTTTTATGCTATTTTTTTGGTGATCTAAATATAATATATTCGAGCTTACTTTAGAGCCTGAGGGGTCACGACGGGTTTTCGAGGGGTCGCCAACTTATACGTCAACTTATTAAAAATGGTTTTTTTATTGCATAGCGGTCGCGGGTTACGTGACATGTAAAAAGCGTTCGCCACCCGAAAAAGTTTGCAAACCTATGCTTTAGAGGCCTGTTTTTTTTAAATGTTCTTCGATTAAAAACTGTAATGCAATATATATTTATTTTTTCAGTAATTTTTCACATTTTAGAAGTTAGTTAGGAATAGTCAAATTGGCTGCAATTTTAAAACATTGGCTTCATTTCATAAATAGTTCTGAAAATTTGAATGAACACAACACGAAGACAGTAGTAGTATAATGTTTGATTACTTATAAACGTATTTTTTTAGATAAAAATAATCATTAAAATACATATTACTGCTTTTTATGTAGTGTAAAATATACGGTTAATATTTATTTTATTAATAAAACGAGAAATCAAAAGAAGTTATAATTGTGTTTTAGAATCATAATGTACTAAATAAATATAATATAATTGTGCCATACAGACGATTTTTTTCTTTTTTTTTTTTGATTGAGAATAATAATATATCTTTCAGCCAAGAACCAGTTTGATTATATTAAAAATTAGACATACTAATTTTAGTTTGATGGTATTGAAGTAGGATAAATAAATATAATTTACTAATGTTTTTTTTACAGTTTCTTTTGATATTTAAGTAATTTAATATTCACGTCATTGATAAACAAAAAGCAGAATAAAATTTGAAGAGACAAACAGTATTCGTTCAATATTTTTCAATCAGGCGTTTTTGTTGATTGACACAATACCTTAGAACCTTTAGCCCGTGAACTTGTCTTACTTTATGCAGTTAAAACTGTAAGAAACGCCTATCCAATTCGCATCCGGCCAAATAAAAAACCCCTAACAAAAAGGTATCACGTAAAAACGCCGTTAGTTTATTCCGCTCCCCGGGGAATCTCACATGATGTTCGGCTCACGTGTGATTCGCTTTCCTGGGTTCCCCGATTTCATTTTGCAAAGGAGAAAACAAGATTATTATTACGGAGAAGCAAGCGTTTCAAATCTACCTTTTGCCCTACAGTTACCTGCAAACTGATTTGGAATTGAATTGTCTATCTATACAGATATTGATATTCACTCTAGAGTTTGTGCTACATTCGGGTTGCTTTGTGCGATATAAGCTCTTGAGTACTTCAAGCGACTCTTTTGTAATACTGATTAAAGTTGTGCATTACAAAGATCCAATCACGGAATAACTGTAATAAATAACAATTTGTTCCCAAAACTAATGACAAGTCAATACTTTTTTTATAATAATTAAATATGTTTTTTTAGTATTATTTCCACAATTTAATTAAATTCAAGACCGGTTTCGCTCATCACAATCATTATTGAAACAATTAAAACTTAAATGTTCCAAATAAATACATATATATATATATATAACCGACAGAAATAGTTTTTCAACCTAACTATAAAGCCGTAACGTCAAGCATATTTGACACTTCTTATTAAACATCTTATAAGAATCAGATATATATATATTTAATTCAGTCGTTCAGCTTCCTATTCTAATGTATTAAGTTAGGGTTATAGGCTTTTTCACAATATTCGTTTTCAATATTTTTTATTCAAATTAGATTAAGCACGATAAATTATACTAGACACATACCACAATACATACGTATTTATCCGACATCTCAGCACCGCCAATTTTCTTTTAGTTGAAAAATCATACTAGGTCAACTCAAAAAACATTCAAAATCAAAAGAGAAATGATTATTCACTATCACAAGTCTATGTCCTATACAAAATATTATCGAAAGAATCAGTACTTGATATTGGCATTATTGGGAGTTAAATCTAGATTCACCTTATCATTTGGGACATGGCTCTGACCATAATAACAAAGATGCCAATATTAATAGTTGCATACATTATAATGACAAAAAATCATTCTCATTTTGTCATCGCTTGATATAGCTTATGTTCATATTATTACGAACATCACAATTTAAAAAAGCAGCTATATAAAAGTATTTTTTTAAATATAATATTTTTTAAATTGGATGGTTTTAATTCGATATCATATTCAAAAATATCATTATTACATGAGAATATTGTTATCGAGTACATCTGTAATATTTTTACAAAGTACGAAAAATCATGCAATGTTCATATACAAAACATTCCATTAACATCCATCACCCTTAGTAAAAAATACATCAAAACAAAAGGTCACCTCACCGTTTTTATCATCAACAAACTGCTATTCATGGGGAGTCATATGATAACTGTAATATGATATTGAACCACAAATATGTAATATAAATCAGTTGTTTTCAATTGTATGAAAAAAATCGTTAGTTAAATGCTAATTTAAAATACAGTGAGTTTACAAATATTGAATTAGTTGGAAGAAAACAAGATAATAGAAACCTACTTATTCTATGTTTTTTTTAATAATCTGTATTACAGTTCAGATAAGTGTTCAAATAGTTTTTTCAAAATTTTGACACACTGTTGATATTTTTTTATATCAAACAAATAATTCTAATCAGTTTCAATCACGTGGGTTATTTATAAAGAGCAAAAAACAAGATATTGATCAATAGACCAAATTTTTATTTGAATAATTTAAATTTTATAATTATGGGTTGATGAAATATCTGTTATTAAACTCATTCAAAGTTTTTTTCAAGATAGACTGTGTAACACAGTGCTACAATCTCATACGCCTAGCTTTTTCGGTACAAATAAATGCCAGAATTTCTTGAAAAATAATTTGTACAAAATTTCGATTCAGAAATTTAAAACCTCTACTGAGCGTAATCCATAAAAAAATCTTCATACGTATCCATTCAACAACGATGCCGGCTGCTAAAATGAAATATTTTACACAAGATTTGGTGACTAGTATTATTGATATACCTTTTTTTAAATTTCGATTACAATCGTACTGAAATGAAATCCAAGTATGATTCCAAATGATCTGTATTAAATACGTTCTTACAAAAATTTTCAAAAATGTTATTTTACTATTCGATAACATTAATGTTATATTAATCCATAAATAGTACACAAGTTTCATTTTAAAGATAAAAAAAGACAGGATACGTAGATACAGCATTGCAAGCTTAAAAATTAACCGTATTGCAGTGATCAAAATACAGGCAGATTTTCATGGTTATCAAAAATGTCAGTTCCCTCGAATGTTGAAACACAGGTGGCAGTTTAGTCGTTGGGATCTTTTGCAATAATTGAGTACTGACAAAACAGTTAAACAATTGCATTGAAGTTGTACAATTGAATTTATTCTCCGTTTTATTCAATACAAAATACTAGTCGGGTGTATTCTATATATTTTTTTTTCAATATTTGACAATTCATAAAATGTTGTGTTTATGTTTTAGAGTTATTTTCGTTTTATCCGTAGCGTTCACTGTTTGATATTGTTCCTTACCTGCCGCATTGGAATCGACCTTACGGCCTCAGTTAGTTTTCACCCCCTACGCTACTTCTCCAACCCTTACCTTCTACCCTCTAAGCGCATGGTTGTGGTATTTGGAAAGATATGCGGACAATCTGATATTTTATTCAATGAATCAATTACAATTTCAATTAATTATCTTTAAAAAGGTACAAAAAACATTCGTACTTGTCTTTATTTAAAAACAACGTTAGCACATTTCCTGAATTAACACTTTTAATAATTAGTTTTAACATTTTTTTACAATTCTGATTTCTAAAAGCATTACATAATTAAACTTGAATTGTTACAACTATGTACGATTCCACATGTTTTAGCACTAAGGACGCGGGTTTCGCCTTTCGGCATCTTCAGGCATTCTATCACATGTATGCAACAGTACTGACAATTCAGTTAGGTCAGTTCTGTTGTATTCGTGTGATAGAATGCATGAAGATGTCGAAAGGCGAAGCCCAGGTCGCTAGTGACAAAACATGAATTTGACAAATCAAATTTGTTATTGAAATTCCATCAAGCACCTTCAGTTGATATTATAAAATACATCATTAAATGTTTAGTTGATATCAGAGGTATTTGCTTGGAATTTTTTTTCTTATATTTTTTTCGTATTGTATGTTATGTCCAAGATATAGAGAGAAAAAATTAGTACGTTTCCAAAAATATATAGAAAAAGTGTGCTCAATCGAATTCTATGAAGTGTATTGTTTTTATTTCTTCTATATATTATGTTATATTTAATATACTTACGTATATGTTATGCTTTTTTGTTTAAAAACACACAAAATCATGGTGAAAAAGTGAAATATTTCAACACCCTTGCTAAAATCATTGTTGATTAAGAATTCCATTTTTAAAAAAGAAACGCGAATTTTACGATAAAAATATCCTGAAATTTGCGCTTGATTACTTACTACTTTGAAACTACTTTTTTTTCGTTATGATCAGTTAATTAATTACTTATTGTTTGGAGACGAATCATCCTCCATTGAATAGGTAAACCAAAATTACTTAGTAGCATTTTCCGCCCGTCGCTCCAACTGTCTCATGTACGCTGAACTGAAACCCCCGTGGCAATTCGACAAAACAGTTTGACAAGAAGGTCTTTCATACTTGCCATTTTAAAACCCCACTTTAAACACTGACACACAACATCTACCGCGCTGTATTTTTTCCTTTCTTATATGACATTAAAGACATTTGAAACGAAAATTTCACACCGCATTCAGACAGTCATGTGATAGAAAAAACTTTCATATCTTTAATATTGAATTTCAAATAAACAAAACGCACTAAAATATGATTGAAACGATGGCTTAAATGTACAAAACAACTTTTGTTATTAGTATTGAATTATCGATCGACCTTTGATACAAACACTTTAAAATACTTGTTTTTTGCTGAAATTTTATCATTTTTTTTCAGTAAATTTTAATTATTTATTAAGTTAATCAGTGCCTAAAGATTCTTAAGACTCAGAATAGCACTATACATGCATACACAAAAATAGTGCAATGTAGTTTGTTCCTAAATTATCTATCAAAACTGCAACAAATTCTCGTAGTTTTTAACATATGTAAAGCCCCAAGAAAATATAATCATTAAATACGTATTGAATCGATAAAAAAGATCAATCGTAGACATTGTGGCCAGTGCTATTATCATATAAATAATTCCTATATAATAACCTCCTTATAAACTATACGTCACAATCCGATGAAAATGTCCGTCTCTTCTATTCCTTGTCTTTTTGTGTGCCTTGTGTTTAGTAGATTATTAAATATAAAATTCAATTATAATTTGTTTCAATGATCAATTTAATTTTAGTATTTAATTTTTATTACCTATCTTTAATACTTAGCTTTGGTAATACTAATAACTGTTACAAAATATAAGAATGTCGATGCTATTGTATACAGAATAGTATGCAAATTTAATTATTTGGCACAAGTTGGATGGTAAACGAACAATTAAGTTAAGATACAAGAGAACGACAGAAAGTTTGGTATTGAAAGTGAGAATAATCGATTTTTTTGTTTGGCATAATTTTTTAATAAATTAAATGTAAAAACCAATTAAGAGGTTTTTATACCAGAAAGTATAACAAAAACCCTTATTACATTTATTTTTAGATATTTCACACAACTAACTTAATATATTGGTTATTTAAGAGAAATGTTTGAAAATTCCTGCCTTTTCTACTCCTCACCACACCAGTGTAAACACGGGTCGACCAGCGAGCGTCGGAGTGCTGAGTCTTGTTTACCGAAAACAAAAGCGCCTGAAAGTAGACAATATCAGTTGTGAATCTAGGTCTGGAGAATATCATAAATATTATATGTTCCACCATAATACTGATAAACAATTTATACATGAATTCAATGATATTTAATGTAGAATTTATCTGACGATTTTAGTATGCCACAATGCAACCTTCTCTTGGTGATAAATCCATACAAATAATTCAATTTGCAAATTTTTTAAACTAAATGTAATATTTATTTTAGGAATATTTCTTGAAAAATCTTTCAGTCAGGTAAAATCAAAATCAGTATCGTTGAAAGAGCATTTGTTATACAATATAATAGTGGGGACAGGCTAAGATGGGTTGAATTAACAATTACCAGCAAAGTAAATTATTTGTTGAAATAATAATAATATTAACGTAATTATTTAGAGTTCTGTTCATTGATTGAATTGGCATTCACTTGGTAGAACTCCATTATTACACGGTGAAAAAATAGCAATGTATTTTAGGTCTATAATTTTTTTTATAAGATTATAGTTGATAGCTATTTCGGTTAACGCCATCGTCTAGAAATGAATCGATCGAAATAGCTATCAACTATGTATTTAAAAAAAAAATGTGGAACTAAAATACATTGCTATTTTTCACCGTGAAAAATAAATATCTTTCCGTAACCATTTAAGGTTATGTTTAATACTTATGCACATAAATGTACAATCATTTGAACAATCTCTCACTGTCTTCTGAGAATTACTTAAATACACTTTTTTGCCTTCGCTGCATTATCAAGTATATTTTTTTCAATCAAAACAAATAATATTTGCAGTATTAATGATTTTTGTGCTTTTTTGTTTGATTTTACCGTAGTAGCATTGAAAACTTCGAGCCTTTTGCGTAAAAATATATTGCTTCTTTTTGGACTTTTTTTGACAATAAATAACTCATGATGACAATAATAAACTCACATAAATATATTCAATTGTATTGAGTTGTGCGTCGTGGGATGGTTTTCTAATATTCAATCAAACATTGGAAACTTTATTAAAGATTCAAACAATAGCCGTACTCAAATTAGTTCAACACAACTGTATTTAACTTACGACGGCTTTGTTAGGAAAGTTTATAAATTCACACAAACTTTAGTGGAAGCTCTGACCGCTTATATCTTACAGGTTACTCTAACACGATGTATATTATCAGAGCGTCTTCATATGTTTTCAAATATATTACCAAAAAGTTTATTTTATGTGCTTCAAAGATGTATGATATTTTTTTGAACCACGTGAGTGTTTTAATTTAAATCATAAAGACAATCGATCATATATTGTTTTTACAGTTTAAAAAAACACGTTTGCCATATTTGCCATAATTTCATGCTACTTTTCATCGCTTAACAGGAATTTCTGTGACACACAGAAAGATTTATACATATATCATCCGTTATTTGAGTACTTTTTCGTTTTTTTTTTCGTGCACTTACACTTTCAATGACATTTATATTAAAATTTAGCTTCAAGCTTCTTGCTTTTTGTCCGTTTATTCATTCACACTCTCAAATCTCCAAATTCTGAAACCTTACTACAATAAACAAACACTGAATTTATTTGAAATAATTATTTGTCGCTTGTTTGGAAGTATCTTCAAATGTAATGTTTTTAATGTTAATGCATCGACCGATTGAAAATAACGCTATGCGTATTTTGCCTTCTACTTCCTGATTTATAACAAGAATATAATGCATGAGAGTTTCGTGCTTTTTTACCATTTGAAAAAAAATAAAACAACAAACCCACGTGAATTCATAATGAGAATCAATCAATCATCGTATTTTTAGCTTCTGTATACTGAACTAAGTAAATATATAGCGTCTTAACGATGCTACGAACACACGCATTGCCGGTTAAAAATTGATTATTTTTTACTGATACTCGAAAAATTAAGCTCTACTTTGTTTATTGTGAATGTATTGCTTTACGCCGGATGTTTTATCAAAGCCGCAAACTTCCATTAAAATAATATCTATTGTTTGAGGTTCGTAGAAACAGATTTTCTTGAATACATTATACAAAGAATTTGATTATCGGACGACTCCTGGCAGCGCACATCAAATTTCTACTTAACGAAAATATTTATGAAAAATAAACTGTTTTACTTTACAATTATTTGATACATATCGTTTAAGAATAGATATCGTCTCACTTATTCAAGGAAAAAGTCAATCAATAATTTTAATGTCAAATATTTTTTTTTGTTCTAAGAAAATGAGTAAGCTTAATAAGTAATGTTTATAAAATATATAAATTCCAAAAGACCAAAAAAAAATACCTACTTCTACCATGACACAGGAATAAAGCATTTATTTAAGCAGCTTGGATTTCTTCAATTTACAAAACAGCAATGAATAATTTTAATTCTACAATAATTATAAAATACAAAAAAATAGATTTGTCGTTTATTAAGTAGCTGCTAGAAAGTGACGTATACAGGTATACGAATAATGCGAATTTTTACACATTTTCTTTGGTATTTTTGTACAGTTTTAAAAGAACAAAAAATATAATCAAAAGTAAACTCGATAAATTGGAGCTCAACTCTTGTATTATTTAAGTGTCAGTTTGCAGTGAAATGTACCAGTATTCAATCGAGTCAAATTAATTGTATATTTTTTTATAAATTGTTTTCTATTTTATATTTAAAATAATGGTTATTACTACGTTTGGTTTATATTGCATTAGTTTGTCACTGATGTTATGTATTACCTACAATTCAAATACAAATATTTTAATATATGGTTGGGATATATATAACTAATATTATGCATGTTTTGATATTTGTATAATAAATAGCATTTTTCATTCATATATATAATTCAAAAAGTTAAAAAATATATTTAAAACTTCTTTATAGGCATAGTTTTTGAATTTTCTTATTCATGTTTCGATGCTCTTTTGTTTTTTTTTCCATTGTACTGCAGTGAAATTATATGTACATTATGAATTAATGAACGCACTTTGTAAATTTGAATGCTAAGGTTTTTTTTTATCTAACTGTCACTAGAAGTATACAATCAACCTTTATTACACTACTTCATGCGCACTGCGTTTATTGGTGGAAAATTTTCATGTCTCTAGCAAATTATCAACGCTATTTTCATTATTGAAATTCTCAATAACAATCTACAAAAAATAATCATTAATCACATTGAAACCGAAAAGCGTCATAATAAAAATACAAGTTTAAAAAAAACTTTTTATCTACTGCGAATATATTAAATTTATTGTATTCATTTTGAATTGCCAGTAACCGCTATTGCCATGTAACATTTCTTGTATGAAATGTACCATTCTTGTTACAAATTGGGTACTATAACCAAATTTCATATAAACCAGAAAGCAAGGGCATTATAACTCATATAAACTCGCTACAATTCCTCTGTCAAAATATTATTGTTGATGATAAATTTCTTCCTTAAATTACGCCCTGACCTTGCGCTGGGAAACATGTTGAAAGCTGTTTATAATAGTTCCAGCTCTGAAATGTATACCAACGGCGCGCTAAGAATTTTCCAACAGTATATTCTGCCTTGTTAGGTGCAGATACATTGCGACTATTTTCCGCTTCTTTCCACTTAGTAAACAAGAATTTTAAATAGGGACATTTCGACGACAATTTAGTTAATAGTAAATCTTTTCTAGTGAATAGTTAATAATTAGTAATATGAATGATAATCACCAATAAGACTGTTACCTCTTTGATCTATAGACAGAAATGGATTTTTATCGTTTAGAATTTGAATTTTTTCTTGACTTGATTTTGAGTGATTCAGAAACATGGTAATCTGAGTTTATTTGTAGTAGTTTACATTTTTTTCGAATATCTAGCGTCTTATTGGTAATCTGTAGTGCAAATATTTATTAATTTATGATATCGACTGAAAGTGCTTGATGGAAATCAATATCGAATTTGAATTGTTACAACTTTATACATGTTTTGTCACTAACGACCCGGGTTTCGTCTTTCGACATCTTCGGGCATTCTATCATACGGATGTAACAAAACTAACAGTCTGTTTAATATTTTTTATTAATTATATCAATACACTTCAACAGTGACAACAATGCCAAGGCGACAAAAATATACATCATACAAAACCGTTAGACTGAAAATTTTTAAAATTGAAAAAATAGAAAATATTACTTAAAAATATTTTTCATATACAAATTAGCATAATAAAACGAAATATTAACGACAATCTAAAGAGTCGCTCAATATTTCCACCTCTTTAAACAGTGTTTTGATCAATTAGATAACACTGATATATAAATATAATATATTAACCATTAAATATAATTAAATAAATTATTAATTAATCATTAAATAACCATAACTCATTCAAATTTTATATCAATCACAAAACTACATTTTTTATATTAAATACTCATTTTCAATTTAATATTGATAAAGGTAATAAACTTGTAATATGATTTTTTTTAATAGTTTGTTTATAATGTACTACGTATTGCTAACATTATTACCTAGTAGCGGGTTCATGCCGGCCTTACAGTAATCCATGAACCAAAGAATGTTTCTTAAAATGTGTTGTTTTTTAAAAGAAACAGATTTTTAATGTTTTTTCGTACACCACTGACTTGTGTAATGTCCATATTTATTTACTTGGTAAATTTGAGATAATGTAGGGCTTTCTTAAGGTTTTCTTTGTTAGAGCTACAAGGGGACTGGGTGCTACAGAAAAAATCCAAAAGGATCTGTCGACCGTATCACGATTTGGCGTGTAGATAATAAAAATGAACATTGCTTCTACTTATAAATAAAAATACAGTCATTCAAAATGTTGAGAAAAGGTTTTTTTGAATACCATTTTTTTTTATAACGAGTAGGGATTACAATACCAGTTATACCGAAGCCGGGATTCCGATATTGAGGCTCATTTTTCAATATAAAAATACCGGCCATGCATATTTAGAATTCCGTTATTCCGGGCTACAAAAAATAGCCATACAATTATTCAATTAACCTTGACATTTTCCCGTTGGCTGCTGTTTCAATAGGATAGGACTGAGTAGCAAAAATGGTCATAACATGATAATAAATAAATTATTCGTTCATTTTGTGTAAAAAAAACATATTTTGTCCAAGAAGTAAAAATTTGAAGTGTTTCTTTTCCAATAATAATTATTTGCATCGGGTTTCTGTGAAGGTTCTTATATTAATGAACTAGTATTTAAAGTCGACATTTGAAAAAAGTGTTGATATTTTTCAATACCTCTATTTAATAAATCGATAATCTTTATACTGCCAATTTTGATTTCTTTGTCTGTTATCGCGATCGAAATCGATTTATTTGTAAATATATTTTATTTTACACACTTTTATCTACACCATCGATTTTGTGATGCTTTGTTCCTAGCCAAAAGTTATTAAATCAAAAAAAACCATGAGTTTTGCAATATGGACTTCTGGAATTTCTGTCAGACCCTTGGAAGGGGTTAATTTTAAAGTTAACGTATATCCTCACAAAAAAGCCTCTGAGAATGCGCCTCTAAGTAAACCTTTTTGTAAATTTTAAATGCACTGTGGGAAAAACAAATAAATAGTTAAAATTTGTGTTACCCAACTCTCATTGCTAAGCTTTTTTGAAACAAACTAATGGTATATTTTGTAAGTAGTACGATTCAATATTGCACCATTTTCATCTTAACAACATGCATCTTGAAACAGCTACATTTTAAAGCTACCATATCTTGCGAAGTTTCCGTAAGACCACTTTTGCTTTCGTGTTCTACAATTGATAGCGTTCTATGCTATTCTAGTGACATATAAGCACAGTTCTCAACTTTGTGGATACTCACTTATTCTTTGACAAAGTTTACGTCAAGTTAAACTACTAAACAAGCATTTGGTAGACTAAATAATAGAGCAAAACTGCACTGTCAACCGTGTACAGAACAACATTTTGCTCACACTTACACTAGAGTTATATTTTATTTACAATATTGTAATATGCAATGGCGTGTAGATTAACATTACGATATCCAAGAGTGTATATGCCATGTATGGGGTTACCGGTTATACAGCTAGAGAACACGCGGTCAAAGGGCCAAATATTTAACCACCAAAAATAGCTAACTTAACTCAAAAATATTATAAGTTGAATAAAGCTTAACATTTTTTTATATAGTGCGTATAATCATAAGTTTTGAGCAGTAGACTGTTTGTAACATATCAAAGATTTATAATAACAAGGTATTTCAGTCAAAAAATAATAATTACTATCTTTGATAACTATTTCGATACTGAGTCATCTTCGTTTCTATAGCACTGGGCCTGATTCGTAACGTTAATATTCAAATTCAAGGGTTATACATGATATAATAATTTTGCAAATTTTAAAGATTTTTTTTTTGACAATAATATTTTAGTGTGCTATTGAAACAGTTTTACAGAAACTCATTCGTTTTTATTTGAAAATGATCACTCTATGAATCTAACAATTCTTATCATTTTAATTAATATTTTATAATAAATAATATATATTCAATAAGTAGAAGATGTTTATAGTAATAATTTCCCATTTAATCTAAAAACTTTTCAAAACAACTCTAACCAATATGATATTTACATCAACATTAATTTTAAAGTTATATTCTGTCAAAACAGAAAACTTTTACATTGAAAATGTATGAATTATAACGATTCATAAAGTGTACTTTCAAAATTGTGAGCGCTATTCATTTAAAGTAAAACTGAATCGTCATCAATCAATGCCTCCATATTCGAGCCCAGTACTTCTTAAACTTTTTGTAATCGTGGCGTAGTTTGTGGAGATACCTTTTTAATATAGTACTTACTTCAAAATAGTTGAACATGAATGTTTGAACAATTATATCACAGAATGGGCCAGTAAAAATCAGCATCCTTAATATATTAAGTATAATATTTTATTACTAGTATTAATTACACTATGTGGCAGAACCACCTATCGACACACGTTTCAACCAATCTACTAAATACATATATTGTTTTTGTGAGTGGTAGACAGAAATACTGACTAATTATTGTTAACATTTTATTACATTGAATTTATTATAACGTATAAATTAATTTGAAAACTTTAACTGAAAATAGTTTGTGTCTTCAATCAAGCAATACTAACCATGAAATCATTAAGGCGAAATATAACAGATGACGTAGCAAAACCACCTATCGACACACGTGTGACTCAATCTACTAAATATAATACATAGATTGTGTTTGTGAGTGGCAGACAGAATTACTGACTAATTATTTTTAACATTTTTTTACATTGAATTTAGTATAATGTATAAATTAATTTGAAAACTTTAATCTGAAAATAGGCTGTGTCTTCAATCAAGCAATCCTAACCATGAAATCATGAGGGTGAAGTATATCAGGTGACGTCTAATGGAATGCTTGTTTTTTTGTTAAATAAGTGGTCAAAAAAGAAAAAGATTTATCTACTACGAAATCTCAGTTTAGAGCCACTGCTCTAAAACATTTTCTAAGTATCCAAATATATAGCCCGCTAAACGCTGTTTCGGAAATAAAAACAACCCAGGAAGCGAGATAAGGCGAGGCTCACGTCGATGTCACGTGTGGCGATGTTTTATTCATGTTCATCAGAGAGAGATAAGGCTTTTATGCGAGAGACATCAGCATCCCGTTGGCGTTGCCTGGTGACCATAATCTAAGATCTAGTGACGAGCTTTCGATACTATTGTAACATATATGGATTCTTTGAATCTCGAAAAAAATATCACATATCAACTGAAATATTCTAAATTTATTCCAACACCAGTATTTCACTTTACATATTTAGGAAAATGATTTTATGATTACAAGAAAAACCTTTTGGAAATAGTGAAGGCTTTTTTATAAATCATAACGGTTACGCTAGTATATATTAAAGTAGTTAATACTATCATTACCTGACTGAAAACACTTAGGAAATTCTTAAACTTTCTTAAGAAAATAATCTACTCAGCTTATTTGTTTGAATGATCAAAATATAATTTTCACGAAGCTTCAACTAGTTATTAGAAGTAACACAAATATTTTTTGTTTTTCAAATTTACATAGTGAGTTAAATAAAATCGGGAGCGTATACGGAACATAAAGATTTAATAATTGTAACTAGACATTGGTTTGATAGTTTTGATGGGAAAACAAGTCAATATTGTTTAATTACTAAACGCATCGTTGTATCAGTTTTTTTCACTTATAGCCCTAGTGTGTAGTGTAAAATTCTGAAGCTTAAAATAATTAACAGAATCATGAGAAATGTAAAAGGCACTTTTCCCACGTGCATGTAATATAATGGTATGTAGTTTCATTGCTAAATCGATCTTATTGATGAGATTCATTCCTATTTTCGAAACTCATTCCATTACATAACAGAAAAAAATCAAATAGCGTCATCAAATATTTTATTTCAAATTATATTTGTTCTTTTTCTGAGGAATATTTTAAGCTTGTATATGCCGCTACATGACGTTTTTTATTATAAAAAATCATTTCAACTACTTCACTGAAGTTAGCTTATAATCAACGATTTTTATCATTTTGTATTTCATGAATTAATACACAATTGTTTCACACATTTCATTCAAAAATTCGGTCAAGAACAATGAAGAACATTTATCAATGGATTAAGAACGTAAATGAATCACAATATTTACCATGACTTTTTTTGTTGTGAATGTTTTAAAAAAACATTTTGAAACGAGTCGTCAGTTGCATCCATGCCCAACCGCTAGGGACGCTAAAGTGGCAACGCTCTCTATATTTCACAATGAGGGTTGACGCTACCCCAAAGCGACACAAAGCTCAAAGCTCCAACCAGTGATCAAAAACTTTGTAATAGGTAACAATTAAATGTATTTTGAAATCATTTTCAACTGTCGTTTCTAAATATACACCAACTACTTTACCATGACAATTCCTATATTTTATAATAGCTATGATAAATTCTCGATTTTGTTTTAATTGTATCACAATGGACCATTTTGGACTGACAATTTTAATTATAATATATTTCATTTCTTACTGAAATTTCATGGAGCAAATTTTTCTACCGCTGTTAATCATGTCATACTTTACATATGTTGTACATAAAAAAATGGAAAATAACTTAAAATCTATTCATTTTTATACTTCATAAATATCTTGGATTTATTTTGAAACTATTTGCCATTGGAATTGTTGATATAACTGTTTTCTATATGATCTTGATTAACTCTTCTTTTAATATTTAGATCAGGGCATTTTTCAATGATTTTATTTTACTTTCGATGCATATTTCCATACTTACGATTACAAAATATGTTTTTACTTGTTTCTTTTTTAATATGTCTGTTTGTATTGCTGGATATATTTTCCTACATCGTAGTGTATGTGTTTTTTCGAATCATATGCATCACGCACTATTATTGAGTTTTCACAAGTGGAATTGTCATGTGGTTGTTTATTTTATAAAATATCTACTAACAAGCCAAAGTGAAATAAAATACCATCTTGTACATTCTTCAAGATGTGATATTGAAGTGTTGGCCATAATGAAAATGAAAAAAAAAAAAATCTTTACAAACTTTCTGTAACGTTCATTATTATGAAATAAAACATGCTTTACAAAAATTACGAAGTCCGCCAATTAAATTAAACGTCACTGCTTTAAGCACCCCAGTAAAATTTGTACATATCTACTGTTGTTTTCTATAACATATGAAGAGGATTTTTCATTTAATCTACCGTATAAAAGGGGACATTTTTAAGGTTGTAATATTAATTGGTAACATTTAGTTACTAATCCTTTTTTCATTGGCATGGTACAGTGAATAATTGGGTCAACTTTAGCGGAAAAAAAACAACCAGCTATATTTTAAGGTAATTTAGCATGAGCACATAGCGTTTAATTTTTTTCCCTCTAAACAAATCGAAAGATCAATTGCAAAATCATTTTTTCAACACTTTGAATTTAAAATACTTTAATTATACTACCAGGCGTATCAGCTGAGTGGTTAAAGCATTCAGACGTTTCTGGTATTCGGTATATTCGCCGGCTCATTTTACGATGGTTATTGACTGTCACGGTCCAATTTTTACAAAATTTAAAAAATAAAAACATATTTGTGCAACCATTCACAAACTATTATTATATTAAATTTGAATTGTTGATTCCACATATTTTGTCACTAACAACCTGGTTTTACCTTTCGGCATCTTCAGGCATTCTATCACACAGATGCAACAGAAATGACGTAAAATAAACAGTTTGTATCGGTTACATGCAAAAGAAATTAATTAAAAAGGAAATACACAGAATTTAAGACCAGGATTCAAGCATACATCTGACACAATTTTCAAATCTATTGATTGGATGATAATGAAAAGCAATTACATGTAATAATTTTTATAAACACTTAATTCTGTTAATGATTCTTTGATGAGAGGATTTTAAAGCATATAATAATCAATTCACATTAAAATGTAATCAAGTTATTTTAAGTATACATATGTTATTGAACTAACCTCACATAAGGGGTATATCAGAGGTGAATTGGGAAGCTTAAGCTGATCGATAAAAATATAAACTGAATTGAATTGAGCTCTGTTTTTTTTTGTAATTTATTGATAAAATAATTGATGATGTACTTATTATGATATTATTGTACTGATCAATTTAAGTTTCGCGCACCATAATTCAACCGCATGATGTGTGGCCATTTTTTTAATCAGATGTATTAATAATTTATAAGTGACATCATATCCCTAAATTTAAGGAACGATAAGGGGGGAACTTGAAAATATTTCAACCTGCTCTTTATTGACAGTGGATTTTTTTTTTGCTTAATTTCACAATTCATTCACACATTTTAGTTGTGATGAAGTTTACCTGCGCTCGTCCGCCTCTTCAATCTCGCTGATTTGCATTATCAACGTTCACAGCAATAATGGAATTTGCGGGACTTAATTGGGAAACATTTGTGGAACTTGCTAATTCCACAAGCAAACAGCTTAAGCACACTAGAATTTTGTAGGCGCACCATTTTGTTTCGTGCTTTGTGTTTAAATAACGATTCTACTGTTAGCTCATTTGTGTGTTGGCATAAATCTAGCGGTATTATTTTTAAAAACATTTATGATATCGGCTGAAGGTGCTGTGCACATGTTTTTCCAATAACGAACCGAGTTTCGTCTTTCGATATATTAAGGCATTCTGTTGCATCCATAATATTTAATAAACTAAGATGTCGAAAGAAGAAACCCGGGTCGTTAGTGGCAAAACATGTGGAATCGTACAAAATTTCATCAATCAAATTTGATATGTGCAGATGTTTATGTAATATTGTTAATGTAACATAATATTGTTAAAACAATACTGCTCCACTGGTCGATATGTATTTGTTAAGTTGAATTATTAGAAATTCAAGAAGTGTCAGGTTTCGAAGTAAACTTCTCAGGGAATGGTTTACGCCATCGATCTCGTTAAAGTTCTCTTTTTACATGAGATATTTTTGGATTCATGTGAAATCAATTTAATGAAATTTATTGTGGTCTTTTAGCGTTTCATCGTCAATGGTAAAATATCTCTCACATTATTTACACAAATTAAAAAATTATGACAAATTATTTATTATTAATCGAAAATTGTTTTTTATGAGTTACATAATGGTTTTTCATACACAAGCTAGTTTTATAAATACCTTCGTATTCGGACAAAAATAAATTGTAGGTTATATTGAGCATGAAATGGCATATGGAAATTTTTGAATTTTGTATAGTACCGTGGAACATTTTTATATGACAACTCTATAACTTCTTTTTTACATATGTTATCATTAATCATCATCCTATATCATATTAAAATAATTTCCATAAAATTGACTACATGAACCGTTAAAGGCGATTTTAATTTTTTTCTTTTCATACAAAATGGTTTTATTTTCAGTTTTATGTTACTTAGCAAAACAAAGCGGATGTCATAAAAATCCTGAACTATTTTTTACTATATAAAGGCTAATCCTGTAGATTTATATGCCAATAAATTATATTTATAAAACTATGTTAACAAAAACAAATAATTTATTCAGAAATACTCTCTCGAACTCACACATTAATGACTGTGTTTATCGCGAACCTGGTAAAATTTATAAAGCTTAACTATTTTAGAAAACATTGTTTTTGATATAACTTTCAAGTACTTACTCTATTAAAGGTTCTAGATAGGATATAATTTAATGATATCATTTCCTGTGTCTATAGCTACAATCAGTAATAATATTTATAGCAAACGGATATTTAAAAAGTTTTTGACGCTCAATCTGAGGGCAAAGCTTGTGTTTTCATTGAACTGAAAGTAATATTCTTATTTAAACACCACACAATATGAATGGATGCTCGACAATGAATTAATGCTCTAACTCCAATTCTGAAACTGGCATTTCGCGAATCCAGTATCTTTTGAAGCAAGCTTTGTTCATTTATGACAGTTTCTGTACACACCTTGACGCTGATAATGTATTATGTGAAAATTCGTTCATTCAATCAAAAAAAACGGGCACAAATGGTGTTTGTAATTTATTCTGTCGTGACAGGTAAAGCGGAAATTTACACAAATATTTACTACAAATAATGTTTTTCCCTGTCATATTTTCTTAGGTATTATTCATTAATGAATTTGATTGATTAATTTTCATTTTAAATCGCCGAGATATTTTAGAGATGTATTGTTTAAATATCGTGACGGTTTCATAATTATTTTTTAACATTAAAAACATGACAGATTAAGTGATTTCTTTCAGCTTATATGGTAAAGAAGACAATATGTATAATCAGTTTACGATTTACGGCTGCCGAAAGATCTCTGAACAGTTGTATTTAATTTATTATATTAATATATCTTAAGCAATATTATCAAAAATTTGTTGTATTATCATAGCAACACAAACTATTTTATCATGTTGCCAACTTATCATGGAATATTATGGAAAAGCCAAATGATTAATATATAGTCTGAGTGAATATGGTCGTAAAATAAAATTAGTTAAAATTTAGGATTCCTATCGAATTCGGTCGTTTTAGTAATATCATATAGTCGGTTATATATTATTACTCACAATTTAGATTAAATTGAAATATTGTATAATATAATAAAGCACCAGTTTTGAAACAAACATCATACATTTTTTTATGGTAAAATTAATGGACTTTCAGGGCAAAAACTAATTTCTTCCAAAATCCAGTGTAACAAAAAAAAAATGATTAGCGTTGACGAGTGAACAACATTGCTTGAAGCTTTTTTTGAACACTGTTGTCGGCTAAATAATTATTTTAAGACACAATGAACAAAGCTTGGGTTGAGCTTTTTTCGTTGTTTTCGTATTCAACCCTTCCCTTCCACAGGTTTATTGTTACGTTATCAGTTATCATACACTCGACAGTCCTGAATAGCGTCAGCGGGATTTCAACCCCTCAGAAGTTAATTAATGTCAATGCTTCAGCATTTTTTAAATGACAGTTTTATCTGAGAAAAATGAAAATTGGTTGATGTTGGAAAATGGTAACCGCACATTAAAAAAAATATTGAAATTTTGGCACAAACCAAGAGAAAATAGATAAATTATCAAAAAAAATACTTTATGACGAATCAATTTTATATATGCGTTTTTCTTTATACATTTTTATGATCTTATATAACTTTGATATTTTTCGAAATCATTAAATTATTATTTTTCATTAAAAAAAAATACAAAAAGAAGCTTTGGTTGCATTAGAAAATATCTAGGTTATATTATTGTATCAATAAAATAAAAATATTTAAATTTGAGACACTTTATAAGCAATAAAATATTGATTTAATTTAATAGCATAAGCTTCAAATTTGAATTGTTACCACTTTGTGCGATTCCACATATTTTGTCACTAACGACCCGGGTTTTGCCTTTCGGTATCTTCAGACATTCTATCACACGCATGCACGAAATTGAAATTCCATCAAGCACCTTCAGTCAATTTCATAAATTATAGCATAAGCTTAATTAAATTTCTTGTGAAAATTGATAATAACACTTTTAAATCACAAAAAAAAAATAAAAACATATTTTAAAACTTGCAAATAAATGGATTTTATTTTAATACAAAAAAGATTTTTTTTAAAACATAAAAAACATTTTCGTTTATTTCAAATAACAAAAAATACGTTTGGAATTTTATATCCGAGAATGGTGAAGATGAAACAATTGCTACTTTGAAATTACTCACCTATTCATTATACTTAAACGTTCTTTTTATAACCCTTTAAAACATTAGACCTCGTTATTTTTTTTTTTATATTAGAGCTTAAAATAAGTTTCCCTTATAAAAATAATAATGCGGTAACACCTCGAAAATTCCACAAGTTCTCTACCCCCACTTCTAAGCACAACACTCTGGGGTAAAGTTAGGGTTTTTCTTCGTTGACCAACTTACCTTAACTATCCCTTTTATCCCAGTTTTGCCGTACCCTCCCCCAGGAGGTCGCATGGGCACAAATTCTTGAACTTATCTCCGCTTTGCTTCATTGGGCGAATTGTTATTTTGCGCCAGTCCTGAATTTGTCTTTGATAAGATCATGCGACCCTTTGCGATTCTGTTACGCAATAAAATAATTTGAGTGTAACATGGTCAATGTTTCATCTTTTTATCTTGAAGTTGACCATAATCTGAAGTGTCAATATCCCCTGCTATTTTTTCAAACTTGTGCATATTTTTTAGTGAAGTGTGCATTTTGGAATTCTACGTTTATAAACAATTTTTCGATCCGTAATAAATGCCATTAATATACATGACGTTAATTTACGATATCTACTATAGGTGCTTGATAGAATTTAATACTGCTTACTGCTTACCTTGAGGTAACTGTTTTCCTGTAATTAATAACTTTGGCATATAGACGATGCTGACTGTTAATTTTACGCCATCCGTGTTATAGATTTGCTGAAGATGCCAAAGGCGAAACCCGGGTCGTAAGTGACAAAACATATGGAATCGTACAAAGTTGTCATAATTCAAAGTTTATATATGACGTTGACAAACTGTTCCAAACATCTTATCTTTAATTCAAATCACAATGAGTTTTGAGCGAAGTGTTATTGCCACCCTTTAAAACATACTCTTTCAGAAAAAGAAGTAATTTTACTTTATTAATATAGCTGCGAGTTATAGTCGCAACATAGATAAAATATATTCGTAATCTTACTAAAAAATATTTTTAATTGCATTTTTGTTGTACAGAAAAAATAATACAATGCATTAGTGATGAAGGAAACTTGAAGAGCATCAGAACTCGCGTCGTAAATTTAACGTTCCATCAATTTGATATCCAAAATTTTGATAAAAAATGTATTTCTCTAACATTTTATTACTCCGTGGCTTTTATTTTGATTAAAAAAATGAGATTATATAATTTGTGAAAACGCTTGATCGTTAATATATCATCTGAGAGTGCCTGTTAAATTTCAGCATTGAATTTGATTCTTTTATCGTAAGAAGTGAACAGAGCTTGAACCGTTTAATTTAAAACATGTGTTACATTGTTAACCCTTTGAACTCGAATGCCGCCATAGAGACGGCATTGGAAGTTTATCGTATTAAACGGATGCCGGCATGTTTATAAAATCATTTTTAGTATACTTTTAGCATTTTTATCTGTCAATTTCAACTAGATCACAATAACAGATCATTAGAGAGTCATTTTCTGATAAAGATAGTCGGCTTGTGTAATTTCAATAAGTGTTGTCATCAAAATGCATGATGGATCCCGAGTGCGTAGTTCAACTGTTCCTACAGAAGACCGTCTTGCAGATAAATTACATATATTACGTTTAGCGATTAAGAAGGACTATGCAGTTTCTTCAAATAGAAAAATTTCTGGCGTGAGATCGGAAACACGGCTGTTTGGCGAGACCTGCGTAAATAAGCCAGGATTACATGTTGGCGATTGCTTTGTGAAATACCATAAAATGAAGAATTACAAAAAAAAATGTACATAATATTCATTATATATCTATTTTATAGAAAAAACTTTTTTTCAATTACATATATATTTCTTTTATTACTTTGATTCATGTATCGAATACGATTTTCGCAAAAAACGCCTCGAGTTGTTGGTAGACACATACGAAAATGTGCTCGAGCGCAAAAGGTTAAGAATGGTCATATTTTTGCTACGAAATAAAAATGTGTAAGTATTTGTCATAATGTTACCAAGAACAAGTTTGTCACACAAATATGACTATGGAATATGCCTCTGAACAAAAAATATTTTTTCAGAATGTAATAAATATATTATGGTAAAATAGATATTTATTATTACTTCAGTAGGTGTCGGATGATATATTTTACTATGGGCCATACTAATACTGCGGAAAATTCGCGTCGACACAACACATAAAAAACGACCAACAATACAACGCAGACACTCATTTTCACCAATACAAATGTGTATATAATATTATACATTTATTTGGAACGCACTGTTCCGTCTTTTGGCTGAGGTCAAGGCTGTTAGGCCGTATCGTTTGATGACCGAAGCTATGTGAAAATAAAAACATTATTTCTTGGAAACTTATAAATAACTCTAAAAGGATATCAAAGCATTTATTTGGATTAGCGTGTAAGCATATCTACATTCGATAAAATTTTGAAGGACGGAAATACAGCCATATAAACTCGTCGTTTTGGTAGAAGACTTACATTTTCCACAATTGTTTTGAAACACACGTGTAGCGACATATTTTCCGTAGCTTTTTCACAAGTTGTAATAAAAAGAAAACAGTTGATACTTAATCGCATTGAAGTGAACTTTTCTGCGCCACATTTTTCATAAGCTTATAAAATAAACATTTAAAATGGATAAAAACTTTAAGTAAGGAATATTTTTTTTTCGAAAAAAAAAAAAGGTGGCTATGAGAATGTTTGGTCAAATAAAAACATTTTTGAAAACTTTTCCATAAAACACGGTGAAAAAAAAATAGCAATGTATTTTAGTTCTACAAAATTATTTTTACAAATATAGATGATAGCTATTTCGGCTCACGCCATCGTCAGAACTATTCCAACTAGAAGTTTTCCATAAAAGAAAATAGTCCAGCGTTTTGGAATTAATTTGAAATGAAGATGTGAATTGGTAGTACTGGTCCTAGCTTACTTTACAATGTAATTTTTTTTTTTTTACAGAAGACTTCATATTGTTATAATTTATTATATCGACTGAAGGTTCTTGATGGAAATTCAATATCAAGTTTGAGTTTTTGTCATAATATATTTTATTATTTCCATATTAAAGAATGTCACATTACTAACACGATTTGTATTAATTGAAAGTATACTGTAATATAATTTTTGATGCATTAGGTAATAAACTATTCATAAAATATAGCATTTCTCAAATTGCGCTTTACCATAATTATACAGTGGAAAATTTTGTATATTGTTAACACAGTAATTTCAACGTTGAAAGTGATTTTCTTTCAGTTTCGTAAGCAACTAAAATGCACAAAAAAGTTAGTAGACAATAACATCAAAATCTTTCCCCGAAAATTTAATTATTTATATTATAATTAAAATAATATTTTGTACACATCAATCTGTATGTGTGAATTTTCACGTGACAGTACGCTTTGAAACATCAGAAAACTTTGTATTCCTGATATACTCTCTTCTAAATTTTAACATCAAACTTAATCATTCTATTATATTGGATTAATTAACAATCACCTGATTAAACTCAAAAGAACAGCAAAATGTTGAATTTGAGAACAAATCCTTCACAAATTTAATCATTTTGTTATTAGTATGAATAACATTTTATTCCTTAAAATCCCTACAAGTAAACGCTTCGCAATTATTAACTTTTTTATCTAAAAAAATTTGAAACATAAGCTTATATTTATATGATGAAAAAAATATATCTTAGAATTGAAAAGACAATGTATTTATATAATACTTAAGTGGTTTACTTGGTACTCTCCAACCTGTTATATGTAATCAGTATATTGCCAATTCTGAAAAAAAATTATACAAAAATGATGGCAAAAAAACTTTTCTCAAAACTGCCACTGTGGAATCTTGAAATTATCTCAGGATAGAAAATGGAACCTAATAATGGGAAAATCATGATCGCTCTTATTTTTTTGCAAACAGAAGTGAATACTTTTTTGCCAGTTTTCGAAGAAATCTTTTAAATTCTCAGAAGCTACCGAAGAAAAATAGTTTTTTAATTGTTTTCTCTTCACTTAGACTAATTTATTTTCTGTGTTTAAACTGTCTTTTTGTAAGAACAGCTGTAAAAACATGCATTCGGTTCAATTGATAATATATGGGAATAGATAGTTAACAATTTATAGAAGATTTGAAAACAAATCGTTGGTGGTTCAAAAAGCCATTGATAAAAACGATCATATCTTCACTGGTGAGGACTGCAGATTTTCGAAGCGCTTATCACACGGCATTCATTTCTCATTAACGCAGCTAAGTGTTAAGCTGTCACAATCTCGGCCGCGATAACGGCCAACGGCGACAATAACGGCGCATTCGAAACGTTAACGGCGCGGTACTTCGCTACATTCGTTTAGCAATTTCGTTTAATAATACTACATGCTTGAAGGAATAATACTTTCTGTGGATATATTCTTAGTTAAACTTCATGCGAATCGAGTTCAGGTTAATCTAAGGGGATGGAAGAAAGAGGATATGTGACGGTTAAATTTTAACTTTTGAATCCTGAATATACTAAGCATTATGTAGATTATACATTTCTGCAATATTATTTTATTAATATTAAGTTATTTTAATTTAGTCATTGCTTTTTTCAATATAAATAAGGCTTAAACCATAATTAGATTTGCTTAAAACTTTAAAACAATAAATCGATAATGAAACTAGACTTTTTGTAATAATCTTTACTGGCGTTAACGCTTAATTATAAATATTTAGCATTGTTAACTGTCAATTCTTTGCGGGAAAGCATTACACATTTAAAAACTGTTTTTTAACTCACAAAAACTTTTGTACAATTAATAATACTATGTGTAGTAACAAGATGTAATATCTGTTTGTTAATTAGTTGATAATTCTAGCGATAAAAAAAAACTTTCTGGTATTTGATTAGCACGTTTTTTTGTAATATTTTTGAAATTATAATGCAATGTTATTTGACCGCGTAGTGGCACTTTCTTGACAAACAATATCAGAAAAATACAACACTGAGGTAGAATATAAAAAAAATGAAACATTGTTATCAAACTCACCATTATCACATTATATCATTTATAAAATTAAATAAAAGCAATTGACTTAGTATAAGGTTAAAATATATATCTGTATTTATATGATTGTGTTATTTTTTTTATTAAAGACAGTCCCTCTAGCAAAGTTTGACATACATACAGCAATGTTCAAAACGATTTTGTAATTTAGATTTACCAAATTCATATTGTTTTTGCAATGGTGCAATGGTCGACATTGTTAACTTCCGTGGCAAATCTCACAATCTGGAGTCCCAATACGAACATTTTTTTTAATAGATCTATCGGTTATATTTAAATGCATTTGTGGTTGTTATACCATAAAAATCTTTTTTACTCATACATTTTTATTAAATAGATTGTAATGATAGCTTGTATCTTGCACTGACCTTTTCTATTATATCCCTACTCTCGATATTTTAAGCGTTTTATTAAAGTCAGTAACAATCAGTTCTTGTAAAAATGCTGAAGCTAAGATTTCTTTATTTGTGAACAACGTGCTTCATATTTAGAACGGACTTCATTTTTTTTAAATATTAAAATAATTTTGTTCTTTACTTATAATTCAACAATTTGTCTTAATTTTAATAAACGATATTTTTGCATCATAGCAAATAAAAAATTAAAAGTTAACATGCTATAGTTATAAATCAGAACTTATTTTAATTATATATAATTTCTTCTTACCTTAACACTTGGTCGCCAACAGATTTTACTTAAAATAGTGAAAACAATGATAATATGTTTCTAAGTAGTATTTCATAGGATATGTCAGAATGCATTGTTTTTTTTTTGAATTTTGATGATTTTTGTACATGAATAATTAGTTTTTTTATGTACTGGTCTTTTTTGACGGTCACCAATGACCCCCATGGCCCCCATGAAATAATCCATGCCGGTCACCGGTGACCACCATGGCGATTAACGTGTTAAAAACAATTTTTCTTGTCCATTTCTTTTGTTTTGCTTAAATAGCTAATTGCCAAATCATATTTCTTAACCGTTAGAATGCTACGCGGCGCAAAAGCGCTGCGATCGTTTGTATCGAAAATTGCGGCGCAGCGCAAAAGCGCTGCGAGTTTCAGTGTGTTTTCGGTGCTCCGCGGGAGTGCACGTACGCTAACCTCGCGCGTAATTTGTAATGAGAGTGCATTCTTATACATTTAAAAATAACTTTTATCGTTTTTTTATATTATTTTAAAATATCACTGCTCGAAACCATCGTAAGGGAAACAAATCGATATGCTGCACAGTTTTTGGCCTCGCACACTGTATCGGATAATTCTCGAGCAAAAAAGTGGACGCCGACAACAATATACGAAATGAAAGCCTTTATTGCTGTCATACTCGAAATGGGAATAACGAGAAGGCCAACAATTAGTAGTTATTAGTAGCTATTTGTGCGGCAAAACATAATTGTTGAGCTATTTTTTTTTGATTTTTTATTTTCTAAAAGAAATAAAATACAATAATATTGATATCACTTTATGTTTAATAAACATTAATAAACAATAAACATTTTATCTTTATAATGCAAAAATAATTAATAAAATTGATTGATATTTGTCTAAGTTAGAGTGTTTTATTTGACACCATTATTTTTTCCTCTAAATTAATCAATATGTGTATAGCAATTTTCATTTATTTTTGCCAAAATTGCTTAGCACTAAAACTAAATAATTTAATGAAGATAATCCGAGAAATTTTGAATACTATCATCAAATAGTAAATTTTCTTACAACGTCTTGTTAAATCAGGATGATTCTATATTTGTATTCAATTGGAATGCAAGTCTTGTGACGCAATAGAAATTCAAATTTTGATAAGCCTCAAGCAAGACTCAATCTACATTTGTAATCATAAACCAAATCTCTAAGTTAGGCACCACCGAGTACATAAAAGTTTATTTGACTACGTTAATAAACGTCTTATATAACGGCATTTAAAATTTTACTATTATTAAAATTTTCGCAAAAAATTTTCATAAGACTTTTTTAGTGATTTTAAACTATGAATAAGAGACGAAAACTCAACTCTTTATATTGAAGTTAGTGAAATGATTTATTTTGGAAAAATATTTTGGATGAATGTGACTGTTTTCAACTATTCAAACCAGTATCCATTTTATGGACATTAAACAAGCAGCTGATAATTATAACCCTAATGTATGCTTTTTATTTTCCAATTTTAGTTTTTTTTTAAATAATACATTCAATAAAAATACGTAAATTTTTAATATAATACAAAAAAGTGTAATATTTACATTTTTTTTAAGGTCAGGACCGGTTTCGCTCATCGCCAGCCATGTATTTTTCATACTCAAATACTTTTGTTCGAATCAATTATCTTAGCATTTGATTGAAATTATTCGTATTTAAAAACTGTCTCTGAAACATTCTTATTCGAAGCAGATGAATAATGTGAAGAAAAAATGAGGAGTAGACTGGCCTAGTCTTTATCAAATTAATTTATAATATTAAATAATCAATATTTCCAGCGAAGTTAATTAAATGAAAATATTATTTTTAGCGAACACCTCTCCTTTGTTAATTATACTATTAAATCGATAAAGGGTGAAGGTTACTTTACTGATGATTTTTTTGTTTACTGTAACTTTTTAGCCTGACTAACATATCACGAGCTATGGCGTAAGAGCGTAGCTTAATGGGTATAACGTACCTCCATAAAATGGTAAGTGTCAAAAACAGTTAACCATACTTAATAATACGCAAAGCGTTAAGATCCAGCGTTTCCAAACATTTAAAACATTCTCTTTATCTTTTTTTTTAATAATAAAAAAAACATTTTTAGTACTTATTTCCACTTTCCATCATCATTATCGAAATAAGAACTAAAAATGTATTTTTATTATTTAAAATATCATGCTTTTCCATCAGGTGACAATTAACGCCTAAAATGTGATTATCTTTATTAGTTAATTTCATTAAATATCTTTATTGGATTAAAATGTATTCCATATATATGTATAAGATGTCGCTAATTATTTAAAATTCAATTTCGTTGTTTATACCAAGTAACATACCCTATAAGAACAAAAAAAAACTCGTTATGAAATATATATTAAATATTTTTTGTCTCGGCATAAACAATTTTAAAGTTAAAAAAAACACACACACATATGAGTAAGTTTTGACAAGCAGTCAAAAAAAATATCGTCAATCAGAAATTCAGTATTCTTACTCACCAACACACACATTCATACTTTCTCCTGTATGTATTAGCTCATGATCTCCATTGAAAATTAATTAAACAACAATTCATTCATACTTTAAATAAAAGCATCTTGTTTTAACGCAATATTAAAATATTTTTTTAATTATATTGTTTCGAGATGGTGAAACTGACCACTGTTATATAATATGTTAAAGATAAAAATTGGATGGCAACATAATCGCATTGTTTAGAACCACGGCTTAAAACAAAGTTTTGATCATCTTCGTTTTTTTTGCTTGACCTTGATTGCGTGACGTAGCAGATCAAAGCTTGTTGAACCAAAATGGCCTCACCTTCCTCAATTCAAAAAAATATTAGTTCGTTACATAAACTGTTTGGAATCGATTCTTAATGACAATTTCTCAAGTATTTCCTCACAATACTTCAACGGGAATTCCTTGATATTTTTTCTTTCATTTTGTTTGTATAATTTTTTTCTCTAAAATATTTGACATTTGTTTTTTTTTTTTTGTAAAAAAATATTTACTCAAGATATTAATTTTTAGCAAACACATGTAACTCGATTCGAACTTTTTCTTTCCGTTGAAAAAATATTTGATTATCTTGTTTAATGATCCAGATTTAATCGCTTGTGTTTGTTTGTTATGCCTTTATTCTTGTTTTGGAGTTATCATCTTAAATTCGTATATCAAAAATAATTTTGCAGAAAAAATTCTTATTAAAAATATATTATTTTTACCCTCAAGTTCTTCATGCACAAAAAATGATAGCCACTTTTAGAAGTATATAAAATCGTTAAATATAACTGATAACATATTTTTTTTTTGTTTTGTTTCTGGTCCTTACACCGTCAGTAATCCACATAATTATCTTTTATTACAATGTATTATATATGGATTCAATTACTATTTTCATTCTTAGAGTTTTGTGTGATTTGAAAAAATCTTTTAAACTTTATCTAGTGAGAGCTTTTATTTAACCTATAGAAGTATACTAAACCATTTTTTTGATTATTCTATTTTTGACATGCCAACAAAAGAACATTTAAATGTCTTAAGAGTCATAGACACCAATGGTAATTACTTTTTTTTTTAAATATTAAAAAAATCAATTTCGAAGTTTACTGTAAAAAACGACATTAATTCCGGGATTATCTAATAATTATGATGAGGCAGTGCTGAGTCATTCTTTCGAGCGGATCTGTTCAACGCCCCCTATAATATGTAATGTAATATATGAAAAAAATAATCTATCAAAGCATATGAGCGTAATGAATAAAATAAGTCTTCGTATCTATAAAAAAAATCACTGACTAGCTTTTCTACATACTCGCTGCGATAAAATGCTTAGGTGCGAAATCGATCTCAGCAATAAAATATAAACATTTGAAAATTATTGCACAACAAAGAAATACGACTCAGATTTAACATTAATTATTGTGCATTCTTGTCATATTTGGCTCGGATTTCGTTCCTCAATACGTTAAAAATTTTAGTATTGTTATAATTACCAAAACAAAATAAGCTCTTCCGAACAGAAATCGTTTTATTGCATTAGACAGCAGCAATTTTTGCATGTCATAAGCGTTGGGCTACAGAATCCCAGTCACAGCTTTCAGCTCACAGAAAAATCTATTTCAAGGGGTGAATAAAGCAATTATCATTAGCGGGTAACGGATGTATAGGCTGAGATGATTCCTACCTTTCATGTGAGAATTACAATTTAGCCAATAGCGTTTCTGAACCTTATCCAGGAGCGCTTTTTCCTTCGATATGATATTATTAATTTGATTTGATACATATGTTGTCTTTGAAATATGTCATCAAATTTATAGCCGTACGTGAAAAATATATTTTTAAAAGCAATTTAGTTCGATTTAATCTAAATTTAAATCAGTAATCGATATTTTTAAACGATATTGCAAAAAATGCAGTTATATGAGTTGCAACGAATAAAGTAGTAAAATGTTATAAAATATATTACGATCGTAAATTATTTTCAAAACTATAATTAAAAAGACATCTTTACTAGTAAAATAATTTTTTACTATAACCGAATCTGAATAAAAAAATTGAATGATCGATAATTTGATCCCAAAAGGTGAAACCAGGCTCGTTAGTGACAAAACATGTAATATCGTACAATGTTTCAACAATATTTTTTTTTATAGAAATTCTATCAAGCACCTTCAGTCGATATTAAAATTAAATTTTAGTATTTATCAATAATATACGATTGATGTGGCCTCCCAAATTCAATGATTAACATACATAATATTATACACATAGTGTCTATAAAATATTCTACTAGAAACTTGACAAAGAACTATATATTAATTATGTTTTATTCATTTTTAGAACGCACTGTTGAATTAAAATTCAACTTTAATATGTTTTTATAAACTTTGTACACACATTAAATTTAATTCAACACTCAAGAAACTAATTTACTTTAAGTATGACAAGAAAACAAAGCTAAATGCATTCTTAAAAGTCTTTTAAACAACATTTTTATTGCTTTTCGCTATTATTCTTTCACCACCGTTCTTTTATACATAAACATCCACTCAGTTATGTGACAAAGCACCAGCTCTTTCAAGTCGTATTCGCGTTGAAACAGGTATTTTTTGATAAGCGAAAATTTAAATTTCAGTGCATCAGAATTGAGTTCATGAAAATATGAAAATTTCTTTACATATATTTTAAAGAATTTTTGGTCTCAAATACTTCTCTGTGTTATTTATTATTCATAATCATCATTAAACCTTATAAACTCTTTTTTTGACTATCTTTATTATCTTCTCGGTTAATAATAAAATTACTTAGTCTCAATATTTTTTTCTTTTTAAGTCAGGTTCATTGAAGTAAGCAAATAAAAATCAATGACTAGTGAATGACTACAATTTTGACACGGTGAAAAAATAGCAATGTATTTTAGTTCTACAAAATTATTTTTTACAAATATAGTTGATAGCTATTTCGGCTCACGCCATCGTCAGAACTATGCTTAAACTAACATTCGCTTATCTATATATAGCTGTGCAGAAAAGGCACACAACACATCCTCTCTCCTGTTCCAACGGCCTAGCTTGTTACTTTAACACAATGACACTAAATTTTCAAAATTCTAAATGAAACAATAGGTGTCTATGACAATAAGTTTATATGTGGGACGGAAGTGGTCTTTATGGAAGCAAATCAGACCACCCCTTTGTACAACGGCTGGACAAGTGGCGATACTATTATGTTACTTTGTTCGTTAAGAATCCTTTGCGATAATTGGTGTCTATTGATTTCCAGCTGTTCCAAAGCCGTCATTCTCCAACCCTTACTACAAAGATGCAAACATTTAGGGGCTGAGTTTGAATTTATATTATGTGATTCATTAATAACGTGATTAGCGAATTGTGAATTTGTTTTTTTACTGTTGAATGATCTAACATGATTCTTAGCTCGAGTAGATATACTTCTACCTGTCTGTCCGATATAAACTATATAAATTTATAATGGAAAAGCTATTTCTTGTCTATTATAACGTAGATTTTTTTTTGTTTCATTCTTATCTTAATAAAGATCGTTTATATGATATAATGTCACTAAATGATAAATTCGTTATCTCGTTGCAAATCACAAAAATTCTGAGTCGCAAATCACCGGTTTATATCCAGTGCTGTAGAGAGATTAGTTCCGACATTTTTTATTGAAAAAATAGAATAAATTTATTCAAGCCGAGATTGTTAAGTATGTTTGCATATTCAAATGAACCGTGAAGACAATTTTCGCTCGCAGTTTAATTGGCGTTTAAAAAATCAGAAATATTACTTTAAGACTGCGCGTGGATTATTTTGGACGAAAGCACCTTCATTATAAAGTATAATTAATTTCGAAACGGTGAGTAATTATTATCGGTCCTAAAATTTTACATCATTCACTCGCGAGGAGGGAAAGAAATGTATACTTAAGCCAAATCCGACTTATTCAAAAAAATTCAAGCTCAACAAATTTCCACGGCAAAGAAACGCTCGTTTTAATCTGACTTTATTATCTGAATTACACCCAAAATTATCAAAAGAAAAGTGAAGAATGGAATTCGCGTGTTTGTTATACGGCTGAAGTTACTTAGGGCTGTCTGGCTTAAAGTTCAAAAGAAAAACTGAATGCTTGCAGCTTTTTGAATACTCGTGCATATATCGTACTTTTACAATCACTTTTCGTCAGACCAAAAAAACATACTTATATTCTACTAAATAATTAATAATTAATAACGAGAATAATAAATATAACACATTTCAGCAATTCCCTGCTTCAATCAATATTTTACTTTTTCTTTCATTCTAATTAACTAGCTACCACTTTTAATTTTTGTCCACCCACTCTATATTTATCATTAGTTATTTATAAAAAATGCAGATTTTTTGACAACCTATTGGGACTATGTACTTTACTTTGTTTAAGCCAAATATCATTCATTTAAAAATTTTAACGTGTTAACTATAAAAAAGCACTGTTTCATAACACCCGATTGGAATTACTATACTTATTCTAAGTCAAATATCGTTCATTTAAAACTGTAAACGTATTTTGCAAGACTTGATTATCAACATCTAAAAGAGATCCAGAAAACATGTTTACTGGGTTTCGAAAACAGATACTCGAATCTGATATTGGTGATGAGCAACTCGTATATTATGAAACAAACCTAGCAGCTTCTTGTCGCATCAGTAATCATAGAAAGATTATTAAATTGGCTTAGTCGTTTTAACTCTGCCTGTTTATTTTTCTATCTATCGAGCAGTTGAGATTTTCCCGTAGTACCACTGGTGCATAATATATACTGTGGCCACAGTAAAATTTTACGTGAGAACTACTTCTATAAATCCATTTTCAGCGTCTTAGGTGATCATTGAATCGTACACATAAGATTGACTTGGAAGAAGGATTTCTTATTGCTTTTAACCACATTGACAAAATACACGATGTTAAAAATCAAATCTCATATTTCCAGTCGTTTGATTAACGTACGCATCACCCAATATTTGACAAGTATGACATGACAAATATGATCTATTCTACTTTCAATTTAAAATGTTTAAGCTTTTTTTCTTTTGTTACCAATGTTTAAATAAGTCAACTTTTATTATTTATACTTGAATAGGTTGGCTGTGTTAGACTGAATAAGATAGTATCACATCAAAGAATTTTTAAGTTGACACGCTGCAGTATACTTAAATAGACAACGTTACAGTAATTAAGGTGACTACTTAAATAATTTCAATATAAAAAATACAATTTGTAGCAACCCTGTTACGCTCAAATCTTATTACGTCACATCCTATTCACCGAGTAAAGGATGGATTTTTTTCCCAAGAGTTCTTGCAATGAATATTCAAACGAAAAATGTTATTCGCTTTGTGAAACCTGAACGAATCACAACACAGCTATACAGTATGATCAGATAAGAAAATTTGGTTAATTATTATTTAATAATATCGGAACCAAAACGATGTATAATCAACCATCATGTGTTGGAACCACACTACAGGAGTGTTTCTGACAGGCGGTTAGACATTCGTACAAATTTGAATTTAAGTTTTTTATTTTTAATTATGTTGAAAGAAATCAGAAAATCTAAAAGTTTATTTAATTTTTTACAGTATGACTTTGATCTATATTGAGTTGATTACCAAATATTTTTTATAATATTAATAAAACTTTAATTAATTTAAAATTTGATCTTAAAAAGTCAGCGTTTTGTAAAACATTTACCATAGGAGTAATAGTTATACGAAATTTTGCATTCGTCATGGGTAATTTGCTATTGGAGAGTATACTATATACTTTACGAATTGACAATATGTTATAAATTTTTTAGACATTCAAAATCATGACCACTTCGAGGGATTCAATAAAAAATACTTTTAAATATTTTAAGTGAGTTTTTATGCGCTTCGAATAAATGCATATGAGGTTTTTTATTTCAGTATCTCAAGAAAACAATTTCTACTAGATCTGCTTGTTGCTTCGTTGATCAACTTGTTTAATAATGAAAGGTTAGAACTTGGATATGACCAGTGTTTTGCTAATCAGTCTCGTGACGGCCGCGTCTTTGGGATTGGATGAGTAGAAGAGAATTTGAAACATCACAATCATATCAGATTTCACCCCCTACAGTAAGAACGATTTAGGGCCTTAACATTTGTGAGAAATATTTTGTTTATATTGGGATAGCGTAGTGAAATATAGATTTCTTTTGTATGATTTGCAAAAATAAACTATGTTTTACAACAAAAAATGCTTTCTTTCTCAGACATTATATGAAGAGAACATAAATTTAGACGTCATACATTTTATTTTATTCACAAAAACATGAAAATTATTTTTCTTAAAAAACACCCTGTAGTGCGTGAATGGAAGTAAGTTGAAATATTTTGATAGATTTGGGGTTGAACCTTATTAATTGATGTCAGGAAACATGCTTTTGTTGTCAGAAGAGTGGACCTGTGTGTAAAGTAAGGTAAAGTAATATTTTGTCGGCAAAGTATTTTTTTTTTTGATCAATATTTAAATAAATCATATCTACGAATGTTTTTTAATATTGTTTATAACTCAAGTAAAGAATTCTATTTCAGTATCATTATGTTTGTAGTGGATTATATCTTTTCAATTTTGTCAACATTTTCAAGTTGTTTGTAGTTATTATAGTCAACTATTTATTTATGGATTTTATTACTAGAACAAAAATAGTTTTATCTATTTTGTTTTTGTTTGTTCAGTAGTATAAAACTGTTTAAATAATCATATTAAATCATTTATTAATATGAGACGTAATGTTTAGTAAAATTGTAGGTAATGCATATTATTATAACAGTCAGTCAGGAATACGAAGCATTATTGTGGCGTAGAGCTTAGAAGACGTTGTTTTCAATGCATATTTTTTACTGATTCTTTAGATTGACTAGATAGGAACGAAAGGGTTTAGAAAGATTTCAAAATAAGTAGACTATAAGGTTTGTTGATGTAGTCTTTCTGTAGAGTTTTGTCATAGTACTTCAGGTTTTGGGTAGATATATTCGATTGATTGGTAATGAAGATGAAGTATTTTTCAATCATTCACTAAAATTTTGTATATTTTTTTAATCGTAAAAGCATACACCTTAAAAGGCCGTCACGAAACAGTTGATGTATTATTATCATATCAGACAAACTAGGCAAAATAGTGAAAAAAACATACTATCTGATGATTATAGACGTGGCTTAAAATTAATGTAAAACACGTTTTTTGTTACATTATCATTAATCGCATATCTTCTTCTTTCTTTCCAGACTTTCTGTGTCGTCTCAAAGCGTTTTCGTAAAAACTACATCCACCGCTTCACGGCCACCAGCTCTTTCTTCTGGTGGTCGCCCTGGTCTCCCGTGCGGAGAGCTTGCATCTATCTCTGCACCAATCAGATGTTTGACTACGTGGTCATGGCAACCATCCTGCTCAACTGTGTCTTTCTCGCCATGACTGAAACCATCGAAGAAGCTGAGTAAGTTTTATTTTGATGTTGTCAACCATGCTATGCAACATAACCTCAATGTTTAACGGACTTCGAAGCAAATTCTTAACTTTTGTCAAAATACAATTTAAATACACATTAAAATTCTATCCCAGCTTATTAAGACTTATTTAGTATAATCCATATTGTCTCATAATCTACGTAAATTATTTATCTTAAGCCATTTTTACTGGAGATATTATTGTTGGTAAGTTAAATTTTCCGCAATGTTTCCGAAAATAAACATGTTGAAACGGCTTTATGTTTTTTTTTTTACTTATATAGAGAACATTGCAAATAATATTAAAATTTTATTCAAAGACATTCCTCTAAACAAACGCAGTGGCAGTGATAAACCTGCTCTGAACGAAAGCAGTATAAAAATTCACATAAAATAAATTAAAAATTTAGTAGCAACCCTCCCGTGTAATCCATCGGGGTACTGTATCACAATTATGTACAGTAATAATCTCGCTTCCGGTATCCTTAAGTTAACTTAATAACATTTTGAGGAATTAACTTGTTCCGGCACGTTGCTTTTTATGATTAAAATTCGTACATCGTTAAGAAATGTACATATTAAAAATATCCCATTTTGGGTGCTAACGCTACGATGTATATTTTTACCCAGACAGGCTGGTTCGGCTTCATCGTAAAATTTAAGTAACTTTTTATTTTCAATGATAATTTAGGTTATAAAAAAAACGTTTTCCCATATTTGCCTTATAATATCGTTTTGAATTATTCACGAACAAACTTAAATTGCCAAAAGTTAAGACCATGTTGCCATTTTTGTTTCATACGCTAAAATAACCAAATCAAATATTTTTTCTACGCAATGATGAGATATTGATAAACATTGTATCCCCAAGAAGTATATATTGAATAAGCGATGAGTTTTAATAGTTAAGATGAAGTTATGAAAACTCTGACAAAGTTTTGGTTCTCAACGTCTAGATTGACAAACGTTTAAAAAGATTGTTGTCAAAAATTTATTCTAAACAACATAAAGGTTTTTTTATTGATCTAAATATATTAATGAAAACTAGCATTTTGAATTCAAATATTGTTTCCGTTTTCATGTACTATTTCAGCAAAATCCTAACTCTTTTTATCTCATTCATCGTCTTTTTGCATGTATCGTTCTTTTTTTTATATCCTAGAAAAACATTAAAAAGAAAATGCCTAATAGCCATGCCAATTACAAACTATTTGATCGATAAATTTTGATTGTAATAATTATTAACATTTGACTAATTGAATCATATATATCAACTCTTAATAAATATTTTTACCATTTATTTTAGTAAGTTTATGCTTTTTCATAACACTTGAACAGAAAGCATTGAAGCATAATTCTGATAGAACAAAAGAATCGCTCCTTTTTACAGCTTCATTTTTTTAATAAACTACATTGAAACGTAACTAGACCAAATATTTATTTTAATATTAATCTCAATTTTGAATATGACACCTTTATACTGTGTGTATATTATTCTAATAAAAATAATCAAGATATTTTTGTGTTGATTAATTTTGTACTTTTTTTACGTTTAATTTTGAATATTATTACATCATATATTTTTTATCGTATTTATTTCATTAGCAAATAAGGTTTTTCTGTGGTATGGTATTGTTTTATCTCTCTCAATTGCTGTTTAAATAATAAGTCAATTTTGAAATTGAAACAGTCCATTGCGAAAAACAAATCTCTTTTAAATAAGCTCTTGTGTGTTTTATAGGCCATCAAATGCAATTGGTTTTTTAAACGACCCTTTCGAAGTGTAATTTGGTGGGAAACATAGTACCACATTCGTTCAATAATATTTATTGGGTCAATTTTACAGTCTCACTTTCAAATTCATTATTTTGCTATCTTTTTTGTTTTTTCTATGTATACTTTTGTGGTGGATTTAGCAATAAGTTTCCAAAATATTTTATTTTCAGTCCTCTCAATCTTGCTTTTTTCTTTATTTTTTAATGGAGCTTATCCAATACCAATTTTGATCATTATTTCAATTTGTAAGCTTGAAGTAATGTTTCACCCTTATCATGTTTGCTTTTCTGTCAAGAATCGACAGAAATCACATGAACATCACATGAGAATTTCTTTTAACTGTATCGTGTAACATTTATTTCTTAAAGTAAAGTTAGGGCGATGATTAAGCAAATAACTACCATGTGAAATAAAACCTTGTTAAACTGGTCTAAGAAAACATAAATAGTAACGTATCATCAGTAATCCTTGTTTTAGAAAATTTTAGTGATAAATATTAAAAAAAACATTACAATTAACTTTGTTTATGGATTCACTTCGAATATTGAAATGAACAACAGAGCTGTTTATTTGTTGACTTATTACCGTATTAACAATGTTAACTGATCATTCTGTATTAAAACGTATTTGAAATTTTTCATATTGTCAATTATTCCAGTCAATTGATTGAAATGCACAAAATCGGCTATTCACACGCACACATCATTACACACGCCGCAGCACTATTTGTAAACACAACTAAAAAAGCTCGCAAATAAATTGTCGACAACGCTATAAGCTTTCACGTTTCTGGCCTAATTGAAATAAATTGTTTTTAGATGACTTTAAATTTTGGTTTGAATTTGAATTGCGATAACCGCTCACACAGGTGCAAAAAATACACCTTTTAACAATTCAGCTTCAAATCATACTACTTATGTGCAATTTTTATAATTTCATTTTCGAATGATCAAACTGCCTCATATTTACAAACATATACATTTATACATTGATTTTTATCAATGCAACCAAACAAATATGGTTTTAAAAACCTTTACCAATAGCAAGTTAATGACAATGCTTAAAAATGTATTTCTTTACTTATCAAACAAATATGATCGGTTTATCACTCCGTAAATAATAAGACTTTTTCTCAACGTTATTTTTTTTTGTGTTCATATAAATATATCAACTTCTACCATTCCAAAAAAAATGTTTCAATCGGGGATTTGATCATTTTATATAAAAATGAACGTTTTTAATGTAAATTTCTACAAAAGTAACATTTGCTATTTAATTTTCATATTCACCAAAAAATATTACAGATAAATTAATTTTCTTGACACGTAATATAATATAAATTTTCGCTTATTCACAAATTTTGAGTCACTATAAATCATTCAAACCATGTCAACGCCACAAGTAAATTTACGCAGAAAAACTACGGGAATCCCTAGCCATTATCCTGAGCGTTTCCCAAATTACCTTTCTACCGATAGATAAATCAAATTAGGTATAATATCGAGAGGAAAGGGTCTTTCGGCCGCTATCTAGGCTTGATGACAATGGTTCAAAAATAATACTAATTAAACGTTAGGTTTATATTGTATTTGGCCAAAAATTTTATATATTGCGGGGTACTTTATCTATGTGCTTATGCTACTTCTATAATATAGTATTTCAAACAATACACGACCCTGAAACGACAATAATAATGAATATTTTTCTACTCGTGAGTGCCTCATCAATCCTCGTTATTATGTATATACATACTAGTAAAGCCACGACCATACCACGTTGAAAGCACCGGCTCTCATGCGATCACCGAAGCTAAGCAGCATTGGACGCGGATAGTGCTTGGATGGGTGACCGCTCGGGAACACCGCGTGCCGTGTTCTCTTAGCTATGGGAAGGAAAACCCAGACAGAAAATCGAACACCAATCCGCCTGGGCAGCGTGATGTTGCTATGTCCAAACAACCCCCCTGAAAAAAAAGCAGGGAGAGGCCTTCATCCAGCAGTGGATCGACCCCGGCTGATGATGATGATCCTAGTAAAATAAAACATTGAAAGAAATTGGAGTTCCATATAAAATAATATTATTAATTAAATTTGAATAATTAAAGCTTTGTACGATTCCAAATGTTTTTTCGCTAACAACCCGCCTGTCGCTTTTTGGCATCTTCAGACATTCTTTCACACGGACGAACATAACTAACATACAATAAACAGTTAGTATCATTCATATATTAAGCAGGTTCATTAAGTAGTAAGTGTGGGTTATTTTCGTCATTAAAATTTCCCACTCCTTACTTCCTTATTGATTGTACAGAGCTCCTAATGGATTATTGATTTACCATAATTGTAATTGTAATTCTTAATAAGTGATTGTGAACATTTAATTTTTATACTAATTTACTTTATTTGTATCAATATTGTATGATTTTATGTAAATTGTTTCCTAGTTCTTGTACCCATGATTTTGTACACCTGCTACCATTAACTCAAATTAATTGTTTGTTTTGTATAAATAGACTTGTTTGTAAATTGTATTCTATCAGTTGATAATGCTCGCGATGAGCGAAACCGGTCCTGATCAAAAAATATATTGTGGAAATAAGTACTAAAAAAATGTGTTTTTATTATTTAAAAAAAAAAAATGTTTTTTTTTATTGACCACGTGTTAATCAATTGTTTCGTAGCCATCCTTGTAAAAAAATCCTGAAAAAAATATGTGAATGGATGGACAAACAAGTGGCTAGAGGTGTGTACATTGATAATATTTTAACAAATAAAGGGTTCGCACAGATGTCAGTTGCACAGGTGTACCAACTAAAAGGGTGTGTGTAAAAAACACTTAATTATATTTTTTCACAAATCAGAAACATTAATAGGCAATTTATATTGTAGCCTATACAATAAGCCATCTTGAAAAAAATTAAGTTTACCGTTAAATATATAATATTTGTGTATTTATTTAAAAACCAACTTTCTTTATGGTATAAAAAAATTTATAAAATTTATTGTTACATAATTTTAATCACTTTTAAGGTGTTAACTGTCACTTCTTGATGTAAAGGCATGATATTTTAAATAAAAAAAACACATTTTTTTAGTACTTATTTCCACAATATATTTTTTGATCAGGACCGGTTTCGCTCATCGCGAGCATTAGCAATCGTATTATCAGTTGATAATGCTCGCGATGAGCGAAACCGGTTCTGATGAAAAAATATATTGTGGAAAAAAAGTACTAAAAAAATGTGTTTTTATGATTTAAAACATAATTTTAATTTGGCACGACTGTCATTACGTGAAATGTTAGACAGATGGATGATGTAGCTAATTTAAACCTAATTTCATTCATTTTTTCCCGCTTAAAGAATCGAGTTTGCTCAACTCAGAACGGAGTGAAATAATCGCTAAAGAGAATCATAAATACTGAACCGATATATATATTGTATGTATAGTTGACGAAAGAAAATTTACTCTAGTTATCTACAAATATACGATAGTCAAGAATAATTGATTAATTTCTCTGTGAATTTTTTACTGCTTTAACTTTTTATAATTAATTCTTTCAAAGATTCATTAGCATATTGTAGCTTCGTAGAGGCTCTACGATACTGGTGTAGAGACCACGCTTGAAAGCTCTCGCTAAGTTTGCGTGTGCTAATATTTGAGTAATAGCTTTTACCGCTAGCCTCCGATACCTAAACCACCATGCGATTTATCAAATTTAAATACCACCTTATGTGGGTAACTTAGAAACGATAGCTAAAAGCGTTGCTTATTTTACTTGAACTTTCTATCAAGCTTAATAATTCTTGATAGAATTACCATTCATATATCCGTGTGGTTTAGTATGAACATATTTTTATTATTTTTTTTCTGGCGATATCCGCAGCCGAAAAAATAATCATTAATCTTTATTATGTGTTTGTATACTTTTTATATTCTGCGCTAACTAGTCGTTTACAATTTCCAAAAATCAGCAAAATAGCCATCACGATGTACATCTAAAATTTTCTTTAAGCCAATCACGTTACTTATTCGTATGTCACATAATATTACTTTGTATTTGTCAAGTAAACGATTTGAACAACACTGGGTAAACTTTCAGATAATCGAAACCTAACCGAGCAGAAGAAAAGGCAGGCAGGGTTGAATCTATAGACAAACACAGCACGTAATGGAAAATTACTTGGTCCATTTGTGAAAGTTAAATTCTTCAAATAGCAAAATCACTTTTTATCACAAAGCAAACGCAAGAAAAAATGTGCACTTCACTGACATTTTAATATTTTGTTAAATGAGGAAAAAAGTTGTCAGTCCAGGATATGTATAGTTTACTTTCTGGCTTTGTTTAAAAACCCACCTCTCTGGCTGAATATTTTCGTTGGGCGTTTGCAAATTAGACTCATAAAGTAATCATGAGGTGTTTTATTTTGCAGTGAAAGCAGCGAACTTCGTATGTATTCCAAAGCTTTTTAAGGTTTTTAAGTTTGTGCTTATAGTATCTCACCACTCACAGTGAAACTTTTGTCAATATATTTTTATATTATATATTCAATTAGTGTTCATTTTAGCACTCCAAATGCATTTGTTAGTATCTAGGGTCAAAGTAAGTTTAATATTATTTTGAGCAATTTTCAAAAATATTTTTTCTGCAGAATGAATTAAAATGAAAAATAACATGAACCATTTTCCGGAAAAAGCTGTTTGAAAGCTCTTTCAGATTTCGATACTCTTCTGTATAATATATCAAATAAATTTGTGTATATGTTCGCTTTGAGCAGTGATTTCAAATTAATACTATTTTACTCACTCTTATGACAAAAATTATACTAAAATGAGCACCCTCATAAAATAACGGTACATATTAAGTCGTCCTAAAATTATTAATTTAAATATAATGCTTGGAACGGTAAATTGTACAAAAAATAAAAAAGTAATTAAATATTATACAATAACTTTTTACCAACCGATATCAATTTTAATGACTACCGAAACTGAGTGATTCTTTGACATTGATTTGATGATTTTAATGAAATTTTTTACAAAATAAATGAAATCTTTTACTTATGCGATATATTTTTTTCGATATTTTTTTCTATTCAATAATTGGTTTAAAATATAAAACATCATAGTGCTGCGTTTGACAAAATTTATGGAATTCGAATTTCGAAAGATGAACATAGCTCTAAAACGAAATCAAACATTATTTGTTTTGTGCTGTCGTAACCAATTACACTAAACAATTACTTATTAATTACTTATACGTAAAAATCACTTGAAACAATACATTTAAAAGTCTATTTGAATAAAGTCCCATGAATTATTATGATGGGAGTACATTTTTAAAATATAAATTTCTACCAAATTAATGAAATATGTTTGTACAAGTAAAATGTAAAATGGTTTTGAACGCCCCAGTTAAAGTAGTTGTGTTTTGCAATATTTCACTTCCGTAATAACGACGCAATTTCCAGAGCTCGCTATTAATTTGTTAGTAGTAGCCAAAGTGAAGTGATTCTAGAACACCCGGTACGCTTAATAGACCATTCAGCGTATATATCGCAATGTGGCGGGACAACTTGCAACTATTTTGATACTTAATGCCATAAACTTAAAGTCTAACTTCTGATAACAAAGTTTTCATCGTACAGTGAACTATTTTTAGAACTATATATTTTTAAATGATTGATTATTTGTGGTATATACAATCGCAGTAATGAACAAAAAAAAATATTACTATCAAATTACTCACCAATACAAGAAAAGCTTTATTTTTTATTACTATTACTAATAAAATAATTAATTTGGGTTCTTTGAGATTTTTATGGCGCTTTTATAAAAATTTAAATACTTTAGTTTGCTTCTACATATAAATCATTTTAAAATGTGTTTTTTTAATGAATTACGGAAATTTTCAATCTATTCATTCTATCTGCTATACGAAGAAAAACTATTCCAAAATATATATTTTGAATAAAAACAAACAAGACATCTGCTGTTTTAATTTTATGCTAATTTAAATCTGGCTAGAAAGAAGCACATGTACATATTTTGAGCAAAAAAAAATTTTTTGAACTGTTAGCTTTATTTATGCTTGGCGAATTATGTTTCAAAATAATCATTTTAATATCCATGAAATTTGTAATCGAAAATAAAAATAAATTAGTTTTTAAATTAAATCATGTCAATAAAATTTATTTTATGTCGGTTAAATAATTCGAAAATTCAAATACTAAATTAATGGAAACATGCAAACTTCCGAAATTTTCAAAAAGAATTTCATTTCCTTTTGCTTCGTTTGATACTATTAGAAAACTACCTATAAATTTCTCAAATAAAAATTCATCAGAGGTTTTTTTCATCTTTTACTGTATATAGTATGCCTTTGACGTACAATTTTTGCGATCTGTTTTATAAAAAATAATTATTTGTCAACCGAAAAATTATCAAAACTCTGATATTTCAATGTCTTTTGGGAATCACTTATCATGAATTGAACCGCACAAGAATTGGCAAATTAATATTATATATAACTTTATTTTGATTTGTATTTTTTCTATATGATATTTTTTAATGATAAAAGTTTTAGATGACTATGTCATCCTACTACCCTCATCCCCTTTCTAAATATTATTTAAAAAATATATTAAAGAACTTACGATATTGCGAAGCCTTTTTATTAAGTATTAACAAAAAAGAAAGCAATTGTTACTAATTAATATCACAGGCCATGGATAAGATCAAACATATGTTCAATTTGAAAATCAATTAAACTATGAACAATTAAACTCTATAGGAAAACTGCCGTAATAGTATTTTGCCAAATTACCTTCAGATCCAGAATGCACACGGTTTCTATAATTTTGCTGAAAAATAAAGTTTAACGATATATCTTCTCATAAATAAAATTTTCAGCGTAATTAAACACTGCAATATATACAAATCTTACCTTTGCTACCCATAACCGTGTATTTTTTTCAACCTAACAATATTGCTTAGCTTTTGAGAGCCAAAACACACGATCGGCATTGTGAATTTCTGAAAAGAATGTTTTTTCTCTTGTTTCAATTATGATATATGTTTTTCCGATTGATTGTGTATATTTTCAATCATCTTGAGTGAAAATAAGCTGTTGTATTGTAAAAAGCTGAAAAGGAATTTTTATAATACAAAATACCCACAATAAAGTAAAACAATCAGCATTTCTTGAAGACTTGATTGTAAATATTATACAATACATCATTTTTTAACCTCAACCTTTCTTAGAGTTTGACATGTATAGTAGAGTCCTTCAATTATTATTCCGTGATTTTTCAAAACAATTGTTAGGTTTACTACATAATAATGAAATCAATAATTTAAAAGATTTCACGGTTAGTGTCTCGAGTTTATCTTTCTACGTAACGGCTTATAGAATCAATAAGTCGAAACAGTGACAGAAAAAAAATCAGTCAATAAAATAATATAATACGAATATAAGAATCAAAAAAATAAAAATTCATATAATTTAAAAATATCCTTTCATTTGTTTCTAGGTTTTTCTGTATCACACTTGCCATAACTTTATTCAAATTTTCTCTAAAGATTATGATGTCATCTTGAACTTCTTAAATATTATTATGTTATCTTAAGCTTCGTTATTCAAATTATTATTACTAGGATATAATTTGTCAGTTCTGTTGCATCCGTGTGATAGAATGCCTGAAGATGCCGAAAGGCGAAACCCGGTTCGTTAGTGACAAAACATGTGGAATCGTACAAAATTGTAACAATTCAAATGTGATATTGAAATTCCATCAAACACCTTCAGTCGATATAATAAATTATAGAATATAATTATTTATATATACTTAAGAAAAATAATATCAAAATATTTAACATTTCACCGACACAGCATAAATTATTTACGGGATGTATTTTTTGTGGACCAATCTACCACTTCAATTACTCAGTAACTACTCCATCCTTCTAAAAACACCTGGATGAAAAACATTTATCGTCTACTAAATAAATCTCTAGTATAACGTTTCTTGCAGCAATTTGGACACTGAAATATCTACTCACATATGTTTGAAACTAGAAATATAAATAACAAGATTGCACTTCGAAAATCCACCTTATTCGCCGAGCTTCCATTTCGCTGCAAAAACGCCACCGGATATTGCGGATGTTAGTAGTGTTAACAATTTAGCTCGACAAGTAAGTAAATTTACTTGTGTGATTATTAAGCTGGCATTAGACTTCCTTTTGATAATGTAATAAGGTTGTAGGAAAGCTTTCCTTGCACGAATGCTTCAGAATGTTGCCATGATGCACTATTATCGCTACTTGTAATTAGGAAAACTACAAGACGTTTGTAAATATTGACAGTTCGTTTGGAATTTCACCTTTCGTTTTATATAAGCTATCTTCAATAATACATTGATTGTTTTTTTTTTAATTTTTGACACTATAATTTTAAGAAAGTTTTTATTTTGGAACAAAACAACAAATTTTCCAAGTTTTGTGCCATCACAACACCGGTTCAGATCGTTATTTAGATAATAAGTTATTTATATTATTTTTATTTCCGATTAACGCACAATGAAATGCCTTTTTTATTTATTTATTTTGAATAAAAAATATTCAAAATTTTGAATTGTAATATCTACTTGTTTTACCATTTAAAATATTACTTTTTTGATTTTTTGAATCAATTGTGAAAGCTTTCTTCATTGATATGATTTTCGTTGCATAAAATGATTTTTGTATATTTATTCATTTCAATAATGCTTAATTTAACTTAAAATTTTTAGTCTCCTAAATTCACAATCATATATATATATTTGCTTAACATATCAATAGATAAAAATGCTTAACTGTCACATTATTATGAATAAAAATTAAATATTTTTTAATAATGTACCACAGCTGGATATATAATATATCATTATTTTTAGTGGGTATTGTTTTTTGATTAGTTTTATCTTTATTTAGTTTCTTTTATTTCGATGCGATGCGACGCACGGTGAACCCTGGATGCCTCAAAAGTCTTCTGTGCTTCACTTGGTTGTCAATATTCTCCTTCAATTTCAGTGACTTTTCGTGTATCCAACGATGTCGTCATCTATCGAAGAACCACGTATATGTTTATGAACACATACGGTTCCTTGATTTTGTCATTCCATAAATCCTCTGGGAAGCATTCGATTAATAAATCAAGGGCCACTGGGCAAATTTTAAAGTAGAGAATAAAAAGATATTTCTATTATAATATAATATTTTGCATGTTTATAGCTTTAACTGGATAGCTCGCGTAAAAAAACTTTTAACATTAAATTTTAATTAAAGAGGCGTTAGTAAGAAAGTAAAACGGAATATGCAACTGCTGAAAATAAAATCGGTACGAGAAAAATCATTTATTCTTTTGTGGAGGGAGAAAAGCCGTAGGGAGTTCTTGTTACCGTTGTTAAAACAAATGAAAACAATTCGTCGACGGGGCGTAATTATCTCATTCTGCTTTTGTGACATTTTTTATGTATATGCATTATTTAGCCAGAAGTTTTATCTTAGAAGTCTTCGGGTACTTAAACTTTCTTCAACTAAGTAAATAATAGAATATATTGTACATTACCACATTTAGTGGTTTATCTATGAACAACCGACCTTTGTTGATCACTGTTTGACATGCTATATATATATATAAATAAAATCGTTTCAAATTTTATAAGACTCGCCCACTTCTGATTGAGACTTCATAGACTTTAATATATTGTGAAATAAACAAGTGTTTTTTTTACAAATTGCTTATTATAAATTATACAATTCGACTACTGAAAAATTTCATATCACTCCAAAATAAAAATAAAACCTAGTAAACTCCTCTTGCTTCGCCTGGTTTTTAAAGTTAAATGGATAACATAACAAATAAAACATGTGAAACATATGTACATTTATTTGATAATAAATCGAATATTTCATGAAAATATCCGTCTTAGGGATACATCAATGGAACACGACGACACTATAGAAAAAATCTCTTTACATTATCAACCACTCCATGATTAACAATTTTTGTAATCTATTTTCTTTCAATCGTTTAAAAATTTTAATTGCACTAGTGTCACAAATCAAGCCAAATCTTAAAAATAATTATACATAGACATAAATTGTCATCACAAATATTTTTTGGCAAATCTTATTAAAGTCATAGAAAATGCAATTCATTTATTTATCTTTTTTTTACTCAGGCAGATAACTGGAACACGAAAAATAACAATTAAAAATTACGATAGTAATTTGTATCATATATTAAGCTTTATTTAAACAAATTCTTATATTTTATTGAAAATAGAAAAATTTTGCTATTCAATAATTGATAGTTACTATGATTTCTGATTGTGTTCAAGATGTCCAGTTTACTCTTTCAACGTTCATTATCAACTCTGTTAATGAAAGTTTATGCATTAAATTGTCAATAATATAATTTGAAGACTCATATCTCGATGGAATATTGCATTACAATGTTTTTAATAAACCAACGCGATATAAAGTAGTTGGAGAATTTATTCAAAATTTCTTTAACAAAAATACATCTGTGGCAACTTGTCATTGAATAAATAATCCTAGACCCTTGTTAGCGAAAGATTTTTTTTCGTTTTTCCTAGGCCACTATATCAGTCTTCCCACCTCCCAGTGGCGTTGTCTTAATTAAAAAAGAGCTCGAATAAATGCACACGACCGAGTGTGCGTTGCGCCACTGCCTCTCCAGTACAGTCAGAAATGAGACCTAAAGTTCCTAACCAAATCATTTTTATTTCTTATAGTTTTTCACCCAAATTGATGTGGTATAATACTTTGCTGAAATAATATTCTTTTCTATAACATAATCAATTTTTTATAAGTTAATTGACTGAATGAGCTTTTATCACACCGAGAAGCTTTGAGAATATATTTTACAAGGAATAGAAAAAAAATCACATCTTGTAGAATAAAAATTTAGATTTTTCCATTTTGTACAATTCCACTTGTTTTCCACTAACGACCCGAGTTTCGCCTTTCGGCATCTTCAGGCATTCTGTCACACGGATGCAACAGAACTGACGACTCTCAGTCTCGTTCTCCCGGGTCGTTAGCGACAAAACATTTGGAATCGTACAAAGTTGTCACAATTCAAATTTTATATTAAAATTCCATCAAGCACCTTCGTTCGGTATCATATCATGTAGAATAGTTTGGTATTCATAAAAGTTTACAGTTTTTATAATTGATTTTAAGTTTTTGTTTCATATCAAATCATTGCTAGTAAAATTACACTTTCTAGATCATAGTATCTTATTTGTCTATAGATTTTATTGAATCTGAATTGTAAAATTTACACATTACGTATTTTATGTGTAAATCATTCAAAGAATCAATACAACTTATACATTTAAAGTATGGCGTATAATGTCATAAACGAAAATCATGTTTTAGTTAAAGAAAAATCGCAAGCTGTTTGAGTATCAGTTCCATTTACTTATGATTAACAATTTCAGATTAATTTTTCGCTGAAGACGAAATTCGTTAACAAAAACTGATAATTTCCTCCTTCAATTTTTACCTTAATTCAAATTTAAATAAATTATTAATTACATTTTGGATGCATCGAAAAACATAGTTTGATACATTTTGTTGACTGTTCTTCTATTTGACTGTTCTAGTGGCAGTAGGCACTCTATGTGTTATCATTAGCTTGAACTAACGTCTTAGCACCAGACATAAAAATAAGACATTATTTCACATCTGTTTTAGTACAACTGTTAAACTATCGCAACAAATGCATTCATTACGTTAACACAATGTTTCACAGTACACACTTAATTGTAATACTTAGGCTTTCAATAAGCGAACAAATTACCCTATTATTCATATACAATATTTAACGATGAAGATAAAAGATTTTTACGGGAAAATATACTATTTTATTGTACGCATGTAAACTTTGTAAAAAAAGGCGAAGAAAATAAAACACAATTATTAAATTAGTGAGAACACATTGTCTTTTGTTGTTTTTGATTTCCTTTGATAAATCAAGTGCAACTCGTAAGTCTGTTAAGTTAAAACTTGAATAAAGTCACCTTGCCTTTGCTTTCTTCAACCTCTTTTCAAGGCTATAAGTGATAAACATGAAGTAGTTCAAAGTTTTAAAAATTCAAACTAAATTTTTCATTCAATAAAGTTGATTTCTTAAATCAACTTTATTGAATTAAGAACCCTAGAGTAGTTCCTATGTATCGGAAAACTTAATATAATGGCTTTATAATGTAACATATTTTACGGTGTTTCGTAGAAAGGTCGTTTAATTATCTAAAGCTCAGTAAAATCATATTTACAAGATTTGACGTTATTGTTTTTTCCTCATTTCCGTTGCACGGTAAAAATAAGTCACTTTTGATTTCCTGTTTACGATTTTAAGCATTTATGCACCACAAAAAGTTCCCTCGCGTTTCCTACATTATTAATCATCTTTTACCTTCAATTCACATGTATAATTTTGATACCCGTCTATCTCTTCCCATGGCTTTCCTATTGCTGAAAATTTTTCTTATTTTAATTGATTAAAAGAAATACTAATAGATTTAGAAATTGTGAATTAATAGTTTATCATTTCCCAAAAAGAATGGTTTTTTAAATTATATTTACAATATGATACAAAAACTGTGAGTCACCTATATTACTATGTATACATAAATATTAAAATCATTATAAATAGCTTGCTTTCCCACTGTAACACGGCTTTGGCAATAGCAAGCGGAACGAGAAAACAAATGGCTTTCAGAGAATTCAATTTGTTTTAAGCTTCGAGTATTTTTCATGATTATAATAAAACTCGAAAGATTTCGTTTGTAATTTAATCAATTAAATTTATTTTTATTTCTGTAAGAAATATTATACATCGATTTGATACTTGTTATGATACCAAAAAATTTAATTGTAAATCGTGTTAATACGTGTCAATCGTAATAATATAGATTAGATTATACATTGATTTTTTTGTGGTGTGCTAGGAATGTTTGTGGGAGTGTACTTAATAAATTGACAAAGTCTTATATTATTTAGGGAGATAGGAGGGAATAGTTAGCAATTTTTTTAGTTTCATATCGATCGGACGAATGGTGTAATAATGCATAAAGGACAAACATACACACATACATTGATATTGTACATATAGATGATCAGGAACAATTTACTCATCAACGATAAAATTTATAATGAGCGAAAAGAATAATGCCTTTAACAGACAAGACAACAAGGACAGACAGTTTTTTTAGTTTAAGTAAATAACGCTTAGCCTAATTATTATGTCATACCTGAAACATTTTTTTCGGGCATAGTAAAAATATAAATAGGGCGAAGATAAAGCGGTTGCTACGATCATCTCACTTGTGTTTTATTAGTATCACGGTTGAATGGATGGAATATAATGCATACACAACAATAGGTAGAAGATAATAAACTATAATATTAATTTATTGATTGAATTGACGATGGCGTGACTTATAGTTCTGACGATGGCGTGAGCCGAAATAGCTATCAACTATATTTGTTAAAAATAATTTTGTAGAACTAAAATACATTGCTATTTTTTCACCGTGTTATAATATTAATTGTAAAAAGATTATAACCCTTGGACATTGTAGCTGAAAAAGCCGACGTTGACCACTCAGCTTCAGACCTAGCATGTGTAATACTAATTAATATTGCTTATTCTAAGTCCTTAATTTCTATCCAAAAACATAATTTTAACCGTACTCTGATACTGAGTGCAGCGAAAGAAATAAAGACAATAACGAAAAAATAAATTCATTGTCATAATATATTTGAAACTGTACGTAGCTGATATCTATTATGTTGAACAATTTAAATTATATTAAAATATTAAATTCTGCTCAGTTACCGAATGAATCGTTGGGTAGTCAATATAGAGATATGTTACTAATATCTTTTTGATGCAATACTCTTGATTAAAATGCGATTTTAAAGTACATTTTCTCGAAACTCATTTGGATTTCCATTTAACGCTTTCTATTTTCAGTTTTAATTTCCATCAAAACTTTTCAAATCTTGCCTATTCAATTGCAAGAAAAAACATAAAGAAAATGAAATTGGAAGAAAGTTCTACGATTGCCTATTATTCATCCAACTCATCTCGGCTCAGCCAGTGAAGATTAAAACAAATTTACTATTCAGAATTCCTTGAATATTCATTTTCACGATAAAGCTTAGAGTAGCATATCTGTTTTACCAAAATTAATCCTAGATATACTTTGGCATCGTTAATATTTATGTTGCTTTTATTGTTTTTTAAACATTTTCAAATCTATTTTATTTTATTAATTGATAGTTATCGATGTAAATGCAGCATGTAAATAAATTGTTAAATTTAAATAATTCCATACTTCACAAATCGATTACGAATTTGAATGATTTTTTTTTAATTTTTAATTCCATTGTATTCAATTTGTACTTCCTTTTGTTTTCAGTGTCCATTTATTTTATTTATGGATTTTTTTTCAAGGGTGTGGTTGACTGTTATGTTTTCATCCCTATTCATCAACCAGTGAATTGATGTATCCTCTCAAAAAAGGGAAGAGTTATAAATTCTTTCAAGAAAGTAGCAAAGCAGGATGATGAACTACTTTTTCGTCTCCAAAAATATTTTCATGTACGAGACAGTGATAAAGCAAGTCAATAAATATATTGAAGTTATTTTATCCTTAGAGATATATAGAATGACTTAGTCAATGTAACTGAAAAACTATGGTAACTATAGTAATATTTTTTGTCTCATAATATTAACACGTTTTGCTTATGTTTTAAATAATCGCTACAGTGTTTTTTTTTAATTGATAATTTTATATAATAGACATAATTTAAACTTTGTTTCAATTTTCCCATCATGACGTTAAACGTTTGTTGTCGATACCAATAACGAATGCATTTAACAAATCATGATAACTTTTATTTTGCTTAAAATTATATTCATTTTCAATGAAATCATTCATAGATACATACTGGTTTATTTATAGTATCTTTTACTTGTTCTTCTTCTTTTATCTTTTTATTTTCTGTGTAGTATGACCTGTGGCTTATGTTTATCCGTTTATATCGGACAGACAGGTAGAAGTATATCTACTTGAGCTAAGGAATATGTTAGATCAACAGTAAAAAAACAGATTCACAATTCGCTAACCACGTTATTAAGGAATCACATAATATAAATTCAAACTCAGCCCCTAAATGTTTTCATGTTTGTAGTAAGGGTCGCAGAATGACGGCTTTGGAACAACTGGAAATCAATAGACACCAATTATCACAAAGGATTCTTAACGAACAAAATAATATAATAGCATCCCCATTAGTCCGACCCTACTACTACTAGGGGGTGGTCTGATTTGCTTCCGTAATGACCACTTCCGTCCCACATATAAACTTATTGTCATAGCCACCTTTTGTTTCATTTACAATTTTTGAAAATTTAGTTTTATTGTGTGAAAGTAACAAGCTAGGCCGTTAAAACAGGAGAGAAGATGTATTGTGTACCTTTTGTACTCAGCTATATATAGATAAGCAAATGTTAGTTTAAGTATAGTTCTGACGATGGCGTGAGCCGAAATAGCTATCAACTATATTTTTTTTAAATAATTTTGTAGAACTAAAATACATTGTTATTTTTTTCACCGTGTTATAATGGAGTTCTACCAAGTGAATGCCAATTCAATCAATAGTATGGCTAGTATTTGTTTTTTAGTATTTATAACAATAAATTGCTTACAATACTTGATCACAATAAGTTTACACAAATGTTATTTATAACAATTCCATACTACGCTTATGTAGTTATAATATTTAGTGAATCAATTGCCATAGCAATAATACCCATAATTTTTATTTTGGTAAAGCAACAACATGACTTTGATAAGGGTAAACAAACCCGCTTTTGGTGAATTATAACATTTCTCATACTTAAAGTCAAAGTTGAAGTCAAATTGTTGGTTCTTCCGCATTGTCATTACATACAGTCTAACTGATTTATTCGTTAAATGTAAACTTTTTTTTTATTAAATATCAGTTTTTTTTAATTATTTATTTATCAGGTACACATACTTATTTTAAATTTATTGTTTTTGTAAACGTAATACTGTTAAAAAAATAATACTACATTGGCAAGCTTATTCTACATTATTGAAGAACAAACATTTTATATCGACAATACCATTAAAAATATTCGGAACATACAATTACACATATTCCAGGATAGCAAAATTATCATTTTGACCTCATATAAATGAAAGGAAATATGCTGTGATCTACATTTTTCTTCGAGTTTTCAAACTTTTAATCGTTAACATACCAAAAAGAAAGTTATTGGGATAATGTTATGTGAAGTATATATATACCCTCTGAATTGAAGTATCTGAAAAATTTATTCTGAACATATTCTACCTTGAAGGCATATTTCAATTTTTTTGGGGCACAAACAATACAAGAGTACTTCTTACTGAGGCATTGTACAGAAAAATCAAAATTTTCACACCCGAAAAAGGCTCAGGTGATACGGATTATAAAGCTCAAAATTAGCAATGCTTTGTTGCGGGTAATATTAACGTGACTATTAAATGTTAATTGATAGTATTTAATAGATTAGATATGTTATTTAACAGCCATTTCTAGCTTACAAACAATTTATTTCACTTACTGAAAAATACAGATCGTATAAGTTGAAGAATAAGAGTGACATTCAAAAATAAGTACCACTCGCATAGTTGTAGGCTTTGAATGAATTCGGCCATCAAAATACCACCCCTGCTCGGAGGCTTCATTCACTCAGCTCAGTGAAATCCATTCGTATCTGGCATAGTGCCCGAGATATACATTTTTTTGTCATTTCCTGGCTCTCATTCGCAAGGTTTATGGGCTAGGATGACCTACAAATGGGACCGAGGGGTTATAACGACGCTCTTTTCCAAGACGCGCGGACGCTATCTACCCTTAGACGCCGTCACTAATGGCAGCGACGCCTGAAGTATTATGTTTGGGGTCAATGTTCGAGAATCGTGAAACAAGGATACTGGCAATTTAGCTGTATTTCATTTATAAGGAACTTATTTCTAACAGGATTATCCCTTCACAATAGGATACTAAAATTGAAAATTAACTACACTCTAATGTCTTTTTAACGCCAGGTGTTCTATATTGAAAAAGTTATTTGAAATATATTTAGTATTTTTTTGGATGTCCTACAAAACACTTTATACATTAAAATTAATATTTCTTAGAATAACAATGCTATATTTTTTAATTCTATTCTTTAATTTGTTCAAATAATAACTGTAATAAGCAATTAAAAATATCATACATCATATGATATTTTTAATCCTTTAAACGTTCTATTTATCGAGCATTATACTGTCTTTCTTTTCTAATACAGAATTTTATTCATGAGTTGGTATTAAACTTTAGTGATAGTCAAATTTCAGACAAGCTTTAATCGATGAATCATCCATTTTTATTTATTGAAGCAGTCATATTTTTTGAATAAATATCGTAAATTTCCTTTTATATTTGTTTAATGAAAACGAATTATCATTATGAATTTCGTAAATATAAATCGTTATGGAGATTAACCCAATTTTCAAACATTAAGTAGCTGAATGACCGCTGTCAATTCACTTTAGAGTTTTGATGGTATTATCCCATCTGTTTGAAGTGTTTGTCTTTTATGCGTATTCCACCCCACACTGGCCGGCGAAATGTGAAATCAAGCAAATTTGTTGTCAGATAAAAGGAAAGCTCTGCCTTTGACAGAGAATTTTATTTATCTTCGCTGAACATTACAGATTTCCGGACACTTGAAGCACATCGCATTATGTGTATATCATTTTATCAAAGGACCGAAAAATGGTATATTATCAACAAGATAATATGACCAACCATATGATATAGCCACACATCAAAATTCGGTCAAGATATTCAAACAGTGATACACATTTTTTTTTTATTGTATTAACCGACAGTTGAAGATAAATGATTTTTTTAGTTTTAAATTGTGTTCATATGTACGAAATAAACTTATCAATTCTATCGAAATCAATTGTCTTTTTAAAAAGAATCAGATATAAAGTCATATCAAATCGATTTATAGAAGGCTTAACGTGACATTAATAAGTTAAAAGCATCATAATTTAATTTATATTATTTTTTAGACTAAGAAAGCTGATAATCGGTGCGTTAAAATAAAACAAAACATCAGATTTAGATTTAATCAAAACAAAAGTCTCAAACTAAATTATATTATGTACAATTTGCCCTTAACATCTTTTGCAACCATTATTATGCACATTATGTGTACATTTTGTATCACAAATTAAGACCTAATGTGACGAAAAATATTAAATATAAATTAATGTCACTACTTTTATTTACATATTATAATATAGAATAGAAAATAGAAATAAACTAGTCTAAACTTTAGTGACGATAACTTTCAAATATATCTATAAATATAATATATAGTATAATAATAAAAGTAGAAACTGTTTGTTAGTCAATATTTCACAATAAGATGCTTTTTTAAATATTAATCGGTTGACGAATAATGCCGAGTTCGTAAGAGAAATTATTGCTTTTGATTTTAATAATGATATTTTATTTACTAATCACTCTTTCTGAATGATAATGATTTTAAGCGTTAATTATAAAATAACTTAATAAATTTAAAAATTAATTTATTACTATATAATCTTTATTCGGACAAAAGCGTCGATTTTTCATTTCTGTTAATATCTGATCAATTGCCAATAGTATTATTATTTTATTCCAAAATTAACACTTAGAATATTACCGTTGATTTTACCTGATTGAAAAATGGTGGTTTTCTATATCCCCACAACACTTGATCTATTTTAAAAAATAAAAACAAAAAAATAATTAATTCGAGTCTAAGTCCATTAAATAAATAAACAAAAAAAGTTGAGACTTTTCCGTGTCCTGTATTATATTTTCCATTCTCTTTCTTCAATAATTTATTGAGAGTCGTAAAATGAACCGTGCGACAGTTCATTTTTAAGGCTTTCTAAGAGAAAATGGGATTTTTCGGAGATTATTTACAACCCAAGAGGAGGAAGACGCTAAGTAAGAGAGGCAAAAATTATGATTTCGTTAAAAATATATTGTTCTTGAGATAGCTGAATATTTTCGCGAACAATTCTTTACAGAATTCGCCTCTCAATCACAATACACGCACTTAAGAAAATAAATATTTTCGGAAAGGTAAGGAGAAAATATTTTTATTTTTATTAAATTTTACACTTTCAAAAAGCTTTTCACTGTCGTTTCGAAAAATGGACGAGTAGTTTTCAAAATTCAATCATTTTTAAAAAGTATTCACCATTAACAATTTTTAACGCTTTGATATTTAAGTCGATGGGATTTTTTGTAATCACTTGAAACGAACTCGTGGATAAATTATACTAAAAATACTCATGTCAAAAATCTGAAATGTAAACTGAGTATATCTAAATTTCATACAAACCCATAGGTCGATGGGGCAATTTTTGTATCATTAAATCACACACTCCACTCACTTTTAATAGATAATTATACTTAATAACCACAGCTTAGATTATATGTAGCTGGAATAAACACTATGCTTAATATCTCTTATAGAACTGAATGTACTATTCAAACATATGAAATAAATAATCAAACAATAGACATATATTACCTTATACTAACTCTCTACCACGCACCACTATTTTAAATCCATTTTGATTTTGCAGTACCCATTACTTAACCGATATGACAAAATCTTGTAGCAAATTTTTACACTAAGTGTGTCAAGAACGATACTAAAATACTTTGTTGGCTATTAATAATTTTTCGTTTACATGTAAATACATTATTATATTTTTCAAAATTATCGGCTCTCAAGTTTCATATAATATTTATTTAAAATACAGCGTTTATACGAAAAAAAAAATTCGTATTATTTAAACTTATTAAATTAATTAAACGTAATTTAATCTAACCGTTATTTGAGAGAAAATTACCTAAACCTCTTACCCACCCACATTTGTGTTTAAGTAATCGCTGGGTTATAGTGCAGATTAAACTAAATATAAAGCATTAAGATGCAAAGCTTTTACGCGTAAATTCTCCGTCCAAAATATCCATCAAGAGTCGCCGGATGTAAACCTTATTGTAAAGCCACGCCACTCTTTGACATGCTTCCGGTTTCCTTACGCCTCACATAACATTTTAAACCTTTTTACTAACCCTAGTGTGACTTCAGTTATGTCGGCCATCAAGGCGACCTTTCTTTACCGCCGAAAATCCCACAAATTGAATTCGCTGCGGTAGAAAATCTTAATTTTATACCCCCAACAGCATATCGTCCTGCTTTATATGGAATAAAGCAAACACTTTATTACCAAGTCGAATGATTTCTCCGGTAAAATCAATGTATGTTTGTTTATTTTACCAGTAAATTCTGAAGTCATACATTAAACATAAACGTCGCGGAAAATACCGTAAACGTCACTTTAATAAATTTTAAAATTAATTGTGTCTTTTAAACTTCGCTAATCATTTTTTGTTTAATTGTAATAATGCTTTAATTTTTACTAAATAAAACTTTACAACTGCTAAGTTGACAACATTGTTGGCTTTGATCGCAAGTCATAAGCTCATTTTTGATATTTTTATATACAAAGTAAACTTAAGTAGGTGCTCAAAAATGTACAACGGACGGAGTCATTTTATTACGGTAACACATATATTTTTATCCTTCTTAAGACGTGGCGATAAAACTATCTTCAAATAATATATTTGCGGGGAGTTCCTTCATTTATGAATCGTAATTCTGTTTATTTTCAAAAGACATTGTTTTGTCACCTCACCCCAGAAAGGTTTATGGCACCTCTCAATCACATAGTTTGTAGTAAATCTCTTCACCAAGCAATTTTGTAGAATATCTTTCCAGAGAAGAGTGCGAATTGTTCCAATTTGTGTATTTAAACAATTCCAACGGTTAATTGTCGTTATATATTCAACTGATCCTTTCGTTTAGTTATTTTATCTTACTTCAACCATTTCATAATCAAAACATCGAAAACAATAAATATAAACGACTTTTACTGAAACATATTTACTCATTTTTGATCATTTTACGTGCGAAAAAAAATATTGATAAACAATTTAGCATTAGTAATTTGCAATATTTAATTACATACATGTATATGATTTTTAATCATAGCTGATATTCACCTTATTGAGGATATAACCCAGATTGACCCGACGCCCAGTATAAAGTTCTTGGAACAGACCACAGACAAATACAATTATTTTTTCCAATACAATTACTTTTCATTTTTTTCCGTGTAGTCAATCAGTCTTAATAGTCAATATTTCTATCATTGTTATTTAATCATATAAAACTTATTACTGAAAGGCTAAACTGGATGTATACTAGCAATCAGGTTGACTTTGGTTCATGTTTTTAAAAAATCTACATCAAATTTACGACATACATTTGATATCATTGGCTTCTTGAATATTTGCGAAATTTTAAATAATAAAAACATTTCTCTTTGAATGTATACTCCAATGTTATATATATGTTTTAAGTTATCTAACTTTATTAATTCTGTATTAAACAACTAAGAGTTAGTGCTATGTTTGAGATGTTTAAATAATACATAATTTTACTGAAAATATATCAACTAAAAAACATGTATTGAAAAACCTAGCCTCAAAAGCAATGAAGTTTAACGTCAGCTGAAATGAGATGGAATAAAATTCAATCTATAAATTGTCATTATAGTCAAACCAAAAAAGATTTACTTGATCATGTGTTTCGGGAATAAACTTTTATTATGTTTGCAGTGATTATTTATATATTTTATATTATTTAACTATACATTTTCATGTAATTTTTAAACTTTTGTTACGTTAGAAGCTATTAAATGTTATAAATCTTTTTAGAATTATCTTTCTCAACAATTTATAGCGAACATGTTTTCTTCCTAAATTTTCCCTTATTGTATCATTTACATGAAATCAGTTTAATTATGTCTACAATTAAAATAATTTTATTCTTACCTATTTCTTCATGTCATCTTACCAAAACAAACCACGTACAAATTAGTATGCCTCGAACTTAAAAAATCTCCCACTTAAAAGTACCGCATAGAGTATCAATTAAGTTCCAATAGTGAGTATAAATACTTTTTTGTCCTTTTTTTTAATAGCTATACAATTTAAACAATAGTTTAGCTGTATCCATGTAAATGCAGAAAACATGAACAATTCAAATTTCAAATGGATATTTATCAAGCACCCTCAAACGATGTCTTAAATTTTATATTTCTACATTTTTCAATAAAAAACATGTAATCAGTAGCTTATTGCACTGTACTCAGTCTCAATGTCTAATTGTTTTATATTTTATCTATATATTTCTATTTTTTCTTCTTTAGTATAACGTTGACTTGATTTTTGTAAGCCTTGACATTTTTTTTAAATATTTAAAGCATATTTTAGTTCTTCATGTATTGTCTTTTATGTTTCCATCGCATCTGCAATGTCTTCTTTACCACTTGAAAATGAAATATGTTTTATTTTGCCAGCCGACCTCACTAAGTGATCAAATTATTCACTCTCTCTACGCTTGTTGGAGACTTCGGCTTGCACGAATGATATCTCCCCATTATTTCTCCGAGCCTAATCCCACATATAAAAAATGACCATACATATGATATTAATTTTTTTATTTTTGTACATTGTTATCAGTATTCATTAGGTAAGTATTATAAAATTTATATATCGAAGAAATTCACACGCTTAAATAAAAAATCATGTAATAATGCGTGACTGATTTTAAAAATAATACATCCATCCCTCGTTTTAACACGGTTTCAGTTTCGGTGAAAAAAAATATTTCTAAGTATCGTAGATGTGCACACAGCTGTGCGAAATTCTATTAATAACGGTAAAGATATATCGGGAATAGAGCTGCGCATTTCAAACAACAAATAGTACTTGAAATATATAATACATCAGACATATCATACTTTTGCTATATTTTCTTTTTAATGTTGATTTTAAGAATATTTTTCAAACTTTCAGCTATTAATTATCTTTTTTACTGAACACCATTCATGCAAATAACTGATTTCAGACAAAACTAACTCTTTAATTATCACAAAGAATTTGTTTTTTTCAAACCCACTACTAAAACTTTAATCCTTTTATCAATTTCACTGCTTACTAAATAGTACCTCCGTGGAAAACCTCTGTGAGGAGCTTTTTATTTTAGAAACAAGTTTCTAGCGTCAGAGCACTTTGGCGGTCGAAAACAGGTGCGTAGCGAGGCGTTTTATCGCCAACTTTTAGATCGATCTTAGCAAACTACAAAGTGGCTGACATTATCATCATTATCCGACCTGTCGGCTCCAGCACTACGGTTTTAGCTTGACTAAAAGCGATTCTATTTCTGTCACTCTGATAGCATTATCATTTATATCAACTTGAAAATTGTGCGTGAATTTTACAGCTAATACAAAGCAAGCATTGATTATTTTGACATATCTATATTCAGTTAAAACTTATAACTATCAATTCAATAATACTCATTTACTAGATAAAATAAAAATAAAAAAACAGTAGTGTGAAAATTCAAATATATTAGCTGGCTTTTCTCTCACTATGCTCTGGTAAATGATAAGAAGGACTAGAAATAAATAATGAATTGTTAACATTATTCACAAAACCTCTTATTGCAAATTTATCAATCGGTTAAGTGGAAAAACATGAAACTATTCATAAAAGATTCTAACTAATAAATACCATTACTTATAAAGAAAAAAGCTGTTAACACCTAGCATTATAATGATTTGATATTGCTAAATATTTTCAAATATTTTAAATGTATATTTTACAAATGGAAAATATTTGAGTATACCAAAATTTCTTTGGAAATGAAACACTTATACTTATTTTCTCTTTTTGTTGCGTTTACATAATACATTCATAAATAATCAACTAATTATCAGTTTTTATACTTGCCAATTCATAAAAAAATAGAATTTGAGGGTATGTCGAATACACCACTGCTTGATTCTTTATATATATATATATATAAATATACGTATTTCATTCGTTGAAAAAGTTTCCAGCTAAAATTTTCTTCAGTCAGCTTTGGTGAGTTCATTTTAACTAATGTCCGAAGTGTTTTGGCGTAAGAAAAACTTTTTCTTCTTAACTTACTTCATTTTTAGAATATCTTATTCTATTTCCAGCCAAAGATTTCTTTAACCAATCTAAATAATAAAGACACTCTCAATTGTATGATTGTTAAATGATTCACTACGTGTATAATTTTGTATGAGACAATGTATATTCAGTTGTACCCAGGAAATTTAATTCTATTTTAAAATTTCTGTAAAAATTCCCACCTCTAGCTGAACTGAAAGCATCTAAATCCTTTGGCGTATTATATCATACATGATTTTACTAAAGCTTAACAATACAAATGAACTTAAAATTCTCCATTATTGAATTACCTTTGCAAACATTCCCTCAATAAATAAACATGATTTTTTGAGGAAAACAGATTTCCCTAGCGGTTCACTATACATTGGGATATATTCTCTTGTAAACAGTAAATTATTGTTAGACAGAGTGATTTTAGAATTTTCCGACACCTTTATCGATTTTTTTCTTGGCAGTTAGATTTATGATATACAGCGTTAATGTTTATATTTTTTTAATAATTTTTTGTACACGTCTTTTAAATAATAATAAGAAAATAGCACAAAAACTAAGCTTTTACATTTTAGTATGAATTTAAAACTAAGTCATATATTGATATATATAAAAATCTTTCTGGCATTAAACTATCCAACCTGACCAAGTTACACTCACCGTTAATTTTATGACAATGAAATACAATATTTATGTATTAAGGACTTTGTTGCATTACTTGATAGAACTAGAGATGGGCGAAACCCTCCTAACTAAAAAACGTTAATTTCAAAAAAACATCTTTTCATAAAGAATTGATAGTTAACGCCTTACAAGTGGTTAAATATAACAATGGACTCATTAAGTAATATGACAAAAGCTTAAGTGACCAAGGTAATCACATCTTTTTTTGCTTTATTCCGTTGCATATTACGATTATAATATTATTTTTATGGATAACTTGATATTTTATCATTTGTTGGGTAAAAAATTTGTTAATATAGATTTAAACATTTAAATTTATACAAGTAATAGATGGCATATATTCAAAACAAATATTTAAAAAAAAATACTAGGAGCTTATTACTTTTTTTAAAGTTCGAGTAGCAATCACAACACCTTTATTCGACTTAACTTTTTATTTATCCAGAATATTTAATATTATTTTCGTACATTTCCAGATAAAAACAATTCGTTTTGATATCAATTTATTCACATAAATTTGAATGTAAAAGCCGTTATAAAAACATTCTCTAATGAAGTGCGTTTATTGCAACATAATAAAGTTACGTCTTAAAAAGAATAATTCCCTTGCGAAAACATTTTATCTTGAGAAAAGTTATATTTCATTTCGGTGTCATGGGGAATTTTCTTCTAATATTTGTTTTAACACTTTCAACCACAAATGATTTAAGTAAAGCCGACTTAATAAAGCCAAGAGGTTGGTGTCAGATTCCTTTTCCTTTAACGTAATGTTAATAGTTTTCGTCTTTTAAGGCTGAATTTATTTGAAGAAGGAAAACACTCGCTTGTTTATGATATACATTTGAGATAATAACTATATATTTTTTTACATATTTTTTTGTCGCTAATTAAGATTAGGGAATTTATTCTATCAAATACAATATGTGAATCTTGAGACTTAAAAATTATTGATTATTAAATTAGTTTTAAAATACCAAAATTTTCAAACAATTCATCAATATTGTATGTTATGTTATTGTTTAAATATATACTTGATATCGACTTGCATCATCTAAATATAGCATTATAGACGTTTTGGGCATCCAAATTGTGGCAATGTTAATATTTTTAATAAAATAAAAAAATATTCATACAAAATCAAAATATGATATACGCCTACAAAACGCATACAAATACAAAAACGCAAATGTCAATAATTAAAATTTGGTTTTCTTGTTAATTAACATATAAAATATAAAACGTATAATACCATTTTGAAGAAAGTAATAAGGGAGTGTCGATTAATAAATAATATATTTTTATTGTTGAAAGTATTGAAATAGAATATAAGGAACTAATTTTCATTTATTTTCAACGTACTATTGGATAACTGTGTAGTTAGCGGAAACATACAAAAGTGGGACATTTATAAATTTGGAATAGCTCAACTGAAGTATTCATTTTGAAGGAAACTGAAAAGTAAAATATTTTCTCGTAAATTATGCAATGTCCCATTTCCCAAGAAGGCTGCGTGTTAGGCTATATGGTCGGATTAAATCAACAGCCTTACGGAGAGCGTGTGAGGTGGTATTTTTCTCTTATTGGCGTGGACTCTGTAAATGGATTTAGGAATGGAAAATTCGCTGACGTCGAACCGTTGCTTTCACCCTGTCCGTACGTGTTTCAGAAAGGGATGGCAAAGCCACAGAAAACACAACGGGGAGAATTTATTTATGCAAAGTTTAATATCAGATACAATTTTTCAAAACTGTAATATCAGCAGTATTATTTTGCTTACTTCAGTCTGCTTAAGTTATTTAATAACTTAGTTTAAACATATTGAAAAATGTTAGGTTTACCTAGTTGGCAAAGCTCGTAAAATCTGGGAAATAACAAAAACGAACATGAAAAATGAAAAACTTTAATAATAAAAAGATAAAATTAATAATAAATTTCAATGTCAATTTTATGCCGTTGCTATGGCATATTGATTTCTGTATAATAAATTAATACAATTAATTTGAATCACTTTATTATTCTTAACGCCTTTCAATAGTTTATGTTTTGAGTGACTTTAGTAGAAATTTTATTTTTTCAACAATTTAAAAAAATAGATTACAATAATTATTGATTAAAAAGGTATTGAGTTTTTTCATATAGTTTTGCAGTGACCAATGATTTAATATACGATTTATAGTCAAATAAACATACATGCTTTTGCGGCGTTTAATTTTCTATGTTGTCCATTTTTTGATGGAAAAGCAAAATATTATGTGTTATAAATCACATTAAGTATCATTTCCACAATATTTTCAATGAGCGAAACCGGTACTGATCATAAAAGTTGTTGTGGAAATTATACTTAAATGAGATTTAATTAGATAAAAAATATCCTTTAATTTTTAATATTATTTTCCACAAGTGTTTCGATTAGCTGTTTAGTAAAATATAACTTAAGCTTTTACAAGAGTTATTTTCTATAATATGATTTTTTTATAACGTTAAATATATTTAATTTCCAGAGATGATTTTGCTGCATCATTAAGCAGAGATTGAATGTCTTCGGCAAAACAATCTAAATGTGAAGATAATGAAACATTGAAGACAAATTTACGTTAATCCATCACACTGAAACTAATGAATGAGTACATTATACGACTTGTAATACTGTTTATTCAAACTTTCGCTCGATGCATTAGGAGTGGCTTCAATAAATAATATACCCTTGTTTGGTGAATAACTATAATCTACGACACCTTTCATGACGATGGTTTCACCAGACAATGGGAAGCATTCCATTAAATGCCAAAAACATGCGCTTATTCAATGAATATTGATTTCTTCGGCCTATTCTGCGTTCCAGCTTCAAACGCTTTTAAACATATTTGCATAAACGGTTTGCAATTCTATTCAGTATGACTACCAAGAGATTGTTATTTATTTCGTTTGTTTATGATTAAATACAAACCACATCATATTATGAATTGATTTGGCATGTAAATTAGTGGAGTAATCAATTGATTTCAAGTGGATTTAGCAAATATTTGTCATCGGTGTTTTTAAATATTTTGGGGAGTACTGCTGAAATCCTAGTGGATAAATATATTGTCAGTCTTTTTAAGACTAATGAATTATGTTTTCGTAATAATGTTTCTAATTATTTCTTTATTAAAAACAGTTATAGGGAAATATACTGAAATGTACATTTCTAGATAAATGAATAAACAAAAGTATTACCTTTTTTTCAGAGTAGATATTAGAGGATAAAATAATTAGTTTTATATTTCAGTTGTAAACAGGTTTTAAATTCTAAAAAGTTATTCAACAACAATTTTTATCAATAGTCTGCCAAAATTGCATTATTTCTAATTGATTTAATATAACTTACATGTCAAGCAAAAAAACAAGAAATTTAATTAGTGAAAACTAAAATTTAATTGATGAAAAAAAGACAGATTGTTTTATCATTCAACTAATTGAAATATTCTAGCTATGTCGTAAATATATTTAAGACATATAAAATATATTTAAAATTAATTATTAACATATTACTTCTTTACTTTGCAATATTTAAAGGAATCGAAATATTGCACAAGTTTTATTGATTTGATTATTTACTTTTACTAAAGATAATATTATGTATAATATCTGTGACATAAAAAAAAATATTTACCAAAAACTCATTTCTTTATTTTTATTCAACTCCATATCCAACTTCAAACCTTTCATACAAAAATATTTAATATGTCGTTTGGTTTTTTGTCATGAATAATTTATGAAGAATAATTTAAGGAGTAGGATTCTTACATTTTTTCTGCCATATTCTCAAGCAAATCTCACAAAATCGTCCGATACTTAGAGCTATGCACAGATTTACTAAACGCGATAGGATTTTTTGTATCTGGAAGAAATAATATTTTCAGAAAACTCGATTCTGCTGTTGGATGCGATGCGACCCAATTTTCTGATATGAAAAATATCGACAGACAGAATAACAGCAAAATGAATTTTTCTTGTCATGTTTTGAGACATTGAGAAAATATTCATAGATATAGAAAAAATTCTCGATAAACATTGCCGATTCGCTTCTATGGATATTTTTTTCTATCTTTAGATACAAAGGAAAGTAGTAAATATGTCAATCATCAACAGCTATCATTTCTACATTTCTAACTTCTAGCAAAAAGGGTATATTTCATTCATTTATAGAATTCTTTTACACCAAAAACAAACACTGGGAATAATTGTATTCATAGTAAAAGAAGTTCTCTTCTCTGATTATCCACAATGACAAATAAAAATGAACTCACTTGAAATTCGTTACAGTTGATATTATTGTCTTTCTTGTTTCTCTTATGAACCGGAAAAATAGAGTCACAGATTAAATGAACAAACACTTACTTTATCATCAAGTCTGTCAAAACACCTCACTCGACTAAACCGTGCTTGACTACAATATACACTTAATCTTAAAACACTTGTACATGACTGTATAAAATTAGAGGCCGAGTATATTTTATAAATAACTCTCTTCGTATCCATCGACTATGTAAGGATGATACAAATTTAGGAAAAGAAATAAAACTTAGTTGTAGGCTCTAACCCAAAAATATAATGCAGTCTGATTAATCATATTAAGGCTGCATTGTAAAATAAATATACTCTTACGGTCAGAGAAACTTTGTTTCATATCTAGACATATTATTAATATATAATTCATTTTTTGTGATCTATATTTTAGACACTTCAAGTTGATGTCGAAAACGAATTATCATTGAGTCAATATATTAGATAATCCCGGAGTTAATGTCGTTTTTTTCAATATGTAACTTTGACTCGGTATATTTGGGTTCGTTGACCAATAAAGATGTGTGTTATTATTTTTCTCTTCTGTGTGATTCTTTACCTTTCTTTTAAACAAAAAAAACAATTCTACCCCATCTACAAAAAATTACAGAGATGTGTCTTTCGGAAACACATTTAAGTATCTGTATGCTGTTCCGGGATTACTTAATATTATAATTAAATGTTCAAATTATTTTTCGGATAAACCTATGTTAATTTGATGTTTGACAATCAAAATTAAACAAAACTCGATAAATTTGATCGAAAAAGCTGCACAATACATATACACCTGGGCCTCATATAACACGGCTATATGGTACAACAAAAACCTCGCGTAATACAAATCCGTGTTATAAAAGTTTTGGAGTTCATGAAAAATTAAGATTTGCGTTCCAAAAAAATTCGAGGATAGTTTATACAATTTACGTATTTATATATTATATGTATTTCCTTATAAGGTTCCAAAATACTTTGTAATTCCTTCTTGAACTTCAAACTCCTTTCCATTATAGGTTCATTATCAATAAGAAAAAATATTATTTACTAGCCAATACTATCCAAGCCGTCACTCACTGTTAGATTCATTCAACATTTCATTTTTAATTATTTTTTTTTCCCTTAAACCGTGCTATATAAAACCGTGATGTATAAAACCGTGTTATATGAGGCCTGGGTATAGATGGTTATCTTTCTTCTGATGATGAAATAACATAAATCATATTCTGTGCGCTTAAATTGAAATACGAAGCCCTGAATTCCACAAGTCGTTAATCACACTGCATTTGAGTCTTAAGTATACGAACTATTTATCTCCCAACATGAATGAAATTTTGAAATAACTTAACTATTTAAGTATGCTGCTTAACTCAAAATTCTACGGGGTAATCTATCTAACTACGACAGCTGAGATTACCCATTTTCACGTGTCCAGACTAAGCTGGTTTTGCAGACATTACAAAGTGTATGTTCATTTTACTGCGATAACATGTTATAATCAAAACCATTTACATACCAAAAAAATACTCGAAATTAAATATTTAAATCTAAGAGCTGGTACATTAATGAGGCTTATCTAAGTTTTTAATTTTTTAATTCAATTAAAAAACATATCAATAAAAATCATGTTTTTTCAATGATTTTCTAAAAATTCAATGCTAGCAAGTTTTTAGTGGCCACTAAGATCTTGTAGAACTAAATACGCTCATAAAGTGGCCTCTTATTCATCCTTTCTACAATAAAAATGAAGTAAACTTTTAGGAAGAAACTACTTAACGTTATGACACGCTCTAATGTTCGATATTAAAATCGTTTTTGCCGATTTTACAACATAAAATATAAACTTTTAAGGTGTTACTTGTCACTTCTTGATGGAAAGGCATGGTATTTAAAATAATAAAAACACATTTTTAGTACTTATTTTCACAAAATATTTTATGATCAGGACCGGTTTCGCTCATCTCAAGCATATTATCAACTGATGTTTATCAGTATTAAAAATTGTTTTTTTTTTTTTAAATAAAAGATGTAACCAATACGATTAAATTTGCTAAAAATATCTTTTACTTTTATCATTCACAAGTTTTTTGTAAAAAATATATTTTTTTCACGAAAGGACAACATAATTTTAAAGATTTTAAAATTTTATCAAATATCAGATTTGCTGTAGTTAGTAAAATGGGTCCTGTTTTTCGACATAAATTTGTAGAAATATCAATTAAATTTTCTCGATTTTTATAAAACTAATGTGCTCAAACAATAACTTTTGATTAGTTAATTTAATTAATTGAAAAGGGTGAAAAATGCATTAAACATTTATTCGATCTTTCATCAAATATATAAATACATATAAAAAGTTAGATGCTTAATATGAAAAATAAACACATTCATATGATCATCAGTTTTCATTTATGAATAAATAATTTAATTTAAATTTTTCTAACACAAATAAAAACAAATATCTTCAAGTTATGGATAGTTTATATTCTTAAGCTTGCTTCGTTACTAGTAAAGTGTTCTTCGAGCTTTTCGATCTCGTTTGTTATATTTTTTTTTACTCTTTCATTTTGTCCGGTTCACCTGCTCTAAGATTGAGCTATAAAATGCAACACTCTGATATAATATTTAAGGTTCGTTTATAAGATCCGAAAACGGCATCTAGAAATACTTAAGCGAAAAAAAATACTGCTTTCATTAAAATTAGAAACATAGACATCTATACTAAACATTTAACATAATTTATAATTGTTAATGTATTAATATTAATCGTAATATATTTTGTGAAATTGATACAGCTTGATTGCGCCATAAATTATATGAACTTTAATCGTTTGTATTTTGTTTTGTTACTTGTTTTATTTGTGATGCAATTAAATAATTTATTATTCAGCAAACTAAACCAGCAATTTCGATTCATTTTTTTTTCACTATTCAATTCTAAACTTTATTACTTATTCAAAAGTATCGTATTCATGCATGCATATCTTTTTTTATTTTTTGATGGTTTCAGTTTTTCCTAACATTAGTTTTAACTGATATTTCCCAGATATGTATATCTTTAATAAACTTAAATCACTTTTTATATGTTAACTGTTACTTCTTAATGGAAATGCATGATATTTTAAAAATGTCGACGTATGCGATTAATAGATTTGCTACTTTACGGATGGAATACTTGTTGAAATCTATTAAGAAATAACAACACCATAATGTTCTCAACCACTAAATAATAAAAACAGAATTTTTCTTACTATTTTTAAAATTTAACATTTTTACGATCATGACTAGTTGATAATGCTCACGATAAACAAACCTGATCGCGATTTTAAAACATGAAATTTTGAAGTATTGTAGTTATACACATTGTTTTTTTTATAACGTAATAAAAAATTACTTGTGATTTTACGAAATATTTTAGTTAATCATTTCTGATGCAAAACTATCTATGCCTATTTTAAATTTTGTGTTTTGATGAAGACGTAGTCGTCATTCATCGATATTTCGTTGTGTTGAATATGGAATCTTTATTGTAAAATCAACCGTAAGATAAACGTGATGTATTTCTTTGTTTCAGTCAAATAATATTTTACCTGAAAATTTTTTGTTCTATCACAAAACACAACTCCATCATTTTATAATACCAAACAGAAAATGATGCCTACACTTTCAGTGAGGCTGACGTCTTTTGTCTATGCTAATTACGTTTTAAAATATCGATTAATATGTAGTCCTTTCTTGATGTTACCGTAATTTTGTCACTGGTGGCGATTACCTACCTTGTTCCTTGAATGATCTCACTTAACAAACGAGACACGTTCTCAGCTCGTACAAATGATGCGACGTCAAAAGGCGAACATTATAGAGTGTTTGCTCGTGCCGTAATAATTCCTGAGTCGATCTTTCCATGCGGCAGCGACCAGTATTATTTTTGCGATGAATCTTTCATTGAGAGGTTTTGGAGTTTTCCGAAAATTCCGCATGTGCGCATTAAGTCTTGTCGACGTACACTCTTTAACTTCTAAACAACACATTGATCAACAACACGGTGAAAAAATAGCAATTTATTTTAGTTCTACAAAATTTTAAAGACAAAGTTGATAGCTCATTCGCTGCTCCTCAGACCATTGCGAGGGGCTAATGCGTTTCCGTAATAAATCATCTCCGTCCAATACTTAAGCTTATTAAAATTGACGCCAGTTTAGTAAAAAATTAATTAAATTTTCAGTTTTATTGCTAGCAGGAAATAAGCTTGTTTGTTAAAACAGAAGAGAAGATGTATTGTGTACCTCTTCTACACAACTATATATAGATAACCAAATGTACGTTTAAACATAGTGCTGACGATGGCGTGAGTCGAATTAGCTATCAAATAATACTTTAAAATTTTGTAGAACTAAAATACATTGCTATTTTTTCACCCTATTATAATGGAGTTCTACCGAGTAAATGCCAATTCAATCAATACCTTAAACAATCTTTACGAAAGATTATACCACAAATAGTAGCTCTCGTCCCATTGATAGCTATGTTCGATGTGCAACATATAAATCAATGGAATAGCTTTAAAAAACAAAATTGGTCAATTAATTTGTCACTACGCAATTTTTATTATGTATATGCATATGTTGTAATATTATTTTCGTGAATTATTGACTCGCAAAAAGAATCGTCAATTAATTTGAAATGAATTTTTATTCACGTGAATGGATTAGTTGGTATAATTGAAAATTTTTATTGATAAAAGCTTTCATTTTACTAAATTCACACCCTTTCTATCAATAGAAACTAATTAATACATCGACTAAAAAAAATATGGAATCAATTTAGCTCGTTACACCACTTGATTCGAATATTCATCCTTGTAATAATTGACACATTATATAACTGATTTTTTACAAAAGAAATTAACACAAGGGTGAGCGATAATTTTATTCATACTTTTACATACATTATCCATTAAAATGTAAGCAATTATTAGAGATAATTTTCAGTACAGAATGCCTGAAGATGTTGAAAGGCGAGACCCAGGTCGTGAGTGACAAAACATGTGGAATCGTACAAAGTTTTAACAATTCAAATTGTAAGAGAGTCAATTTTGATTCAATAAAAACATTTTTCGATTTTGAAATGCCTAATCGAGTGAAATAAATGTTTGTCAGATCAAGCAATGCTATTGAATAAGAATGGTTCAATTAAATTAACAAGTACATGTATTTTTTCTTTCAATTCAGCTATAATATACGGGAGTTGCAAGCATTTTAGTGGTGGAAATTATGCGTACTACAAAAGCAAATTTTTGTAGACAGATTTTCAGAATTATTTTTTTTAACTATCAGTAACATTTCCTAATATTTTTTTTTCCATACTTGTCATTAGTAAGAGAAGCCGATTAATAAATCGGTAAATCTTTTTGTCAGTTACAGTTTAAATTGCTATATAGTATTTGGGAGGAGATTTCATAGCCGCGTCTAAAATCTTTGCTTAAGTCAACGACAACCACTCGACTACGATAGTTATCATATCCAAACTTTTTTTGAAAATTGTGGTTGATTAATTAACTTTTATTCGGTTTTCAAGAATATTTTACAATATCTCAAATTTTTTTATCTCCATCTGTAGTAAAATTTTTAAAAAGCTATTTCTTAAATTTTCCAATGTGTTATTATTGATAACATAATTAATTCATTTGTTTTAAATAAAAATCACCACAGTGATTAAAACACACAAAGTTACATTAATATGTATGTAAAGTAAAATTTAATTAATTACACATAAATCATTTCACGCAATTCACTCAGTCGATATTCAAAGTATTGGGGTAAGTCGAGCGATCAATTAATAGTATACCTCACTTGGTGGTGAATATAAAATTGAAAGCGTATACAAAATAATATTGTTCTCGGAAAAACAACCCTTAGAATTCACAATGTTTCACAACAAAGCAAGCATCGTCTTCTATCTTCGTTGCTATAATTTCATACAACAGTCAAATCAATTAAAATTATAATACGATTATTTTGCATGCTTTAATTTAAATTATGATGAAAGTTTTATCTTAAAATTTCTGGTTAGAAAAAGGTATTTTGATAATTTGGTCATAGTTTTCTTACATTTTTCTATTTAAGTTCATTATAATATATTATTAAAAAAACTCTTATTTTTTGATGAATAAAACCATCTCCTAACACAAAAAGTCAATTGTGACATAGTATTTATTGAATTTTTCTTAAAAAGGCTAACATCTCACAATAAACAGAACAATAAAAGTACCACTTGCTGCCTTTATTAACTATATATAACCTTCGCCATTTATAAGATGTTATTTGAGTGATGGAAAACAAGTACTAATTGATTCGGATAGTCAATTCAAGGAAGACATTTTAGCTGGATTTGGATTTTATATATTTTACTATGGCAGCAGTCAAATGTTGACTATTTTTCATTCCTCTTTTTAAGAAATTTCTGTCCAGTTGGTGTCGAATTTAATTTTATACATTGTATACTTAAAAAAAGAAAAGAATATATATTTATTTTTCTTGACTTTAAATTCATAAAAGAATAACTTTTTCTGTCTTTCGTTATTTTATATCCGTAAGGAAGAAACAATTTTTCGTCGTAAGAAATATAAAAAATATGTACAAAATGGCAGATATTCGCTCCTCTGAGTTTATTAAGTGATATCCCTATTCACTTGTGTCCTTTGACCCTTTATGTAATATGACGTTCACAACCTTCGTATCTCTTCACACCCACTTGTTCCCATTCCAGTCCTCTGGAAATATTGTTTGCAGCAATTTCCTAAGCTTGCTTTATAACAAAGCATAGCATTTTCTATATTGCGAGAACTTCTCGAAAGAAATCTGTTGCAATATTGCAAAACGGAAAAAGGAAAATAGAACTTACATCTGTGACTTTAGACTTATGGAAGAAGCCGAAGAAGAGATGGTATAAGTCGTGGTAGAATAAAACAATCACAAATATTTTTAATTGTAATTAATTTTATATAAATAAAGTTAACTCGTACAACTAAATTAATTTCTTACGAATCGGATATGTGGAATTAAAAATTTTCTTTGGTGCATTGTATTATAAAAAGAACTATTTTCAGCTATTTTCTGGTCCTGTAGCAGAATAACCAGCGTCACTTTTCACATTTTTTCGGTGAGGGTGAGTTATTTTTTCATTCAGAAAAATTGTGACTCTAAAAAGCAGTCATTGTCTTCTTTTACGTACATATTATAGATAAAAAATGTCATACCGTGAAAAGTTCTAAAATTGAAAACAAATAAATATCCATTATATGATGCAAATATACTTTTTATACATAACGTTGATAGTTTAGGTTTACTTAAAATTGTTAATTTTTTTTTAAAAAAACCCGAGTTTTGTAAAAAACATTTTCATTTCTAATAACTTAATAAAAAACGTGAAATATGTGCATAACAATTGTCTTTAATTCATATTTTATAAAATCTATATACCTTCCCAATGGAATGATATCATAAAAAATCAATTTACTCTATACTGTGAAATTGTCATTTTTTAATTGTAATATATTCGAACCTTTCTAATAATAACGACGCCCACAAAAGATTTGAAACTATATAAAAAAACACATTAGTTTCAAGATACTAACTTTTAAGCTTGCTAATTTCTTTCATACCTTAAATACTATGCGCTGTTTTCGTTTATATCAGAGATTTCACTTTACGGCTGTCAAGAACATAATATTTCACGAAAGTGAAGTTATATTATTCACTCCAATACATTAGACGTGTGATAAGTTAATACTTTAACAACTTTCTCTCTTTGCGTATACAATGTAATTCTTCATACACTCGGATCTGACAAATCATGGCGGAAATTTAACAAATTTCTTCCAAAAATTGGCGCTGGTAATTTCACACCTGGAGCGACGTTACCATCAAACAATGTTATTAAGGAGACGTCGCTCAAAACCTTTGCGTAATTTATACAGGTGGCTCTTTAGTATCGTGAAATTCTTGCAAATTGATTTAGGGGAATCTTTACGGCAGACTTTCTTGTTCAATTGACGATTTTTGTTATTTATAGGTTTTATAAAAAGCGTATTAACCGAATAACAGCGTAAATGGTTTCTAAAAACAGAAATTATTATGAATACCAAAATATAAAACCCATCTTAATTTAAATTCTTGATGTTTTTCGTGTATTCATGAGAATGGTATAAAATATCGTTTTTTTAATGTAGAATGCATGAAATTTGTATCATGAAAACATTGTAGTTTATCAAATAAATCTCAAAAGATATAATTTGTGATGAAGGTGCTTTATGAAATTTCAATTTCAATTCTGAATTGTTGAAACTTTTTATGATTCCACTTGTTTAACATGTAGCATTGTAGAAATTTTCTACAAATTAAATTCTCCAAAGATACACATATTTTTTTTTGATCCACTCAATTTACAGTAACATTAACACAAACATTTCATTCGTTAATCAAGCCACTGATTTGACTGGTGCGTTTCTGATTTAATTTGCCTGTGATATTTATAAATAATTAATAAATTTAATTTTAAAGCTTCAAATCAATATACAATATAGTTTTTAAAAATTTTATTCACTGATTTTTTTTGGGTCATTAACATCCTCGTTTTTCTGCACTTTAATTCATGGAATATCAACTGATTCATAGTGCGCCAAATGCTTAGTTTTCCGTTATAATCAGAAATGCTTTTGCTGAAAACTTACTTAAAAAATAATTTTTGTATTGTTGATGTAGAAAAAAAGCTTTACCATACAATCCTGGCGTATATTTGTCAATTTCATGTTTTTTTTTGATAGGTTTTAAAATAAATATTAGTTTTTTTGCCCTACAATATTAAATTAAAATTACGCTTGTCATCCATTTCATTAACTCGTCACTATCATTACTGTTATAGTTTTGTAAAAACGTCAGGCACTATGAACACACTTAGTATTTTACCATTTATGATATCGACTGAAGGTGCTTGATGAAATTTCAATACCAAATTTGAACTGTTACAACTTTGTACGATTCCACATGTTTTGTCACTAACGATCCTGATTTCGCCTTTCGGCATCATCAGGCATTCTATCATACGGATGCAACAGAAAAGACGCTCAATAAACAGTTGGCATCATCTATATACCAAATTAATTACAAGAAAACACAAAACAAAAGACTCCAAGGCAAGAATTAAATGGCAGCTAAAACAAATTTTATAATATCGATCTAATAATACAATAGTTAACACAATTGCCTGTGATAATTTTCATTTACGATTAATCTTGTTAATGAGTCATTCTTGAAAGGGTTTTAGTATATTACCTTTAAATTGTCTTTTTATTTATAGCCAAATTATACCAAGTTATATTATAATTTAAACAATGACTTACAATAAATATTATTTCAAGCTAAACGGTTGACCCGTTTTTTTTATTATCAGCAAAAATATTATACATTAAACAAATTTCATCTAAAAAGAAGGTCTTAAGCGAAAAAAGCTTCCGACCCTCAAAATGGCGATCAAGATTGATGGCACTCTTATTTGTTTGAGAAAGTAAAGAAACTTATCGGTTTTTAAGCCTCAAATATCAATATCGATATTCATATGTATCTGATATACAGATATACATTTATCAAAAACCAATCGCTACGTCCAAATACTGCTTGTGACATAAGTTTTTATTATGAAGTCATATCTTAGCTCTTCCGATTTTCTACGAAGAAGAAAATCCGCGCGCCAACTTGACGACAATTGAGGCTCAAAAGTGAGGCGGGACGGGAAGCACCAGGAGAGGGACGATAGGTAAATCCCCGGGTGACGAGAACAAAGGATACCCGGATTGCAGGACGGGTAGGAGGTATAAGACAAGAGCCCTCCGCTCAGACTGTAGAATGATCCCATGAGGGAATGAATACCCCGACTGGCAAGCTTTCTGACAAACTTTGATACGTCACAGTAAGACAGATACGTAGGCATTGCTCGAGTGATACGCTGTGCTGTGATGACGGACGATTCGGTGAGACTTAGGAGATTAATCTCCTTGAGAATTTAGTTCAGCCATTCAAAGTTTCTTTATAGAGGAAAGTTTTGAATCAATAACCTTTGGTATTTTTTCAGAAAATTTCAAGTAATTTCAAATGATTTTTGATTTTCTTCCAAGTAACAGAAATAAGTAGATTTTGATAAAAACGTTTAAATTAAATTAGAGTAAAATTCTAATCATTAAAAAAATCTTGCCTATACATTACGGCGCGAAAAATCGTAAATAGAGTACACTTTTTTCTGACGAATTTATGAAATTACCAGGAAAGGTGTCATCCATCGAAAGAATTTCCAAAGTTTCTTTCGGATAATTTTAATGCGGATTTGTTGGCAATATTTTATTTATATATATTATATTGCATAAATATTTTTTATATAAATATATATTGCAATTGAAATGAAGCCATTATTTGTCTAAAAAAGAGTCATTTATAAAGAATGACATGTTTAATAACTTGTTAGAGATTTGATTTATACTGATTTAAATTATTTGTCGACATTTTGTCTGTATTCATCAATCAATATATTTCTTTCTAGCAAAGATTATTTTTGACAAACACCGCACAGTTTCCTTCTGCAACTTTCGCAAATAAGAAAATTCTTTTCAACTATGTTCGAGACGTGATACCATACAAAAATTCGCATCAACCAAAATACGTTTCTGCCGCAGGATAAAAAAAGTTTCTTTGGGGCGCAAGTGAAGTGGAAAGTCAAATAAAAAAGAATTTAACCCCGGGCCTACGGATAAACTAAATAGGGGAGCATAAGCTACTTGTAAGTGGATTTGGCCGCGACATGTATTAACCTAATACCCCTGCGTCTGTCTGCGAGCCTGGTAGTCATCTGTCAGCGGGTGAGGTATTGCCGTGTCGTGCGCGTCCTTTCGTGTTCACAGACAGAATGAAAGGGGAAATAATATAAAACACGTTGCAGGTAGAATGAGTTTGTCCGATTTCGTGTTCTGGTCTCCTGTTACCGCAGAGATTTTTTGCTATGCAATATGAGGGTGCTGTCTGTAAATTTTATTTCCAGAACGTGTAACCTACTTTTTTATGTTTTGCACGGAATAAAAAGCTTGTTGAAAATTTGATTGCAAAATACAAACAGACAACTATCAAAATATTATAATACTTATTTAAAGATTTAAATATTTAACAAAGTATAACACGTCGTTTTTGATGAATACAATTTTTCAATTCACTTTCAAGTTCACTTTATAAGTTAGTAAGAAACATACAAACGATAATTTACAACATCGACTGAAGCAACTGAAATTTCAATTGTTGAAACTATATACAATTCCACGTGTATACGAATAATATTTTATAACTTTTCGTGTATAAGAATGAAAAATGCATAGAAATTATGGACGAAAGCATAGAATAATATCAGTTAATACAATAATAATTCATTATGCTTTTTAAGAGGGTGAAACACGTTCAAAATATTTTTTTATCGTAGTTACAAAACTATAGATATAACAATATATGTTGAATAATATAAAATTTTATGTCAATTTCAGAATAGTGGAGGTAATTCAAGCAACCTCAAAAAACATTTTTTTCATCCATTTTGAAGCCTGATTCACATAAATTTGAATTTGGCCAAATCAAGCCACATCTAGTAAAATGCTAAAAGTGTACAACCAAAACAATCTCTTTGACAACTATATTTCCCCTGGGTTTATGTTGGTTAATCCACAAACACAAACTTCACTTGCCTAACATCCGCTTGTTTTAATTAACTTGTATAACATTATAGAAATCATGCATAAAAAGCACAACAATGTACAAGATACAAAAGGAAGTGCGTAAGCTATACAAATTCATTTGTTATTGTGATGTTTTTTTTATATTTTTCCTTGGTCAAAATGATAATTTGAATTTATTTTAGATGATGATAATACTCAGATTTTTTTCAATGCCAGGTTTCTAACATGCCGACAATTTACAAGACATATAATAAAAATGTAGTTTACGTTTTTTATCATTTTAATGTGTCCACATTTGCATATGGTATATGGACTCCGAATCAAACATCTCTAGACTATTGTAATAATACTGGTTAAAAGCAACCACTTAAATTCTTTATTGGATAATATATACATATTACATTAAAGTTAAGAAAATAGTATTATTTCACCAATGACCTCTATGCTTCTACTTTACAATCAAATCAATATAAATAGGACAGTTGAAGTATCAATTTAAAAATTAACATTTGATACTATTTTCGATTAGAACTTATTCTCTTGACTTATGATAACATCTATGAGAAAAAAAAATCAGTAATAAAATTAATTTGCAATGAAAAAATATCATTACCGAAAGGCAATAAATAAAATACTCCAATAAAGTGCAGACATGCAACGTAGTATTTTCAAAAAAAAAGCTTTTAAAATGCATATGAAAATTACTCATCACCTTATAATAAGCTTTCGTGTCTTTAAAACAAAAATTATTTCTCATGATTCTCGGCTGGTTAGACTGCTAAACAAAATTATTATTTTGCCACACCCCAATTGTTTTCTTTTATCCTTGCCTCGTAAGACTTCCACTTCTTTATATCGAATATTAAAAAATTAATGAAAACATGTCAATTTTAATTCAATACAATATAACACAAAAAAATTTACAAATATTTCTGGAGTTGATGGCAAATGCTGTGAAATGTACACATCTTGTAAACTGACAGTCTTTAAATTCCAAAAAAGTGCTCTTTCCTGAATTAATTAAATGATTTTACATTATTAATATACTCATATATACGGTGAGATTTACATTAAATATTTTTTTTAATAATAAGTTTTATAAAGACGACATCATATAAATCAAATTTTGTCTTCAAACTGCAATATTATTTTAGAATCAATATATCATTTACTTAATAGTAATAGTTTCGTCCTGTATTAAAACTTTTACGCAGGTTAAACTTTAGAAGTGTTACTTACGTTTCTCTATTATGATTTTCAGAATTCACACAGCTTAGGCACTCTTAACGATTTTATTCTTACATAAGGCTTTTTCAGAATAATTAAAAATCTTTAGTTAGAAATTATATATAGAGTACATTGTAGTGCAAGGAATATTGTTTTAGAATGCACATCTCTAAAGGAAACGTTAAATCTACCTTATAAATTAATTTCTCTAATTCTATTTTACTATGCACTACCTTTACGCGAGACGAATTCAATCAATTAACATAATTGAATTCTTGCTATAAAATGTCAGCATGAATGAATTGTTACCCCACAAAACTGAACACTCTCTAGCTATTCTAGAGATTTTGAAGTATCTCTTAGCTCTTTCTAAATTACATTTATATTTAATGATCACTTGTTTTTCATACGTTCTATTGATTGTTTTTATCACTTTAAATTATTATTCTAATTAAACTTTAAAGAAATTGTTATAAAATCAGTGGGCTTATAATTCTTTTTAATAACAATCTAGCTCGTAGACAGTATAGTGTGAGGTTGAAAATGTTTATTTACATTATTTATGATTCTTACATAAACAGTATAAACTATTAATTAATTGACAGTTCGAATTTTTATTTAAAAATCTTAAGATTTCAATAACCACTAGCCAAAACCCAAGGTATCAACGACAAATATTATTCCTATGCAAAACTCTTATTGGTTTTTCAGAAAATTTTGGGAAGGAAAGATAAACTCCACATCAAAACCACATATTTTATACGATATTGTGTCCTCCTTATATTAAAAGGATTCTCAAGAGTCCGTTACATACTTTGTGCCATATAGGTTTAAAATATTAATTTGTTGATTCGATCGTAAAATTATTTTTGTATTAAGTATATAGTTAAAAAATTATTCAATACTCAGTGTAATTAAATTTCAATTGTTGAAATTAGTTATTGAATTGTCACTTAATGGATCAATATTTTTAAGGTAGTATGATAAATTTGTTTGATGAATATAGTTAAACTAAAAAACCATTACATATTTCACAGACAAAACCATTGATACGCCTTTTTTCCGCGAATAAGGAAAATATTTTTTTTTAATGCGCTTATCTCAGTTGCAATACTATTTGCATCAAAACCATACCCCACCCCAATTCAGGGTTAGCGAATCATTTTCAATGGAAAAAAACGTACAGTATATAAGATTATTTTCAATCGACGTCAATTTGCGAGTTAGCGTAAGATAATATTGTTTTACTATGGATTATCTCAAATAAATTTAAATTTTGTGGGGAATATTTTTTTCTTTCTTTTACCAATCATACACAAATTTTCTGCGGATTTTGCTGCTCATATAATCTCAGTTTTAGAGCTCCTATATTTCGTTTTTTGATGGATTCTGTGACTTTTTAAAAGTGATGAAAATAAAATAAACTTTTTTTTACTGTAGATCTTCGTTGAATACAATCAATAAAAAACATAAACAATATTTGTACGTTTCAATTATTTCTTATAATATATATGTTTACACAGAGATATATTAAATCCTCTCTTCTTTTGTATATAATATTTAATTAAAAAAGGTGTATTGTTTGATGTATCAAATATCTAATGGCAAACAATAGAATCTGTTGATATCTTATTATTACATATAGTGATTGACAGTTGAACATATAATAAGCTAATATATTTCCCTTATCGATATAACCACTCGAATACTGAACAATGCAGCTTTCAAAAAAGCTCTCTTAGACATCTAACAAAGAGGAGCTTTCTCCATTCCTTTTGAAGAACTGAACACATTCTTCCTTTAAATCCAGACGAAGAACTTTCACGATGGCCCATCAATATCTCAAGAGCATACTAAGTCACAACAGGTGTATGAAAATCTTTTATGAGAGACTTCTAAGTACCCTTCGATGTTGTGCATGTCGAGTAGGTGGAATAATTTTTACTTTTGGCGTTACCTATATGAATTTTATTGAGAGGAAATTTTTATATTTGAAAACTTTATGATCGTAAAAAATCTGCTATGTACCAAAATTTCACTCATATACGACCAAAAGTCGTTTGTTTTCGAAAAGTTTATGAATCGTCCTCTATTACATAGTTTCTCAATCGGTGGTCCATGAACCATTGGTAGTCCACGAAGGTTTTTGGGTGAGCCGAAACGATCGAATTTTATGTAGTACTTTATGAATTTTTAAATTGTATTTTTTTGTTACTGTCTGTTTTAATATTTTTAAATATTGCTATATCAGCATACGATGTTGCAAAATTAATTGTTTTGGATAAAAAATCAATCATATAAATATTTATTATTTTAATCCAATGTTGATAGTTTTTAAAATATTGTTGGATTTTTTGGCGATCCACAGATGTAAAAAAGCCAAAAAACTATGCTCTGTTATATTGTACAATAAACTTAAACAATTAATAGTAAAACTAAATGAACACATTTACTACTCTGTGTTAATTAGTTTATTTGTGTGTTTTATCGTTATATCATAATGATTTGGCTAACATTCATTTTCATTTTTTTTAATATTGAATTATAATAGCAACAAATATTTTTGATCCATTATTATCCTACTCGGTGGTCAAGTCACATATATTAATAACTTAATCAGTATTATTTTGTTCCAATTATTACATACACGTTAGTATATTAAATAATTTAGCTGGAAAATTTTTCTTTTACAAAGTAATATTTTTAAAAGTAAGACATATGAAGAACTCTGCTACAATATTGCTGTAAATTAATATATTTAAATACCAGTCGTTTTCTTTTAACAAACACCCCAATCTAAACTAATTTTCTTCATCAAAGAATATCGAAAATCGGTCGATATTTGAACTATTATACGTAATGTCCTGGAGATTCTCTGATTGAAAGATTCAGAAAATTGTCACGAATAATAACATTGCAAAAGATAGCAAACTGTTTCGTATATCACGTATGTATGTGTTTATGATACAGAAAGGATTGCTTGCTACCAACAGTAAAATGAAAGTTTCTTTGGCAAGTGATAACTGGTTTCTTTTTATTGCTTTTTTCTCTATGTGAGTGGTAAAATATTGCTCTGGTTTATGAGGAAAATATTTATGACGCCATAAACTCACTTGACGAAATTGTTAACAGGTTACTCTTAAAGTAGATTACAACCTAAAACATGTTAATAATTGATGAAGATATGATACTCCATAACTTTTCTTCAGTGAAGAGGAAATTTGTATTTTTATATTTATATTTATAGTTTTTTTTTTCATTATTTATTTTAAATTCTGATGTAGATAAGAAATTGTAGAGTTATAATGTTTGTTTATATTGCTGTGAAACTTTTGAGAAATTTCACGAACGAACTTTCGAATTGTAGGCGTTTTCAAGTATATATGTAGCAGCGAATTGAGCACGTATCACGGAACATTACAGATTTGTCACAATGATTTATTTTGAACAATATTGTCTTTAGATATGCATTATTATGCTTATGTTAAATCAAAACTTAAAATACACTATTTCTGTTAATATTAAAATCGTTGAAAATACTTCACGTTGTATAATATAATTATTTTCTTTTCAATTGGAATAATTTAAGAACGGATCCGTCCAGCACAGACAGATATTCTCTTCCTGTGGATTGAATTAATATTAGTATGGCCACCTAGAAGATTGTGATTATTTATAAAGTATTTGCGCATTTCGTTTTTGTAACATTATCGATATTTTTAATTAATATTCTAGGGCAAACTAAACTATATTTTTATTAGAATACATTGATTTAATTATCTATGATTTTTTTTAGTGATTCCATACGCATATTTCAATATAATGTAATCAGCAATTTGTTTACTTACCGCGTAAGAAAAACTGCCATCTTTTATTAAATAAATCCAATTTTCGATCTGGTACTTTCTGCCAGAAAAATACAATATATCACTCAAATTAAATTGTTTCCAACTACCGTAAAATACGCTCATGGACATTTTTATTTCCAATTTATTTTACTCGCAGCTTAATACATTATCAACGTTTTAACGTATCATATTTTCTACCACTAAACTATTACGTCAATATTACTCATGTAACCTTGTGGGAAATAATATACCTGGTTCTATCAAAGATATACATAACTAATGCATACGAAAGAGCTTTCTGACACCTGCTCCTAGACCATTTCTCTACAACACACTAAAGATATAAGAAAATATATGTGTTTGAAATACTGTGGAAACTTTCCACCAAAAACCCATGAATAGAAAATGTATATAGATGTTTCAAATATAAAATGGTTAGACAAGTATAATGGTTTTAAAAACGGATTATGTACTTTAATTTGTATCCAATGATTTCCAATGAAGATATCTCAATAGAAGCTGTTTTATTATAACTGCTTTAATTATTTTTAACTATGATAAAAATCCTTTTTTATACTACTACATTTTTTTTATTTATTATATTATCTACATTAATTTAGCTTCCGTATTCCCATATTGACAACAAATAGAGCTTTTCGACTAAGATTATTTTTGAACTTTTTTTTTACTATATTTTTCGAAAATGTAAAAATATAAAGGAAGCACTTTAAACAATCAAATCACTCTCAATTTAACTTTTAAGCTACGACTACTCAAAATATAGAACATATGCAATTCTGGTAGGCAATGTTTTTTTATTAACTGCTCAATCTTTCATCCTTTTCGTCTTAGTCTTTGAACACTAACTACTAGTTCTACTGTAGATCTATCAATCTTTATAGCCATTTACAATTGTGCTTCTTCCAATAAGATACTCCACTAGGAATATATATTCTGGATATTGGAAGTACAAATATAAAACTTTTTGAAGAAATTTTCTGGCAAAAACGTAAAAAAAATACAGAATAAATTATATTTTTTAGTAGTATTCGTCGCATATTTATTGTGTTTCAGTTATTTAACGTTTTTCAAAAACAAATGTCAAGAATAAGCAATAACAAACTGGATTTTATTATAGAAATTGCCTTGCCCAAAACTGTAATAATTATTTTCAACTCTTAAATACGAAGTCAAAATAAGTTTTTCAATCATAATAACAATGCTTTTCAAATTGGTGGCATGTAAATAAATGCCTGAATTTCATTGAAATTCAAACATCATGAAAACTATGTTATCGATTTTCTTAATCTCTCCAATATACTATATCATGAACCCGCAATATCTTAAATATTTCAAATTAAAAATATGTTTAGTGCCATTTACCTAATTGACAAAATTAAAAAACAGATGTTTATATTCGGCTTAGAAATATGCTGAAATTATGACAAAATCAAATCGTTTTTTTTATTTAGTCGATGATGACCAAATATCACACATAATTTCTTTGAAAATATCAAAAATTACATTGTTTGGCTCTCAAGTTGTGCCGAAAAACGCCCGCTTTCGGCTAGAATCTATTTTTCGAGACTCCCTACAACCGAGTGATATGAGAATATAACGGAAACAAATAAACATATCCACAGTTTGAGAAACTCCATATATAATAAGCACACAATAATGTGTAACATTGTGTTGGATTTCTAAAGAATTTGACATTTCTTTGTGGGTTTATATGAGTGTTAAAAGATATTTTTTTTTGATTTTTATGAAAAAAAACAATTTAATCATACATTCGTAGCTTGATAATTTTATTTTTAAGCCAATTGTTTTTAAATTACATATATTATACAATACTCTATAAAATACTTCTTATTTTATTAAATTTACTCAACTAAGTAAAAAGTTATAAGCAAAACAATTGATGTCGCGAGAAATAGCAAAGTATCGAAAAATGTGCGGTGATAAGCGTTTTTTCTGCGCGAAATGTGCGGTTGCTTGAGTGTTAAGAAACCATGTTCGACGAATACAAAAATGAGCAAAGTGAAAATGTCGAAATCGCGCGCAACCAGAATGGGCGATGTAATTTTCCCGATACGAAATGTTCAAATAATTCTTACGTATCACGAAAAGTATTGAATCGCACTGCTAATGCTTTTTGCTAGTACATTGTTGTGAAGCGGAATGCCCCCTGTGTTGAGGCGAAGTCCAGTGGCGGAATTAAATAAACAATAATGTTACTGAATCAACAAAAGCTGATTTCAAAGTCCTAACTTCTCACATTTGTACTAACAGTTTCGCATTATCCAATCCAATAGTAAAACTGTACTTTCATTCGGCCTTTGAAATGTATTAAAGAGAATTTGAATTTTTCAGACTTTGTACGATTCCACACGTTTGGTCACTAACGACCTGAGTTTCGGCTTTTGGCATCTTCATGCATTCTAACTCACGGATGCAACAGAACTGACTAACTGAAAATGGCGAAACCCGGCTCGTTAGTGACAAAACATGTGGAATCGTACAAAGTTTTAACAACCAAGGCTTAATATTGCAATTCCTTCAAGCACCTTCAGTTGATGTCATTAATTGTATTCGATAGGGTTTATTTAAGGTATAATTATAATTGACAGCTTTAATGTATTTATTCTAAATTTTGTCACTTATTGTATAGAATCAGTAACTTACTTTTTTCTTCATTCATCAATCACCGGACTTTTAGCAAATTCATACATTTGGTATTTTGTTTTTAAGAATCTACATTGATTATTTTATAATACATTTTCCAAAAATAATAACTTTTCCCATAATTATGCCATGCTTACAAAAAAGGATTCTATCCTTAAATAATAAATATTTTTTTTTTGCTTTGCTTTAGATTTACATAACAAGAAAATTTCAAACTTTTTAATAAATTATCTGAGTATTTTTATTTGTCGTACCTAACAAAATCAGACATAATTTATATGCTAAGAATAAACATACATATAGCTTTTAAGGGCAACAGTAGTTGATAGCAATTTCGTCACCACCATCATCAGAAACTGATTTTATGAATAATCTTACTTTGTCGTTCAGTTCCTATTTTTTTCTTTGATTTTATGTTGTAAATATGGAAATACTTCAAAAGTTAGTCGCTATATGGTAACACATAAAATGACAGTTATCTAGTAATATTTATATAATAGTAATCTTGCTCTAAGTACTAAAATAAAAAATAATAAAATGTACGAAAAAAATATTCCAAAAAAACTGTCCATGTTTTTTTAACCAACAGCCTGTGTCCTAATCGTTTTCGTTCTTCATTTTATTTACAATATAAAAAAAGATGATTCAGTATTATTTTTGCATTTGGATATTCTATGACAGACGCCAATGCGTGGCGGTCTAACGATCTGGTTGTAATTTAACAGGCCCTGCTGTAGGTCGTTCACTTCGATACAACCAAATCGCTTTTATTGAATTCAAAAACAGCTGCCCAGCTTTGCAATCTATTTTTGTAAAAATGACAAGCAAAGTTGCTGTAGATAATATTACCTTCAGAAAGAATGAATAAATATTTAATGACCAAATCGTTGCGTATGGAACACGAAATATTTCAGTACAACAATGTCGTTTTTATTTTGTTACTATTTTGTTTATTGATTGAATTGGCATTCACTTGGTAGAACTCCATTATAACACGGTGAAAAAATAGCAATGTATTTTCGTTCTACAAAATTATTTTTAAAAAATATAGTTGATAGCTATTTCGGCTCACGCCGTCGTCAGAACTATGCTTATCTATTGTATATATAGCTGTGCAGAAAAGGCACACAACACATCCTCTCTCCTGTTCCAACGGCCTAGCTTGTTACTTTAACACAATGACACTAAATTTTCAAAATTCTAAATGAAACAATAGGTGTCTATGACAATAAGAATATATGTGGGACGGAAGTGATCCTTCTGGAAGTAAATCAGACCACTCCTTTGTGCAACGGCTGGACAAGTGGCGATACTATTATGTTAGATAGTTCTGACGATGACGTGAGCCGAAATAGCTATCAACTATTTTTGTTAAAAATAATTTTGTAGAACTATTTTGTTTATTTGAACGTACTTTAAATTAATGAAAATTTTATAAAACTTACATATAACGACATCAGTGGTACATTTTTAAAAACTTTATTCAACTCACCAGATGGATTTAGGTTCAAGCCTGTCATTTATCAATTACAATCCATTAACCATGTTTATATTAAGTAATTATGTAATAATTTATGTTTTTTGCATTGATTTTAAACGATAGGATCTGTTATCAATGAATTGGAAAAATCACTTATCCTATCATCTATATAATGTTCTCTCTCGTATGTTTAGGTTTGTATTATCATAACAAAAAACTGTTATAAAAAAAGGATTCATGTTTTTAAATGAGTTTTTAAAGCTTCGACGGGAACGCTAACAGATGCCGTTTTTTCAAAATTCCTGGGTTGCATTAATATCAAAACACATTATTACCTTTAACAACTCAATCATTGTCTCTAAATTATTATTTTGATTATTGATAAAAAATTAAACATTCATTTGTTGCTTTATATAGTTTATTAAGTATCTCAATTCTGAATTAATATTTTCGACCATAGCAAACAATGTCAAGTATATTTGAAATATTCACATACGTGTTTACGTGTTGGCATTATTCACTCAGTTCCTCCCAAAGTAATAATTGACATCACCAACGCGTCATTTACACGCTCCCTCCCCTGATATTATCAACGTGAGCATTTACACACTTTACCTGTGAAAAGTTTCAAGCCCAAATTGAAAATGGATATTTTTTTCCGTTGAAATTTTCCATAACTGTTTATCGATGACCAACGCTTAAGCATATAGTGATTTAAAACTCTAAAAAGTCTACAAAAACTAAGAAAATTCTTGTCAAAGGAAAGAATAGTGTTACAAAAATCAACGAAGTAATTGAAATATTCTGTAATAATACAAAAATAATATTCAATCTACATAAAGATTTATTCGAGCTGTAAAGGTGATGTTTGTGTATACACCCCCTCCTTTTTTACGCGAATTTTTTTTACGCGAATTCGATTATACGCGAATTTTTTGGACGGCACGGTTACGTTTTTTTACGCGCTTCAATCGTTTTTACGGGATTTTTCCACCAAATTTGCTACCCCTACTGAAGAAATTTATATATGATGCTAGGCATGTACGTTTCATTTTTTTTTTTTTTTTTTAAATATGTGTATTTTTAAAACTTAATTTTGTTTACAAAAGTTAAACTTGATTTATGCAAAATTCAACACGTTCGTTCAAAAAATCGCAAACGATTACATTTCGCAACCGAGAGTGACGACAACAAATAATATAACATATGTACGAGATATTTTTTTCTATAAAACATTTTTATATCCTTTCAATAATTGCACAACGACGAATGCAAACTGAGACTGGCACAGAAATAAAATGCGCTTTAGTATGTTGATTGTCCACAGAGCTTAATATTGATAAGAATTATTCTTTTGCGGGCAAAGACAATACGAACAGTGTGACATCTATGAGCAATATATATTATAATAATATATTTATACAAATTCACATGAAAATTATATTTAAAAAAAAACAGATTGCGTACAGAATAGCGAACGCTATATAAGAAACGTATTTTTTTCGTTTAACGCTTTGCATGCAATACAAATTATGCCGCGACAAAAATATCAAATAAAAAATACAGTCAAAACGAAAATTGATTTACATATTGCCGTGTAAAGCGACCTTAACTCATATTTTTTTATGTGAAATAAAATAAATCTTTTTTGTTTTGAGCTTTGACTTGCTTTTTGAAAAGGTGTTGTTTGTGTAAATTGTAATGGTGTGATGTTGTGGCATTTTGAATGATTTAGTGGCTGAAACACGTGGCAGCTTTTATTTTTGCAGACTGTTTTTTATGTTGGATTTGTTGACATTAAAAAGTCACCCTTATAAACATTTTTACAGTATATGAAATTTATTAATGTGACAAGGTTCGCAAAATATTGAATTACGAGAATCGTGGGCTGATTGTTTAAATATTTTATTTCGTAGTAAATATTTGTGAGACATTTATTTTTGGGGGGCGTCATATTTGACATTATAAGTTGAAATATAACGTATAATTGTATATAGCAACACATTAAATGCCCAGACTCTGTTAAAACGAAACACAATTAATCCAAAATTCCGACAATAATTTCCTCTCAATATTATGTTGATTTTTTCATTAGTCTTAAACTTTTCAAGACATTTATAAGATAATACTTTTTGTCTACCATTTTTCGTTGAATTACTTTGAACAACGATTTGAAACACGACGGCCGTTATAGACTATCATTATAAAATTATATGTACATAAAATGAATCTTGTAATATTTGAAAATAAAAAAACCTTGACGATAAACGGAAATGATAATCAATAGTCTAAAGCCACTTGATATATAATACTATATATTGTATAATATACATGGGACTTCCGACATAATAGTAGGATATGTACGCGCCAACACTGTCGTGTAATATAGGATTATTTTGTATTTTTATTGTTCATTCAAACATATTTACTTTCTTAAATAATTTGATAATATTTTTTCATTTTAATTTTCAAGCTTTTGTTTTTTAATTATTTTTATGAATCTATTGTATGTATATTTTTAAGGGATATCGTATATTTTATTATTATAAATATGTAAAAAATATTACTCGTCGCGCAACGTCGCCACACCATATGGATAAATCTTACGGTTATTCTTATAAACATTATAAAATATCAATAAATAACTGAACTTCAATTTAAATTAACAATTTTTGAAAACATCTTGAAAGTTTATCGGTATCACAAATTATTGAATGTTGATTTATTTAAGTTGCTGTTTGTTTAAAAGCCGAATTTGCAACGCCCATTGTCGTTTGCGTTATTCAATTACTGTGATCACAGCTTTCAGTTCTAGTCGTATATAATCTTAATTAATTTATTTGCAGTTAATGAATAAATTTGCAAAGTCATAGAAATCTGTGACATAAAAATTATCCGAACAGACCCTCTTGCGATTTCAGATACAAAGCTACAGCGTGACCGACTAGCAATATAAATACAATCTAATTTGTGCTTGTATTTACAATAATTTCCTAATGGTTGAATATCGATCAATTCTCGTTCAAAGAGTTTGTTTTGAGTAGCTGCATTTAAGTAAATATGCTTCACATTAGACATAGGCATCGCTAAAAAGAAATTATTCTACTTATGACATATTTTGCAAACCCCCTTTAATATGTAAATTTTGTAAATATATCCGTCGACAGTCACAAATGAATCACTTCATAAAATACTTGTCTCTCACGCCGTCACAAAAGTTAAATCGTTAAAAAAGTCACGTGATTTAAGATTTTACGTTGTTATACGCAACTCGTACCGTTTCTCGCCGCGCTACGCAGCTAATATTTTGGTCGAATTACCTACGCCATCGTAGACGTTGCTTTCATAGCTTTACATTTTTGGCGTAGAAGGGTGTGTTTATAGGGCTGTAAAGTTCAAAATTTCACATGTCAATTTAGTTTTAATAACACACGAGTCGTATTTTGTACGCGCTGCTAATTTATCAAGATAGCCTCAGAACATGTTTGTTTTTTGCTGTAATTGACTAGCATAATAATAAATTTTGAATATATTCCGTTAAGAAAGTCATATGAAATGTTAAAATAATATCTCAGGATTTGAGCAGTGGAAAGTTGATTTAGTTTTAGTTTTATTATCTTGATAACAATATTTAATGAATATGTCAAATAATGTTTAAATAATTAATACTAACTCAAAGTTTTCATTAAAGTGTTACTTATGATCATATAAGTTTGTTTAATTGTAGGAAATATAATGAATTTATACCTCTAAATTATTTTTTTGTTATACATCAATGAAACTACTAATATTACATAAAAAAAAATATAATTTAACATAAAGATGTATGTTTTATAAAATACAAATCAACTTTTTCGATAGTATGTATCGAAAGTAGTTTTAGTATTCCATCTGTACATAAAACTTAAGCTTTATAAAAACATCATCAACTTCATAAACACTTTGTATGGCACATTATAACTGTAATCACAAAGTAAATACCCTAATGTTCTATTAATGATCATTAATGATTTATTTGAGTGATGTATTAATAATTTCATTACAAAATATATCATATACAATTTCTCCGTAAAAGTTTTTTCATTACAGAATCAAGGAAATATGTTATTCAGTTATGACGTGAATAAGAATATATGTATACGTTTTTATGACAAGTAAAATAGACAATAACATTGAATGATATACAATATGTATTTTACGACCTTTTTCTCAATGTATTGAAATTTATAACACATAAAAATAGAGAATATTGTTATTTTTCTGCGATAAAATACATACTTTCTATGCTACATTCGCCTATTTTTAATGAAGGTTTTGTTTTATCGATACCGTATTGTAATGGCAATACAGCTATAACTCTTCTTCTATTGGCCTTTTTTAGATATCGATATACCGTATATTTACTTATATTATTGTTAAGACTACCTTCGATATCTCTTAATTCATCTGTAGAAAATTCACATACACTTCGAGATATTTTTTAACGATTTACTTCTAATGAAACAATTGAACAGAAAGTTTCAAGATCTATTTAATAGACTGACAACAAAAGTAAAAGCCTTAAAAGTTAATTATTATTTGCAACATTATTGCTTTTGTAAGCAACTTTTAACCCGTTTCTACTTTAGACGTATGAATGTTTTTTTAAACTATTTATTTCAAAAATTGTCAAGAACGACAGGATTGTTTCTAATATTATTTTATTCGAAGAGGGAAGTTGAGTTGCTGATAAAAGTATTAAAGCTTTCACCCTAATATTGAGTTTAAGTGAAGAAGAAAAAAAAAATATATGGAAAACCTTTACAAACTGTAAATAATCGGTAAATGAAACTGATCATTTGATTGTAAATCTCATTTAAAACTGTTCAGCTAGAAAATTTTTGACATTAATAATACATTTTTTTAAATAAAATGACAGTTCTCTATATTGAGGGTTTTGATTATCAATTATAAAATATATCCCGATAGATAATTGATAATCAAAACAAGGATTACTAAACTAGTGCCTATCTTGTTGTAACATATTTTATTTCTTTTCAACAGATTTGTGTTCCTTGCCATCTACACCGCCGAGATGATCATCAAATCGATAGCAAAAGGCTTCATACTAAACAAGTACACCTACCTTCGGAATCCTTGGAATTGGCTCGATTTTGTGGTCATCACATCAGGCTATGCAACTATCGGCATGGAGATGGGAAATTTGGCTGGTTTGAGAACCTTCAGAGTGTTGAGGGCGCTTAAAACAGTCTCCATTATGCCAGGTAAATTGTCATTTTTTGAATAAAAGTTAATTTTTTTTAAATTTTTTGTTGCAGTTTATAATTTCCCCTATTAGTATTAATAAATTTTTTAACGCAAGTTTTAATACACAAATATTTTAATTAAATATTCCATTTCTTATTATGCCATAAAAGTTTATTTAAAAAATGGCTGTAAAAATTAAATTTGATATTTTTTTCAATTCTTATTTGGAGATTACTGTTATTAAATTTGGTTGTATCAATATTCTCAAAACGCTGTTTTTCTTCAAAAATAAGTGATGCATGCACAATGCAATGACAATATTATAAAAGAATAAAGCCAAAACATTTCAAATAATATAAACACATTTATAGTATGTATTTCCACAATATATTTTATGATATGGACCGGTTTCGCTAATTGCGAGAATTATCAACTGGTTGATGAGTATTATCATCATATTGTGAAAATAAGTACTAAAAATGTGTTTGTATTATTCGATATATCATGCCTTTCCGTCAGAAAGTGACAGTTAACACTTTAAAAGTGATTTTTAATATCTCAGATGGCATGAATGATGGACGATGTCATAGAATTGGAAAATAAATCGAAGTTCATTTTTCATTCTTATCCTTAATTGCAATAATGTAATAAAATGTAGTATTTATTATAGAATTACAAGTTGACACATAAATAATATAAATAAGTTTGTTCTATTTATTGGATTCAATAAATAGAACAAACCAGTGGTACACTAAATGAAAATAAATTGGTTTAATTTGTATACATAAAATGTTTGTTCGGCTATATCTTAAATCTTATTCACAAACAACAGTTTCCTTCTGTTAGAATGACTAGACACGATCATTTAATGCATATTAAATAATCCAAAATTAGATTTATATAAATGGAAGCTTTGACTGTGTCGTAGATAATATAAATTGGTTTATTCATAAATATGAAGTTAAGCCGCTATTACTTACTCTTAGTGAGACATAATTCAAAGATGAAATGAAAATTTAATAAATCTGTTTTTCAATTCTGTAGTTTAATGCAATTTATCTATCACATAAAGATATTAAAAAATGCAATAAAAAACAACGACATGATATTCTTTGTGGAAAACCTCTCTTATTATGATTAAATTGATCATTTCAAAACTGCTATAACAGTCTGGGAAAACAATTTTCTTTGCTTCCAGCCTCGGGAAATTTATCGCAGTTTAAATTAAATAAATACTCATTTTCTCTGAAAGGAAATCTTCTTCTAGCGGCATCGCTTTCAACTTTATGATTTATTTGTTTTCCTTCTTTGGGCTTACGTTCTCACAGTTGAATGGTTGTCATTCATTCGCTTCCCTACAAAGAGATGGAATCGATGTGTGAGAGACTTAAAAAAAGGAAATAAAAGATATACTAATCCACTTTTTCAATAGTGTGACAGATGTAGTCTACCCATTTAGCGATTTATTTAAGAGAAAGGCAAAGATTACAACTGTAGTTATGTTTTTGAAAAAAATACCAAAATAGTTGAATAAATAAAGTTAAGAAGGAATTCTGTTTCCTTACTCTGAAAAAATTATCAAAATACTATATTTCTTAACTTCTTTATTATACAAAATCACTGGTTTTAAGCCAGACTTATTTTTTTAATGTAAACGATCAATTTAGTTGACTGGATACGACTTATATGGGTGAATTTTGTTTCTTTGAAAAATTTCTGTGAAATATTAAGATGCCTGAAAGAAATATTACATCAGTAAAGATTACTCAAAACAATTCCTTCACCAATAATTCATAGATTACATCATTTTTCAAATTATCTAGATCATATACATGATCACAATCTGTGTTTCTAGCACTGCACATTTTCTAAGATGAGGTTGTTTTGATTTATTAACACTTTTTCTTAACAATCTATAACGCCACGTATTTCAAATTATAAATGTACTGTCATGCGTAAAACAATCAAAATTTTATACAAATATTCACTTCATTCACGCTCAAAATTTGACGTGATTTTGTTTTAAATACTTTAAAAAATCCACCAAACAAATCTACTTAACAATCATAGGATAAATGAAATTATACTTCATACAAAACATAGAATGCTTTATTAAAAATAAACTCGACTACATATCCAATATACTATTCATATTAAACAAGACTTGCCCTGCCTTTAATACTTTTCAATTTAGTAGTATTATACATCAAATGAAACGGTTAACAAGAAAGGCCATAAGCTAGATTTTTAGAGAGCCGTTTTGGCTTACGTAGAACGAAATGTATACCAATAAATTGAGACGAGGGATTTCTGCAAAAGCAATCGTACATATTCGTACAACAAAACACTCGTATAAAACCTAATAAAATTACTTTTTCTTTACAAACTTTAACTAGACAAAAACTGGCGTATATACGTCATTGCAGAAATGACAAAACTTTTATATTGTATCACATGAATGTCACCAAATAAATTGTATCATAATAATTTTTGAATAGTAAAACTGTGATATGAAATTTTATAATAATCAATGAAATTTTCTCGCCATTTAAACGATTATTAATCGCTTTCTATACCGCGTCCGATACCTGTGTAGACCACGTGGGCTTTTTCCGGAACATCACGACATAATTGATTTTCAAGAATCATTTGTTAGTTTTGGATGATTTTGAAATATTTTTTAAAGAAAATGCCTCATTTAGGCAATATATAATTTTATAAATAAATATTCATTTTCATTTTAATATTTTTGTTCAATAGTGGAACGTAAAAACAAATTTACATTAATTGCTCACCTTGTCTGGTTATTATACAACGTACCAAACCTCAGTGCTAACATTGAACTTCGGTAACTATTGTCTTAATTTTGCAATGATTATCTCATACAACTATTTAGTAAAATATACGGCTTAAATATTGTTGATCAATTGCTTAATGAAACACTGCAGTAATAAAGTTATTTTAATTGATTTAAAATATTTTATTAATTTTATAACATGAATATCCTTGTATATATGCAAACCTCTCAGAACTTGCTCTCAGGATTGCATTACCGGTTTACCGGTTAGCCGGTAAATGGCCCAAAATGCACCAACGGTAATTACCGGTAAATTAAAAATTCACTCGTTTTTACCGGAAATGTTTTTATCGCGAATCAATGCCAGATATAGGCATATTATAACGACTTTTTATTATAATATATGCATGACGGATTGAGAAGTTTTTTTTTCAACTCCGGCAACATTGATAAAAAGTATTTTATTTGTCACACTCGTGTCATCTGTCATCACAATCCCAATCGCGGTCGCCGCGATTCTAATCTAGTCTTTGTAAGACAGATCCCGAAGAAAATTCGTATTTGGGTACATATTCAACTATATTTTCATTATACCAAAGAAAATAACCATTTATTAATAAACTCTATAAGACAATACATTGTTTTTTTCATTATGAATTTATATTAATAGATACAAATAATGCATACATGTATAAAATATATATATACTACGTCAATAAGTCAATGGATAAACTAAAATAATAGTTTAGCGTATGAACTTCTTACAGGCAGGTAAACTAAATATTACATAGTCGTAATTTAAATTAATCAATCCTTGTGTGACAAATAATAAAAAATCTGATTTACTTAAAAAAGTAGATTTGAAACATACACATATTCATCTGAAACATATTTCAAGTACATTTTATGACATCAATATTCACCTGAAATGTAATTTTTAGTGAAAGTAACCACGTAGAGTTATACTTTAATGATATAATCCTCGTCTATTTGTTTTTTCATTTACCGGTAAATTACCATCAATATTCACCTGAAATGTAATTTTTTTAGTGCAAAGTAACCACGTAGAGTTAGAGTTATCAATCCTCGTCATATTTCAAGTGACATTTATTCAAATTACCGGTAAATAATGACCGGTAAGACCGGTAAGAGGTGAATTATTTACCGTTTACCGGTTATTGAAATTTGACGGTAAATTGCAATCCCTATCCCTACCACATGGTTACAACGAACGATTTATATTTATTCATCATAATAAGTTTCAATTTCTAAAATCATTCTTCGAGTTGTATACAACTGCCGTAGAAAATATTCCTCATAAGGTTTCAATTTCAGAAAACGTCTTTTTTTCTTTTCTTCTCGTCATTCCTCATGAACTCTCAATCATGGAAGCCATGAAACAAAGAAAAGCTTGTCTTAAAGTTCTCGTTGTTTGGAGGAAAAAAATATTTTTTCAAAGAGCATTACACAAAGTTGCCGATTAAGTAAGACAATTTCAAGATATTGAGTACTTTAAAAATAATAATTAAAGATAAATAATTTTTGGAGGCATTGAATTAATCGGCCACGATCATAATATTGTTTTAATTTATTGAATTTTTTGCCATATACTTGGTAGAACCCATTACAACACGGTAAAAAAATAGCAATGTATTTTAGTTCTACAAATTTTTAAGTTGTTGATAGCTATTTCGGCCTACGCTTTAATCAAAACTAGTTTTATCTATAGTATGTATATTTCAAAATAAAACCAAGAATAATAAGCACACTACGAAAAAAAAACTTTAATATAACGACAAAAACAAATTTATTCCTCCGTTACTAATAAGGTTGTTTACAGCAATTTTTCATTAATTTCATAATAAATCGGGAAAGGTGTTAAATATAAACTGTAAAATTTTGAATTATCAGTTGGTTGGAAATATTTTGAATCGACATTAATCTATTTTCATTTGAAATATTACTTTTTTTAATTGCACTTACGAAATAAAATTAGTATATACATATATGACTGAATTTGTAACGATTATCATTAACAATACGTATCTATAATACATCCTCAAAAAGCCGAAAACTTTTAATCTTACAATCGTAACAGAAGTTTAGTTCTCCATCAAAATTAATAAAAACATAAATAACGTTTGTATGTTACTTCGCCGTGTTTTATCAGTTATTCTAGTTACATACATGTGATTATAAATGCTCTCAGAAATTTCGATATTATTGTTATATAATCCCACATACAAGTTCAAATAGAAGGATCTTGTATTATTATATCCGACTCAAACCAAATATATCCTTGGGATCTTAAAATAGAAACATCAAACAAATCGCTTTAGTTACTGGCTGAAAATAGTATAATATTTGGTTTTCCATTTTCATCAATCGAGACGACAAAAATACATCAGTTTTATACTTTTTCTTTGAATAAAGAATAAGAAATCGGGTACATTTTATGGATTACATTTCTGTAGATTTACTTGTTGTTAACCAAACAAAATATCTTAAGTTTATAAAATATTTATATATAGGTAGAAATTTTTGATCTCTTACATTAATCAATTAATAATACAAACGTTTCGAAAAGCCTGCAGTTTTCGGTTTAAATTTGATAAGCAACAACACATGATCGGTTATATGAGGTGATGGTTATTGATACCGCAAGAAGCTGTAAAACACTCCTAGTCTTTTGTTAAATTTACACAATAATTTCATTTGATTATATCGTATAACAACATAATAAAAAATTATCATGTTTTGAATTTATATGAAGCAACAACACATGATCGGTTATATGAGGTGATGGTTATTGATACCGCAAGAAGCTGTAAAACACTCCTAGTCTTTTGTTAAATTTACACAATAATTTCATTTGATTATATCGTATAACAACATAATAAAAAATTATCATGTTTTGAATTTATATGAATACTTTACGGTCCGCGGACGCCATATTGGCGTCATTTTCGAGACAAACGTTACGATCCGGAACGCCAATGTAGCATCTTTGAATACGCGCAGCTATACTACCAAAAATCAATTAAATTGTGTAAATTTCTTTCAAAATAAAAAAATTGAACCAATTTCGTCACAATTGATAAATAACTTTTTAGTTATTTTCCATTTAATTGTGGCATTTAATCTGCAATAATACAAAGAAAATACTTAAAAATGACATAATATTCGTGTCTCATTAGTAAGACGACCGACTCAGTATCACTTTATCTACTTATCTTTGGTCAGCCTAAGTGAAATGTTCTAGACGTCTTATAAGACTTGGCAGTAAAATGCAAGAGTATAATGAAATTAATTTAACAGCCAGCCCATGCTGAAGTCGTTGCGATAGCTACAATTAAGTATTCGCTTCATATATACACCTACACAAGGCGGTGTGCGATTGTTGTTCAAGAACCGGAAACGTAACTGAAATATAGCTATTCTATATACTATAAGAAGTTTAATATTTACTATTTATAATATACCATTTTTCGTATACTACCTGTTCCGTAGTATACAGCGGTGATATTTATTTTTTATTTCAAAATTTTCCCATAAAAATTGCATAGGTAACAAACTTCTTTATGATCGAGTTGCATGCAAAAAGTTCAAATAAGTAGTAAAATATATATATTGCTAGTTGATAAATAATGCAATGAACTTTTTTTTCAAATGAATTGTTATATTTCTTAGTCGTATCAACGTACAAGAAAGCATATTAAGAAACTTGGTTGATTCAAAAATGAAAATTTGATGCCTCGTTTTATTATATTGTATTTTCTTTGGGGAGTATCATACAATCAAAAAAAAAATTTTTAACGTTTTCTACCTGATATATGCTATTTTTATAACAACCCACCTCCCGTAGGATTATTAAAAATGATAAGACGTCGAAAAAGACAATAATCATCTAACACTACTTATTTTACCAAACCAAAAAAACTATGTTTTTCTTTTTTAACCATTTATCCTATTTGAATCACAAAAAGTTTGTTAGTTACACAATTTTTGTAATGATTTATTTTTTATAACATTAAAAAAAAAATCACCCATAACAAAAATTTCGGATGTATGTCTAACATTAAGTTTTTTAACCGCATTAAACGGTAGCGTAAAATTTTCAAAATGAGAACGCTCATGATTATACTAAAAACAAATTATTAAAAAAATATTTACTAAATCATTATCGTCAAATATTTTAAGTAGAAATTCTTCCACGGAATTATTTCTTATTCTAGAATTGCAAAGCGTAGCAAGCGCTGAAATATTTAATTTTCAAAAGGATCTTTTACCCTTTTTTGGTTCGAATGTCAAAAGTCAAAGTAATTGTGTCAAACGAAATCACTTTTTGTCGCCTAATGGATGCTATGGCGTTAACAAACGGTTCTATTACTCAAAACGTTGCTCTTTCGTTTTATTGTTAATTATGTTTCAGTGAATGTGAAATATAAAAATTCCAATTTGTTTCTGAAATACGTTCAAAATATGCGCATCGTTTTGCGTTACTTATTATTTATACCCTCTGTCACAAATATTGTGTATCACTTTTGTAACAGTCTACCGTTTCTGAACTTCGCCATTGAAAAATTGAAACTTGGATTGTTGTATTAAATTAAGTGTTCAAATTTCTACAAATATATTTTCACATCTGGCGTCTGGTATTTTTGAAGCTACATATACGGTCGAAATGACATTATAAAACTTTAATATATTTAAGCGTAGTTTTATGTTCATGTCGGTGTTAATTTAACACGTATAGTTATGTATTATACCTCATTTTTCCTACATAACCTTGTATAACAACGTGTTCTTTGTGACAATTTTTAATGTTTCTCATTATTAACATAACTAACCTAATTTAAAATTTCGACTGTAAAATATTCATTGGTAATTCAAATTTATTATTTTATAACGCATTATTTCTAAACTCAATTTGTAAAGTACATTTTATTAAAACGATGCTTTCGTCTAAAAATGGCTAGTTAAAAACATATAATAAAAAGAAATCGAGGACATATTTCTTCACTTCTTATTGATAAATTTTACAGTGTTCATATTTATACTGGTTAAAAATGTGAAACCCATTTTTCTTCCTTTAAAATCTTACTTGCTAAGTTCTTGATGATTGGGAATTTTTCAATCTTGGTACAAGTAAATTTTTAAGTCCAACATACAACTTGCTGTAATCATGATTGAGATTGCTGATCTTCAAACTTCTTCGATGTTTATTGATTATAAGTCAACTATCACAACAATTTTACTTTATATCGTACGGTATATATACATATACAATATCACTACTTCTAACTCATCTAAGTTTGCTTTCAGAAACAAATACATATCTTTGAATAAAACTATAAAATACAAACAAATGCTCTATTTTTCATGAAATTTTGACATCTACAATCATAAGAAAACTATAGGATTTATGAAATGTTGTGTTCTAAAACATAGTTTCTCAACCGGAGATTTTTGGGTGAGCCGAAACAATCGAATTACATGTATTTTATGTTTTGATGTTTAAATTAATATTTTTTTGATAGTGCTTGTTTTAATATGCCTAAATATAAATTTATTAGCATACAGTGTTGCATAATTAAATATTTTTGTAAAAAAAAAGTGTTGTTCTTGTTTTTGTAAAAAAAAGTTTTGAAAAGACAATTTAATAAATATTTATATTTTATTCCAATGTTGTCCACTAAACATTTTTTGACTTTTTGGTGGTCCGCGGAAATAAAAATGTTGAGAAACTATATTCTTGAGCTTCTTATCAAAATAATTTATTAACGTAAACAAAAAATCACGTTTATATTAACATATACTTAAAGAAATTAATCTACGTTAACTGGAAGACTAAGTGTTTTTACAACCTATTTTACTTCGTCTGTTAAATAAAGATTTTACTATGCTGTAGTACTTTGGCCAATTCTTACATGATTGCCGCACATATAAATACAACCATTGACACCACTCTGGGTAGAATTATCTTCATCATTACCGTCACAACAATCAAAGTAACAATACAGAAATAAAGCCACACAATAAATCAAACCTTTGCGCTACTGTGCAACACTTAAACGGATAAATGGTGTATCGGGCGCACAGAAAGATAAACTCTATTCAGCATCCAAGACACATTAGATTTTCACGCTCGAATCCTTTGAGTGGTTCTCAAAAGTAAACGGCTATAACAAAGCGCTTATGTCTGACCTACTCAAAGCCCTCTTAGATAGCATGCTCCCCTGATAACTTATTCTTTGAACGTTTTACATGAATACGTTTTTGAATGAGATTTTTCTTCCACGTGTTATTTTTTTTGTACTTCATGAAAGACTGAGTCAAGTGTTGTTGATATTGTATTTTTTCATAATTCATGATATCGACTGAAATTTCAATATCGAATTTGAATTGTTATAACTTTGTACAATTTCACATTTTTAGTCTCTAACGATCCAGATTTCGCCCTTCGGCATCTTCAGGCATTCTATCACACGGATGCAACAGAACTGACGTACAATAAACAGTTAGCATCGTCTTCATACCACATAACACGGGGGTCCGTAAATTAGTTTATCAGGAAATTCTAGAAATTAATAGAGGCCAGTTATTAAATTCAAAATTCATTCTCAATGATCAGCTCAATCTTCCCAACTCCCCCTTGTTGTATCCTTTACGTGAGATCGATTCAATGAGTCGACAATCTCATGACGAAAATTCTTATATTTCATCACTAGATATTTTAATTATAGTTAATTATAGTTTGTTGTAAAACCATTTCAAGAATGACTAATTAACAAGATCGTTAATGAAAATTATCACAGGCAATTGTGTTAATTATTATAAGATTAATATCATTAAATTTGATTTAGCTGCCATTTACTGGTCGCCTTGGAGTTTGTGTTTTCCTGTAATTAATATCTTTGGTATATAGACGATACTAACTGTCTATTGTACGTCAGTTCTTTTGCACCCGTATGATAGAATACCTGAAGATGCCGAAGGGCAAAACCCGGCTCGTTAGCGACAAAACATGTGAAATCATACAAAGTTGTAACAATTCAAATTTGTTTTTTGTCAGTTAAGAGTAATAAGAAAAAATATAAATATGACCATAACGTTATAAATAATTCTTTTTCTTGACCATATACTCTTTTTATTCCAAATGGATTATCGATATGCGCTTCTTCCCAAATTTGTGTAATATTATTATCGGATCTCGTTCAAATGACATCGTTTATATTTATTATAAAAGCGAGACTATATTTATATAATAGTTCCCACATTTTTTATAACTTTTATTGGTCACTGCCAAAAAAAAGCTACTTAAAAAGTATTCCAGAGACTTAATTAATAAGACACGCTTTGATGATTACGGATATTCACAATACAGAACCGAAGACGGAGATCGTACAACTACAATCAGTATGAAAAACGTTGACGTTGGCATCAACAACAGATGGACTATGTCATATTTTCCTTTGTTGTCGAAAACATTCAAAGCTCATATTGTCATTCCGTCAAATATATATGCAAATACGTGAACAAAGACTGCAGTATGACAGTAGTCAGTATTGTTAGATCTGATACGCGCAACGATGAAGTTTATCAATTTCAAACAGATTGATTTATAAGCAACAACGAGTCTGTTTGGCGCAATCTCAATTTTGTTCATCTTTAAAATGGACGAACAATTTATTTCACGGCAGACACTGCACGAAACCAGCTTTGTTGCTAAACCTAAATGTTGTCGTTGAACCAGCGCACGCACACAAATAGTATTTTTTGGGACTTTGACGAAAACGTATTTGCCATGATATTATTGTACGCAGAATTGGGAAACAACATTGACAGAATTATTTTTTCTGCGACAGCAACGCGCCGGTGCTAGCTAGTTATATATAAAAAAAATGTGTAGATCATTGTCTCTCAACCTGGGGCCACAGACAAAATATATTTTTTTATTTTGAAGTAAAGTTTGATTTTTAATATGTATTATTTTCGGACAAATAATGCAGGGGGCCACACCAAAAGTTAAATCTCAAAAGAGATTCAAATATCAATTTCGAAATTTTGGCAAAGAATTGTATTTACATTTATATAAACAAAAAAGTTATATCATTGGTTGAGCCACTCTTAATTCGTCAATAGTTGACGCATTATTTTTTTTAAATAAGATGGCTTTTGAAAATTACGGTAATTTTTAATATACAATTAAGATCAATAGATATTAACTATCACAAAGGATTCTTAACGAACAAACTAATATATGTCCGTCGCCATTATTGACTCTGCTGATTTATGTATCTGATGTATCTTTGTTTCGGTAATGGATCGTTTCCGTGCCATATGTGAACTTATTGACATAGCCGCCTTTTTAGTTTCATTTACAATTGTTAATTTTATTGCGAACAGGAAACAAGCTAGGTCGTTAAAACAGGAGTGAAGATGTATTGTGTACCTTTTCTACACAGATAAGCAAATGTTAGTGTAAGCATAGTTCTGACGATAGCGTGAGCCGAAATAGCTTTCAACTATATTTTTAAAAATTATTTTGTAGAACTAATATACATTGCTATTTTTTTCACCGTGTTATAATGGAGTTCTACCAAGTGAATGCCAATTCAATCAATAAAGTTAAATATCTGTATTTATTTCATAATAAAAATTTTCATTTCATTGGTACCTTTTCATATAAATTCACTTAGTTTATTATTTTGATTCTTAGATTATTGAATTAGAGTTCCTCACATTCACATACCAATCAATATTTTATCCAAATTTATGAATACCTGAAATTTCGTCAATATATCTTGCTAACTTTGTCCAATACTGAAAATAAAGTTTAGAAAAAGCGATTTGCTTATTTCTATTCAATTTCTGATTCATCGTTGGATTTACAATATTTTTGGAACGAGAAATTGAACTCACCTTTTTCTCATACAAAAGAGTCAAAATATTCCTCATAAGGAACTGAAAATTAATATGATATTAAACAAAATATTCATTACTTTCTTTGTATATAACAATCATTTAGCCATTCGTTTTTTTTCGTTTTATTTCTGGTATTCAAGAAATACGGTTTTGTCAATTGTTTCTATATTACCACTTTTTTGACAATCACTTTTTTTTTTAATACAGGTCGTGATATAAAACACTCTGCCGCGAATACTTAACTAAAAAGGCGAAATTATGTTATTAACTTTGTTCTCGCATACAGCTAGCGGTTTACGGACGCTTACAATGTTGCTTTTGAATTTTCCAATTTTCCGTAAGTGCCTCCATTTTACGAAAAAAAGTATCCATTTTCTTATTCGCTTTTATGTTTTGGTTGACGTTAAAAACTCGCATGAACATAAAACTTTATTAGACGCGTGAAATCAAAAAATGTAAAACCCATCATGGTGACGTAATCAATTCAATATTTTGAATAAAAAATACATTCAAATTTTTGATTCATTCTGCGATAGCATCGTGGAAAATCTTTTTTCAGCGTAAAAATGGTTGATCGGTTTTTCCGCTGATTTTATTTCACAATTGACAAAGTAAAAATGTTACTTAATAAGTTTTTTATTAAATACATTATTTATGCCAGTCTTGATTCTTTAAAACATCAATCATTACTTTACGGTGAACAATCAAAAAGGTTGGCAAAGTTTCATTGGAATAGTAACCTTAATTTATATTGTGATAAAATTTTCTTTAACATAGGCTGTTTTTATTCGCCAAACTAGCTTCCAATGCAAACTAAAACTTACTGTGAACTGGTGATTTCACACATATAAAGCTTAACTATAAACCTATTTTAACAAAAATATCTGACTTCAAATGCTTTTTTAGTATGATTGAATTAAAAAATATATATTTGAATTACGATCGGTGTGGGGTAATTAAGAAATCAATTAGACCAAAATATAAATTATAAAATTGAGTTTGCTCACTTTGTGATACAAAAAAATCATTGATTTTTCGTCCGCTTTCATAAAGCCATATAACATTTATAGCCACGCGTAACTTTAACACAACTCACAAATTTTTCCACTCGAATTCAAATTTTGAAAGTTAGTCGGCCGGGTTAGGCCAGTCAAATATTGACATTGTTTCGTTTAGATGCAAAGAGTAAACAGATGAAGAAAGAACTTTTCGATGAGAAGAAGAAGAAAACACTTTGCGAAGTCATCCAAGCCAAACGCTGTAAAACAATCTCAACTTTGTTCTAACACCCTTGTTTGCGCTTCGGGGTGTGTTTGCGTATCAATTTTAAGCAAGTTATTACACCGAAAATATACAATACAGATAGCTATCGCCGTGTCGTGGAATTGTTTTTGTTTTTCTATTTATACAGCAAACTATAATTAATTCTACATTCATTTAGACAATTATGTTCCGAAATTAATTATATACAAAACAATCTGTGAACTATCGCTTTATCAGAAATACGCTCTGTATAATACTATACTGCTCACTTTAACTGTCTGTATAGCGTGATATTATACAAATAAAGTACTCTGAATTGTCAATTTACATTGTTCAAACATTACTTAACTATTGACTAGTAATTTTATACAAAAATGTAGTGAATAGATATAACTGAAACATACGTTGGAAAAAGATCAAATACTACATTTTAAAACACAATTATTTTAGTTACAAGTATTTATCCTTAGACAAAAAAAAATAATAAGTGTTCAATTAAGTTTTTGAAGAATATTTTTATTTTATCAACCATGCTTAATTGAAAATAATTAGTGTAAAAATAGTTCTTCCAGACTCTCCGATAGTAGTATTTTAAATGAAATTTTCAAACTGGGGTGTGTGAAGCCACATTTATATCAAAATTAAATTCTATTTGTTTTACATATTCCACATACCATAAACAGCGAATTGTATATGATTTCTTTAAAATAATTCCTTTATTATAATGTATCAAAGCTTTCAAAGCTATAGAGCTTTTTTCTATAACTCGCTCCGTACGTAAAGTAAAGATGATTTTTAAAGTATTTTCCAGTTTCTATTTACGCGTCGAAATATTCATAGACCATTATGTGTATTATTATATCCACGCGTATATTGGAATAAGCCAATAGAAACTATTATAGAACTTTCTAAACTATATCGTTCTCTTTATTTTCTATCTAGGAGATAGATTTAGAAACTTACAGTTCTCACTTAACAACTTGTTTTCGTGACTTTTATTTAAAACTGAACATATAAATCAAAACAGTACATATTACATTGTTAAACAGTAAATTCAAAACAAATCCTGCGAACCATTTTCATACATAAATCACGTATTATCTCTGAAAACGTTCAAATAAATTATTTCGCATACAACAGTTAGTTATCGGTTTTGTGCGCAAATCGAGTAATCGCTTTGAAATTTTAATACACGTAGATGAGTTGGATTGAGTGACATTTTCACTCGCCATAAATTGAAACGACTATCAGTTGTTTTTCTTTTTCTGAACATTCATTTTTAATTACTAATACTTATTCCGTTTTGATTTGTTTATTGACGCCTATTGTGATTAAGTTTTTTGCTATTTACAAACAACAGTGAAATATTTTTTGGGTAGTTCAAAACTCAAACTTCTTCAGAATAAAAAGTTAATTATACATACGGTCGAAATTTTGCCTCTTGGTATCTAAGCCAAACAATGTTTAGCTGGCCTAGTTCATTTTACTGCTGAAATTTTCCATATTGGCCATTTAAAAGACGATCTAAGTTATAGATTCAAGAATGCGATTATAACAATACAGTGACTGAAAGAAGACGATAAAAATATCACTCGTTCCCCAGAAGCGCAGATTTATCGGGATAAACTATTTCAAAATGTATGCTTTTTCCTTGCCCCTAACGAAGCATATTTAAGCTTGCTATCATGTATAGTGCATAAAAAATGATTAGGCATCCAATAGGGCCTTCTTTCTATGTCATTTTTAGTATCTTTTCAATTCGATGGCAAATTGTTAACGCAGTACATTTGCTCTTAAATGAAAAAGAATCTGTTATGAGAACAGTAACACAAACTGAACTGAGTGATATAGCTAAAAAATATATAATTTCATATCGGTTTCTTTTTTATAATTGCCAGATACCGAAATCTTGATTGAAAGTGACAAAGCGTATTGATGTTTATTTGATTTTTATAAAACACTCTTTTCGACCTACAGTTTATTAAACTTTTCATTTATCCTTGTCTATTTTCAATATACATCAAGTTGCTTCCTTATTGAGGCATCTCACCTGATTTTTTATACTATTTAGGTTTGTTTTTCAAGTGTACAACAAATATTTTTTTAGGAATTATAATAGCTTATTAACAAATAATATTGATTTTTATAAAAAAGAATCATTCAATGCTTAAATAATAATTTTTACAACACTCTGTTTGTACGACTTCTGAACTCCCTGTTAATCTTTATTTCGTTAAAAGTTATTAATTTCATACTCAGGCACTTTATTTTTTCACTTAAAAAATACATCATATGCTAATCACGATGAGGATTTAACATTTTATGGTAAACATTACGGACACGTGTATCCCAGGGCTGTTTTTAGTGAATGGCTTTTCTTTATGAATATTAAAAACGTCAAAACATGATACATTTGCATAATCCCATATCAACTACACTAGCAGGATCAGCTGACCGTTACGACCGGTCTTTTTATCTGGCAATATAATACAGTACTTTTAATGGATTCGACAGTAATTATGTGTAAACTTAGTTCAAATGTTAAATTTACGTTGGTTACGTTTTTATTCCACTGGTTGTTTTACTGGAAGAGACGCGTATATCCAAATACATCTCTTGTCTATTAAAAGAAAAAAATGTCACTTCAATTTTTAATTCACTATAACAAAACTCAACCATACTTTAATTGAAACTCAATTTCACAGAATATATATACTTCTCAAAGGAGTAAAATACGTGACATATTTTATATGTATATTTTTCTATACTATACATTTCGTCATTCTTATAACATGTATTAATTTCTACTCTTTTTTCGTATACCAACGACACAATCATCTATTTCATATATTTAGAATGAAAAATCCATATTTTCCTTCTGTCGTTACAAATATGGTTATGACTTTTGAGAAGCTGCTTGAAAATGTGACGCTCCATTTCCTTTTCAATATTTAATATGACTCTACCATTATCGTCTTCCAATTTATTTTCCACCGTAACTCCATCAAAGCTTTGCATGTTATACTAATTTTGTTTGATAAAACAAAGGCCAGTACGAAGGAACAAGATATTTAATTCATTCTATTTCCAAGATTTTTTTCCAGTAATCAATAGTTTGTGTGAATTGTAAACTTTTTATTTCATCAAATCTGGTGATTTATTTTACCAAACACTATCCTAGTTCGTCATATATATTATATTTTCGCAATTGGCAACAGAATCCGTCATAATGAGTAATTAATATTTTTAATGCATATTAAAATACAGCAGTCATAAACACTTTTTTGCCTAATTTTGTAACAAAATTTATTAAAAAAAAAAGATATTTTTCTAAAAAGTAATTGAAAATACTACTTCAGTTCTAATACTGCTCGTTGTATAGTAATGATTTATTATCATTAATTATCATTCATATTTTATCGTTGTTTTCATAAATAACTATATTTACAATCAATGATAAAACGAAAGTTTTACATTCCTACGATTTTTTTATTGAAAAGCATTGAGTTAAACTGAACAACTTATTAAGGTTTACGTGATTTATAAAACAAAGAATTCAAATATTGTATCATTATATAGAACCAAACACTTTTATATTCTATATTGACGTTGTATTATAATACATTCAATGATATCTACAGTCTTTATATACATATATACAATACTGTTATACAAGTACCCAAAACTAAACGTTTATGACAAACGCCTGTCATTTAACAATGTTACTGCATCCTCATAATATTCAAACTCAACATCCGCAGTGTCTACGCTAAGCGTAGAGCGAAGTGTCACCGCTACTGATACAATGATAATATGTAACGAGAGGCCTCTACGCCGGAATTAGGCGCGCGGTTTCGCGGTCCTAGAAATATAGACGCGGTCACTATTGCGACGTGAGAGCTTCGGTTTCCAAAGTTTCATCATATATTCTACGATACTGTCACGTTATCCCGAGTCGGTTTCTATGCCGAGAGTAAATTTAGCAAGTAAATATTTTCTGAAAACAAAATAATTTTAAATACAACTATATAATATTTTTTTACAGAAAATTATACAGATATTTACGGATTGTATGTCCGTTCTAAATGTGAATCATGTTGAATTTTAGAGGGGTTATCTTCAAAGAAGATTTTTTTTAATTACTGCTGTTTGTTGCACAGTTTTTCATTTTTTTATATACAGTGGAACCTCGATCAACCGTTCTCGCATAATACGTTTTCCCGGATAGAACGCTTATTTTTTATAGTCCCGTCAAACTCCCATAAGAACAATGTTTAATAATCCCGCATTAACCGTTTCCCGATTCCCCGATTTCCTCGATAAACCGTCTAAATATTTTGGTCCCGTCACAAATATTATCACGATTGACCCTTTTTATTGCATATTTCTCCGTATCTCGGCAAGCAACTTTGACACAGCCGAGTGCAGGTATTATGTCTAGACACGTAGGAATCCGCTGTACATGCTAGACGTAACGCATTGGACGCATATGCTATTTTTTGGGTTGAAATCCACCACACGCGTATTATTGTTTATGATGCAAATGTAGAGTTGTTTAAAATTCATGGTAATAATGATTCCTGTATACACAAACTTTTAGTCACAAGTTTAGTAACAAGCCTTTGCTCCGATTAAAATTGCCAAATAACAAAGAAGCAAACGAATATAAAGGACTTTTTTAAAAAATAAATTTTATATACAATATGTACAAGTAACTAATAAATAAATATTTTTTACTTGTTTATTATTATTTGAAGCTTTCCCGCATTCACCGTTTCCCGCAATTACCGTTGTTTTTTCAGGGTCCCTTGGAAAATGTAAAAACGTTAACGTTGGTTTTACTGCATGTACAAACCGCGTTGACGACTGCACCATAGACTCGAGTTTAAAACATAAATATAACATAATTGATGGATGTAATATAATTTAGAATTACGCAACAAAGATCTACTTGACCAATATTATATTTTTATTAATTTAATATATTGTCATCCCACCATGAAGTGAGATATTTAAGGCTTTCATAAATTACGACTTGCACTTTCAATTACAAATCACAAATTTCACTTTTGGGTAGTAAAGGCTTACAAAATGTTGAACATATCGTACGCTTTTCGTAATTACTTACTTAAATCTCTGAGGCAGACAAGGGAAAAGTCAAGTGTTAGTCGATACCCTTAATCAAAATTTAATATAGTTTCTAACTTCAGTGATGTGGATGCTTTAACATTGCAGACTTTTAACAGTTAACTCTCACAAATTTTCTTTGGTTCTTACTAGATACCACTACATATTACAAGGACAATTTACATACAGTTGTTTAAGTGTCATATTGTAGATTTATTTTTTTAGAAATCTATGAACATTTTAGTACAGTTACTGAAAGATATATTTTAATTATGGACCGAAATATAATATAACAAGAAATTCTGTATCTAAAATTATCATTTATAAAAAATAAAAATTTTCTGATATCTCTATTTTTTTCTTGGTACACTTGGTATACTAAAACTTATAATATATTTTGATAATGACTAAAATTTCATTTTGTCTTCGTATAAGTCGAAAAAAATATATGTCATTCGTACACATTTTTCTTCGGGCTTTCAAATTATTTAATGTCTAAGAGGACGTCAGTGAGATAAAGCGACGTGCCGAGTCCATACGCTCTCAAATAGAGAAGTCTCAAATATTTCTTTTGAACCTTCTTCGCTCTCCATAAGGGTTTATTTCAAATTCTTTGCAAACCTAACAATCAACCCAGTCTCAAGCCTACTTCGTACTTAGCCATTGTACGTTAAAATCTTCTTTTTTTACATCTAAAAAAGCTCCGGTTGTAAGTAGGATAAGTCTTTTATAATATATGCAATACTTTATATTAAATAACCTTAATGCGAATATTGAATTTCAACTAATACTCAAATTGTACGTCAATATCTTTTACCGAGTATTTTGACGAATGGTATATATTTATTAGATATATTGATCACAAATTTTATGCATACAATCCAAAAATTGATGGTGAAAAGTTATTTTATACAAAAAAGCATTAAAATCAGCTGTATGTTGATACAGAGGCTTGCATACAGTGATAATGTTTACGTATACGTACGCCAGTAAACAAAAATCTTTTCTAATTAATTTAAATTATCAAAACTTTTCAAATAGATCATTATCAATAGCATTATCACTTGATCTGTTAAAATCAGCATAGTCATTATTTCTTCTCGTACAGGCTCCTTAGGTATTGTTAGTTCTATGCATTCAATTAATTAAAATAACAATATATCAAAGAAACGTTACAGAGTACACGAAATGATGAAAAGACGCAGTGAAAAGAGGTTCTAATACCATATTTCAAAGTGTGAGTAATGTTGGGTGAAGCAGTCAGTATAACCTTCAGGCTACATGACGCAGCATAAATCTCATTGCTGTATCCTGGCCAATAGTGCGGGTGACAATAAAAATATACGGTTCTTAGTATTGATACCTACTCGATACTGATTCAAGTGAAACTATATTTATAACTAGTTAGTAAATAATAATTTCAAAACATCTTTAGGCGTTTGAATTCTATGTAAGATAATCTTTCTCTAATCTTTGAATTCTTTTAACCAGACATATACTAGTAAATTTTGCTTAGCAATGACTGCTAGAAATTCAATAGCTCAAACTCTTTTTATTTTAGTGAATATTGATAGATTGTTTATGTTTATTTGAACGATTTTGCTTATATTATATGAAAGAATAGGTGGAAAATAACCAATATATCACAGTCACTTCCATCTCCGAAAAATCAACGCAAACAAAAAATCAATCAATAAAACTGTTCGTGTTGTTATCGTAACCTATGAACAACGCGATCAAAGTCAACGATATTGAACGCTCGACCAGGGCTAAAATACTTTTGATATCGTAGAATTGCATACAAATTTAGCTACTATACTCAATACTTGTGAATTATCTGTAAAATAAAAAGTGTTTAGCCACATATTCAATCAATTCTTTAATATGCTATACAATTTGTCGTGAGCTAAATTTACTGGTGATGATTACTGGGAAATTATTCTTTTATCATAATTAACCACCTACTTTCAATGAACTTATATTTCATTTTAAGAGGACTGATTTTGATAGGACGATTGAATGTGCTTAATTTAAATTAATATTTGTACTAATATAATAGGTAACCGGTCAATTTATATTCGATTGGTCACTAGTTGGAGTTCAAATGAGTACAACAAGTAAACTTAATTAAAAAGTATTGATATAAGAATTAAGAACCCATCTCTAACCCTATGGCATAATGTTTTGAAGCCACTATGCGTAAACACGTTTTTTTGTATCGCTTGACATAAATGCCAATTTGGATACACCCAGTGATTTAGTCGAGTGCCTAACTAGATTTATGGTTAAATATATGATAAATTTCACATATATTTAGTAATTCTGCAGTCAATATTCGTAGTGCTATGGAAAAATAAGCATGATGATAGACTTACTTTTATAGTGTCAAAAATTATTTAATTTATTATCTTACATTTATATAAAACCAATATGTTAAAAATAAAATATTTATGAAGCTTGCTATCGTGCAAAATATGTTTATGTTAAGGTTTCAAAACCCCTGAAGTTTTATTCTTATCATTTCATACACTGTCAATATTTTGAAAAACAATATTTCAATCGTTTTTATATATTAAAAATTTGTATGCTTCTAATAATGCATTCTTTTGCAGTAAAACTTGTGATAGCTGTTTCGAGTCCCTCTACGGAAAACTTTTTCCAAAAGATATATTATATCAATTAACATTCTCACGTTCTTCCAGCCTCAAAAAAAAGGGTGATTGATAAATGATTGGCTAACTACTAGTACTATATATTTCATCCCTAATCGTTTTTAAAAAAAGCGAAGCAGAGCAAATAACAAACGGTTTTCTTATAAAAACTTCGGTTGAGATACTTCCATTAGATTGCCACGTGCTCTACATTCGGAGCAAAGATGGATTTTATATAATAGAGATGTAGCTAATACAGCTTTTATAAAATTCTAAGAGTGTTTTCATTGCAAAAATATTTTTTAAATATCAAAAAAAAAATATTACAATTTCAACAATTTATTTTATGATCAGGATGGGTTTCTTTCATCGCAAGCATTATCAACTGATTGGACACAAATTGCAATCAAGCCGACTTATTCAAAAACTTAAGTTGAAAATTAAATTATATACAAAACCAAAAGATCAAAAACTAAGACAATAAATTACGTATAAATTACATTTAATTTAAACTTTAATATACTTATTTAATATAGTTACCATTTAATATACATTCAAATGAAGTAAATTAATTTAAATTTTAACATTCTCCAATTAATAATTTGCAAACGGCTTTAAAAAATGTGGAAGTGGTATTAGGAAGAATAATGTCTACATTAATATTTAGTGCAGTTTATTTTAGTATTATAATATAAACAAATTACCTCTCCCTGTCGTTGAGGAATCACTCTTGCCATGTATACAACTTACCAGAGAAAGTGGAGTCTGATTGATGGTTGATTTGTCAGCAAATGTAATATGAGAGGGTATTACGTGATACAATGTTCAATATCACAAAGGCTTGGCAACTCTCAACATTGAAGGAGATATAATACAATATTCAAAGTGACGCTTTTACACGTAATATATACGTCGCGATAAGGGAGTTTACGTTTTGATAGACTTAAAGCAACAAACAGGTGTTGTACAGTGAATAATGAAAGGCATATTGGTATTGATCCAATTTTGATTATGATTCGCTTCAAACAAACTAATTATAATTTTTAATAAAGAAAATATGTCATCACTGCTTATTGGAATCAGTCGCGTTATGGAATATATTTTGTTAAAAATGTATTCATATCGTTTGAATTGCACATTAGAATCATTCCATCAACGTTTTTTTGAGTTTTTATGTAGGTTTGCAAACGCGCATCGAAGTGAAATAATTGCCGAATAATTAAATTTATGTGTTATTTTAAAGTAAAAAATAAATCAGTTTTATAATTGTACTTTTTTCATTCAAAACGTAAAAATCCTACACAATCATACATATTTACGCGTGTGATCAAATTAAAGTCAATTTGACAATGACCGCAATTGTCGGTACTTACAATTGTATAATTACACTTTTAACCAGACGCGCAACGGAGTTTAGTTACAGTGTTTGCCGGTAGGAATCCCAAGACATTACAATTTTTATTTTATTTTTAGTCGCTTTTTAAATTGTTTTAATTGATGCTAAAACCTCATACGACTTACGCCTTTAAATTCGAGTGATTTTCTAACCACCGATACTGTACTTACTTTATCATCGCATCATTTTCTTTAAAGTTTATCGTCGAATAATTGAGATTAAGTGACATTATAAAAAAGTTTTATTGCTAAAATTTTTTTTGAGATACTCCTTATCATCCAAGCTGTCAAAAAAAGTGACCATTATTTTTTATAATAAGAAGTCAATTGATCGGTAAAGCAGTGACATACTAATTTAAAACATTAACACTACTTTTTAATCTCAATACGAGCACAATTTTATTTTATTTTGTACGGTTTGCTTAATATGAATTTCCCTGTAACCTGAAACAAAATATAGTAATACTTCCAGATCACTGAATAAATCTGCAAGAAAGATCATTTTTTATCAGCGGGATTGTCATTCAATCTTAAATGAAAATCAATTCAATCAATTAAAAAAAACACAGAAAAAGCATTTACTTTTAAGTCTTCAAAAGTTGCTATTCAATGGTGTCATGTTTTCAATTTTCTTTGGATTGTTGTCCAAGAAGTCATCGAGTCGACTAATTCATTAAAAATAATATTTTTGTGCCTCAAATTTCATAATTATTATTTGTTATTAATACACCTTTACAACCAATATCAGAGATGGCAGTGCTGTCATAACAATACTTTATTATTTAAGTAAACGTGCGATTATCTGATAATGTATAATTATTTGATCGTTCTAATCATATGCATTTAGGTTTTTTACGAGTGACGTTCTTTTTGTCATATTTTATAACTTTAAGAGTAAAAAAACGTGAGTCTTGGAAGGCTGATAAAAACTCATCAATTTAACATTAAAAATTTATGTATGTTTCTCCGTTGTTTACATAATAAATGTAGCACGGGAGAATTGTTTGTTTGACATACTAATTTCTTCAAACCGTTTTTCAATTTTAACTATTTTCCCTACACCAAATAACACTAATATCTGGGTATAAATTACACTTTATCTGCTGTTAGAAAATGTGTTCTCGTTTTGATGAATGTCACGTGTGATTACTACCGCTCTATTAGAAGAAATGAAAGTTGTGGTCAAGAGAAAATCTTTGTCATGTCCGTAAGAGTGTAGAAAAAAAATTTCATACTTTATATGTATTTATTTATTCTAAATAAATACACAACGTATACAATTTTTTTCGTCAAATGTTATAGTTACAATTTTTTTTGAAAATTAGCCGCTTAAAAAAAATTGAAATATCAAAAAAAACATAGAGATGCTTATAATTAGGTGACAAAAAATATTAAACAGTTTTGCATTAGAATAAATTCATTATTTCAAAACATTTCTATTTTTTCATTCTATTTACCAAAAACTCTGATAAAAAATGCTACATATTTATATAATCGGCGTTTCAAATTCAAAGTCAAATTTTTAAACATTTATCTCACTTTCCAGCAATAGATGCCTCTAAGTCTTTGATACAACGCCCCGCAAATGTATAATGCTTCACACTATACCTTCAGTTCTTGTGTTAGACAGCATTTGAAATAAACCGAGAAATCAATCTACCCTATAGCTACACAAATCACAGTAGATGTCTTTTTGACAGTTTATTTGACGTAATTATTAAAACGTGACTAAAAAATGACTGTGTTAACCTGATGCTTTCTTCACATTCCAAGAATTAACAATTTACCAAAGTAATTTAACTCAATTTTTGTAGTACAAAGCAATGAAGAGAAGTCAATTTCTTTTGTAATAGTTTTCCTTTCAGCCGAATAATTAAATTCTCCTTCTCGAGTCGCTACTACTCCCTTTGGATATGAAACCTTCAATAATATGCTAACGAGGTATCTGGAAATTGAATAGACCCTTACAGAAGTACTACACATAATAATTATTACGATCAAAGTTTCGTATACAATAACACGCCGAAATCTGAAAGACTGTTAATCACTGGCTGTATCACAAAAGCTCTATGAATTTCGATTTCTTGCCAATAAAATGATTGCTGAATGTGCCAGTTAAATTGATAAAAATCTTCATATTAATTTATATTTTTATAACTCCTTCATAATAGTAGTATAACGTGTTTAATTACCAATAGCCAGACGAACATTTATGGATAACATCTTCATAAAGCTAAATTTAAGCTGTGAATATTTTACCAGACTTTTAATTAAAATTTATTACAATGCCATAGAGAAATCAAATCAAACCATTGATGTCGTTGTTTTGTTTATCCGTCAAACCATATATAATACATACAATAGTATCTATCGACAAAATTTCGCAGTTATTTATGCCTCAGAATTACCTCATCTATTGTAATTTTTATCAATACAAAGTGAGTGTAGATGCATTGTTTCTCTTATTTTATAAAAATTATACTATTTCAAATCGACCATTTTCTAGAATATATAAAAACTATTATTATTAAGGGCCACTGTCTGTTTCACCACATCATTTTACAGTCGCATGAAATACCTCGTGTCGGAGTAAAAAACATTCATAAAAAAAATTACTGTCGCGGTACTTGCGCATCATCGTATCAAAAATGTGGCATAAATGTGTGTCAATATGATTTTTACTAGTCTACTCTGCCAATTCGTCTGAAAGAGTATAGAACTGTTACAACATACAACTTGTTCCGTATCATTAATTATTTTATATTACTTGTGAGTGAAAAAATCTTATGTATATATAAATGTAATAATAAAAAGGGAATGTAATATTTTAAAGGGTTTAACATCACTCGGAGAAAATGTTTCAACGATCTTACATTGTTTTACCTTTCTATAACTGTCATAAAAAAATGGTCAATTCCGACAAGAGTTATCAATTGTTTAAATCGAGAGCATTCTTTCTTTAAGTAATACATTCGTATCATAATTGTAATTTAAAATAGTTTATATCTAAATAGCATTATAACATGAACAATAGCACTAAGAGTATTTTTTTAATAAATTTCTACTAAAAATTTATGTTTAATACCAAGAAATACTGAATGATTTTATATTATCTGTGTTTTTAAAAGAAGTCATGTACCAGTGAAGCTTTGATAGAATTTTTCGTTTTACTGTACCGTAAACCGTAACTTGTATAACAGAATTTGAAGCTATATATTGTTTAAAAGTTTTCTTTTTACTTTTGATGGAATAAAATCGGTTTTATGTCGAAACCGATGCCTTATATATAACCGACCGAGCTTAATAATAAATCTTCAATGATATATCAAGTTAACATAATAATTCATAAGCTATATGTATGAAAACCGCTACGCAAAAATATTACAGGAAAAATTTTCAAGTACAATATAATTCTACCGGAATGCAAGATGCTACCCTAATATAATACCCGAAGACCGAAATTTCGTGGTTTATTTTTAGAATAAAAAAGCTTTGGGGGATGCATTCTACGAAAGCTGTGTAAGGTATCGTTGTAGGAATATCCCCGCAAGGATCTCGTCACAAAAGCCATTTGTTTGCTACCTCGGAGACCACTTGAGATTTTTTTCCTTCGTTAGGTACTACTCTCTGCGTACTGTCCATTGTTCTGTAAATTCGGAGATATCATTTTTTCGCTGTTTTTTCTCCATTCTCTCTCTTATCGCATGAAAGCTTTCTTGTAGAATCTACTCTTCACATTTCTCAAATATTCCTTTATTGAATTCTACTTGAATAATTAACAAAAGTTGTTTTTAACAATATTTCACTACCTAAATTTATTTTGATCAACTATTCAATAAACATTTTCAATATGTGTGTCATTTGGGAACCAAACGTCCAGTTACAAATTAAAATAATGTTAACTTATTTTTATTCATTATATATCAATGTATTAAATATACGGTTTGGTGATGTATTCACGAATTCAGGCTCAAATTCATTATATGCCAATTCACTAAAAAAAATCTCATGCACATAAACATAGCAACATCCTGTGCTGGGTCTGAATATTAAAAAAAACATCATACTTAGAAAACGTACGTATTTTTTAAAAATTCTTAGATAAAATATTGTGCCGCGTTTTCGAAATTTACAAATGATTTTGAATATTTCGGAAGCTAATATGAATTTCATTGACATTTAAAAATTGATGATCCAGTAATGCCATTTTATTGTCGGCTTATAAAACAGCCGTCAGAAAAATTTAAGTAATTTATCAGAGTCGCGTATTAAAACTCCGGGCTCGTGCAGCCGAGAGGTGAAAGTGTGAATTCGACAATTTCACAAGTCTATGTTATATTATTTTTAATAAATAAAATAATTCTTACTTTGAAGAATCATCGGCTCGTTGGTCTAGGGGTATGATTCTCGCTTTGGGTGCGAGAGGTCCCGGGTTCAAATCCCGGACGAGCCCGTTTTTTATCGTTTTTTTTTTATAATTTCATACTGAAACAACAAATAAATAAAACTTATTGTGAATGATTTACTTGATTGTACTTTGGCCGTTTAAAAGAACAATCACAATGACTTTTTTATCAAAATATAAGAACAATTCTTTAATATAAATATCAAAACATCAGACAAAAATAGTTAATATTTTAAGCACCATTTAAAACGTAAATCTTCGCTTGACTAATAAGATTATTTTTATTATTATTCCAATATGACAGTTAATTTCTATATGTCATAAGAAATCAATTTACAACCTAGAGAAGTGGCAAAAATCTTTTGAAAAACGTAAACAGCACATACCTCCAATTTTTCACTGTCAACGTATTTTAATAGAAAATTTTCCTTTTTAGAGATTTTTCTGTACAATATAATCGCAATCAATAATTTTGATAATCATAATATACATAATACTTAAAAAAATTATTTCAAATATGAATGTAAGACAAAAATATACCAAATGTGTCCCATTTTTATTGTATCATTTTGTGCTACTATACCACTGAGAAAATATTGTCTTATACTGTATCATTATGACATATTAAAAGTCTTTACAACATTAATCCCTTACTCTTCTATGTCAAACCAATTTGTCTTCAAATTACTTTGTCATATTGAATTGTTGTCATACGATCGTGCCTATATCGTATTATGCCCACAATATTTTATTCGTTACATTTCGACACATAACTTTTGTTTCTTTCAGTATGTTTATGCTATTCTTTTCTCACGCCATTAGGTGCAAGCCGTTTTCCCTTTCGACAATGGTATTGAATTCATTTTTGCATATCTTTTTTCACAGGCCTGAAAACTATCATCAACGCGCTTCTCCACTCCTTCAAACAGCTGGCCGAAGTAATGACGCTCACCATATTTTGTCTTATGGTGTTTGCCTTGTTCGCTTTGCAAGTGTACATGGGTGAATTGCGAAATAAATGCGTTATTAACATTTCCTTCGACAACGAAACGGCGCCCAATATTACGCATCGGATCTGGAAAGAGTGAGTATTTTTCTTAATATTTTTCATAAGTTAAAAAAAACACTGACGAACATTTTGCGATGTTTGATGTCATCAAAACTTTTCAATCAATCTAAAAATAATAATAAATGAAACACAATTTTCACAGCTTTATGTATATTTTATATATGATCAAAGGTGGGTTCGCTCATCGCGAGCATTATTTTATAGATCGACCACGTTACTTATGCGCGTGGAAATGTAGCGCTGTCTGTATTTCCGGTCTGACACAAAAGTGCAAAAATTTTAAACTCCCTAATAATCCATTTATACATTTTACATAAAAATATTCATCTACAATAGGTTTCAATGTTCATATATGCCGTAGCTTCTTATTTGTCATTTTTGCCGTCTATTCATTCGTTTTATCCTGGGGTTTCAAATTTAGTTTCATCATCCGCCGCATTTCCAGGCGCACTGCTATAGTGATCGGTCAATAGTATTTAGATGACTGTTCTCGCGATTCTGATAATTAATGTATAAAACTGTGTCACTTAACACCTTAAAATTATCAAAGCAATAGATGTATAATAATAATCAATGCTGTATTTATTTGGTCATAAAATATATTGGAACTAATTTCGGGCATCAGTTTTAAACACATTTTCACTGAATAAGCCAAAACAATTATTTTGACCGATAAAATCATTGTTAACCTTTCCCCGAACGTCTAAATATGCCTAATCAATGATAGCCCTCTTATTATTGCACTCAGCTAGCCAAATTGCCTTTTAATGACATGAAAATGCATTTTGAAAACATTAGTAGCGCGTGATAAACTATTTATCTATTCGCACAGTTTCGAATTGATGCGATCAGACTCGCTGGGAATTCCAAATAATTTTACCTCGGGTGTTTGCCTCTCTATTCATGAATAAATAATATTTGTTGTATTAAAGTATAGGATGTTCATCGGGAAGGTTAACTTACGTCTGTTTTATAAAATATTTGGAATTACATATGGAATATAATATCACATTATTGTTCGCCTCAGCTAGTCACACAAATGCGGAATTTGTATAAAAAAAATCATTAATCTCGCCACGAATATTTCGCTGACGTCACAACAGAGTTTCTGGTTTGTAGGCATATAGCATTACAAAAAAATCCGGGGCAATTAATTTTAAAAACTGTTGAGGCCAATTGACAAAACCATTTCTAAAAAAATGTAGTAAAAACAAATATCTCCCTAATTGTAGCATCTTTTTAACCTAAATTACTAGTTACAATTTATGATATCGACTGAAGGTGTTTCATGGCACTTCAATATCAAATTTGATTTGTTACAACTTTCTACGATTCCACATGTTTTGTCACTAACGTCCCGGATTTCGCCTTTCGGCATCTTCACGCATTCCATTACACGAATGCAACAGAACTGACGTACGATAAACATTTAGCATCGTCTATATACCAAAAGTATTAATTAAAACACAAACCCCATGGCAAGAACTAAATGGCAGCTAAAACAAATTTAATAAAATTAATCTAATAATAATTAAAACAATTACCTGTGATTGCTAATGAGTCATTGTTGAAAAGGTTTCACAACAAATAATAATCAACTACCATTAAAATATAAACGAGTGTTTTTTTCGGAGATCGGTTCAATGAATCGAAAATCTCATGAAGAAAATTCTTATATTTTATCACTAGATTTTTAATCGTTACTTGCCAGATTGAAATAAGTAGGTGTTTCTTTAAAAAAATGAACATTTTTTTAGAAAAGAGCCATTATAAAGTTTAGACAAATTTTCGCTGTAAACCAGAGAACAAGTGGCAACCAAGTTTGTTAGTTGTTGAATCTCCGATTTAAGCAATTTATAGTTTCATAAATCGTTGAAGATTGCTATCATAGTAACCGGCTCTTTATTTCTGCCTGTTTTCACTAAAGACCTTATCTCTTGAAGCTTACTAAAGTTGTGGCTTAAATTCATTATATTTCTTATAAGTTGTTTTTCTTCTACAAGATTTTTTTACTGATTCGTCGAGACTATCGTTATTATGAATAAACCAATCTATATTCTTCCATCGAAAGTATTTTAACATTTGGTATTACAGTATTCAAGTTGTATACTAACGAACAAATGGGTCATAGAAAAATTTCGACGAACTTTTTACACCGTTGTTAGCAAAATTAAAAATTTTAATCTATTTCAAATAAAATGCAGTCGATCTTAGAACAAACTATCATCTAAATCTGATTCATATAACTAGGTGCAAATACGTTTTTGTACTTCCGTGGAAGTGCTATCAAGAATACAAAACCCTGTGAAAGTTTTTTTCCCATTATTACTTGAATGCAGGTTTTATTGCAAGTTTTTCCCATCTACAGACACTACCTGGAAAGCTTTGTCACTTCGTCCGGGTGGCGTCGTTACAAAGTTACGTCATTACTGAGATAAAAATAAGCTTTTTAGCTTTTGAAATACAGTTAGGCAACGTAAACTGTTTTTCAGACAGCTAGTCTTCAATTGTCATTGTTTATTAGGTTTTTTAATAGTTTCTCTACTCATCACAGTATTTTACTAAAGTTTCACAATAGCTTTGATAGCATAACATTTAAGAACACAAATAAATATTGATAGGACCTTCGATCTATGATTTGACGTAGAAGTTATTCACTAGCTGTGCTGATAAATATTTTTAAAATAAAAATCTTTGCAGGCCAAAATAATGTAGTATGGGGATTAATGTCAACGATATTCGATAATACTATAATTAATTGACTTTTTTCAATGATATTTGAAAAGTGTTTCGTTATTAATACCATTTCCATATTTTGTGGCAAGTTTTCTCCTTAAATTCATTTTGTTTAGACAAACTAACGTTTAGCTAACTAACTAAGATTTTTAAATAATGAAAACACACTTTTTTATTTCCATAATATATTTATTGATCATGATTCTTGGTTATAAATATCACATGTTATTAAAACAAACGGCATTTGCAGTTTATATCCTTTTGACACAATGTGTCTTCAGATTTACACATTTTGATTTTCATAAGTATTATATTTTGAAAATACTTATAATGCTCTTGTTCAATTTTAGAAAATTCTATTCGAGCAAATAATATTATAACTTGATAGAGTGCTTCAAGTTTCAAAAATTCATTCGAAGTTTTAATTTCTTTAAACAAATAACGATTTTTTATGTTTGCAATTTTTTAATATTTATTCGATTTTTGTACAAGAAACATTGTAAGTAAAACAGCGAGAACAGATTGTGCAAGAAAATAGTAAAAACTCTGAAAACTAATTTAAGTTTGTCTTTAGACACTCTTTTTGCTGTAAAGACTTAGTTCCTTTCTTAAGTGCATCTTATGCAATTCAGAATAGTTAGAATACTTAAAATATAAAAATTTGAATGAGGCCAGACATTGTCAATTTGTTTCGTCTGGTGCACAAATGGTAAAATAACTTATCATAAACTCTAGTTACCCCTATTGAATTGAATGAATACTTGAAATAGGAAATATAAATCATTTTTTCTGTGTATTTTTAATTTATAATTTTTATTCGTTATGTTGACAGGATATTTTTTACCGAGAAACTATGAATTATTCAACAAATTTTCGGTCATAGAAAAATTATTGATAAATATTACAATTGTTTGTTGGAACACGAGCTATTTATGATTATCGAACTGTATAATCTACAATATTTCATACATCAATCAGCGTTTTGAAAGCGTGTTATCTACATTATGATATCGACTGAATGTGCTTGATGGAATTTCGACATAAAATTTGAGTTAATGAATCTTTGTACAATTACACTTATTTTGTTATTTACGAATCGGGTCATCTTGTATATTTCGACATATCACACGTGACGTGACGTGACAAAACATGTGGAATCGTATAAAGTTTCAACAATTCAAATTCATTTTATCTACATCAATAAGTGACAGGTTGCTATGTCATATTAGTAAGTGCTTTAGTAAGTGCTCAACAGAACTTTATAAATAAATTTAAAATTGTGTACTGAAATTACAATGAAAATGTATAATAATATTTTTTTTCTGAAAAGTAGTAACCATAACTATCGACGATGTAAACAGTGCTTAAATTTTATGTTTTATTGCTCCGAATATGGCATCTTCTGATAGCTCAATATCTATCATACAGATTTTTTGTATTTTGGATTAATGTGGAGTATGTAAAATTTTGAAGGAGCATCAACAAATGTCAGTCAAATGATAAACCTGTTTTTTTTTTTTGTCGAGAGAAAGGAGAGAAAGATGAAGTAAGCTTCCATTCCATGACTTCTTGATCTCATAATCGAGATAACGGTCATGTCATTATTCCAAAGGATGTACATAATTAAGCGGCAAATTTAAAGTACATCGTTTGGAAGAATTTTATCCGCTGCATTAAACTTTAAACATTATCCGGTGAATTCAAATTTTTTTAGGCAACAAATATCTACCAAACTCTTTGTGAGATAAAATATAAACGCCATTCAGCATACTAGAGCGCAATCCTTAATGGAAACAAACAAGACGTACGGTCCGGCGCGCTCCAAACAATGCACTTTGTACCGCAGTAAAATCTCTCCCCATAAATCTCCAGAAAAGAGACATCTGGCGTTGCAACCGTACTCTAAAGCAAAATAAAAATACTGCTATTTAAACTTATTTGGCAATCCACCTAGTGTGAGTTTATTTAATCACTAACTGTGTGACTGAAAGTTTTTAAACTAGTTTCGAATAGGGAAAAGTTTAAATTTTTAAGATGCTTTTCAAATAAGCGACAAATTTATTAACACGTGAAGTGGAATAGTAAAGTTATAAATTTTAATTCTATTCGAAATAGATTTAATTGGTTTTAACAGAGGTGTCTCTAGAGAACTGATAAACTGATATGACTTTTCCAGATTAGCTGGTAACGTTTTCATCATAATAATACCTTCACTTCGCAATCAAAAAGCACTTAAATCTGTCTGATAAGTTGTATACTAAATATCCAGTTAACTCTCTATCATCTCTCAAAACATCTTAAGTCCCAAATTACTTCTTTCTGTGTTTTGTGCTGTCTATTGTTTAATAAAGCTGAAATCTATACCGATACAAGCATACTTCAAAAGTTTTCAAACATTACAGACTATTCTATTCATGCTATTGTTACTACTGACAAATTCAGAGTGCAAAAAGTTTTATATTTTCTTTCAAGGCTAATTTATTTATTGTGATTAGGAATTTTCGTCTCAAGATTTTCTCTAGATAAGAAAAATCAGTACATATTCTTTTTTCCTTTCTTAACAATCGCTTTTTACAAGCGATGAACGACTTCTGTACAATTACTACAATTCTCATTTGACTAAATGTGTCGATAGTCTTTATTTATATAATAATTCATATACTGTGTATTGCAAGCAAAATATTTCTGGTAATGATTACTGTTGAATAAATAAACTGATAAAAAATATTTGATAGTGAAATATGTTTATCTTTCACGATTTTCTCGCGATGAGTGAAATCTATCCAAATAATAAAATATATTGTGGAAATAAGCACTCAAAAATGTGTTTTCATTATTTTAAATAACATCACTTTCCATCAAGAAGTGACAGTTAACACTTTAAACGAGAACAATGCCGTAAATTAATATTGCTATTTAATTGGAAAATATTAATCATAAATCATTGTTAATGGCGCCTTATTTTTCTAAGTTAAACAACATACTGAGTGGTGAATTTAATTATATCGAACTTTTAAATCACTTATTTGTCGTGACAAAATGTCACTACCGTAGAAGCTGTTTACACTGTTGTATTGTTCATGAGTAAAAGTCAAACAGTGACGGTTTCACGCCTTAGCTTTTTTTACAATTGAAATTAATTAATGTTGCAGCAGTAAAGATTTTGATTTTAGCAACTTTACAAAGCACTCTCTGGTTCTGATTAAAACAACTCAAAAGTTAAAATGCGATCATAACAATAACATTCCTTGATGTAAAACGTTAATCTAAAGTTACGGGTACATTACTTTAAAGTTCAAGGTAGTATATCAAGCCAACACAAAATGATTCGCTTATGATTCTTAATTAAAACTGTGTTTATTTTATGAATTCTCTTTATGTACGGCCATTCTGTGAAACGGTTCATTAACACATTGTATAATAAAGCCGGTTGCCGTACATCATTTTGTCAACGTGCAGATGATATAATGCGCACATCGTCACATGATTATGAACGTTAAAACCAGAACTGAACAGGAGTCACAATTTTTGCCTATGGAATATTTCGATCAAATATTCAAACGTATTTTGTATAATTCGAATACCGTTGACAGTAATTTACGATATCGACTGAGGAAATTTTCAATATAAAATATAAATAAGATGTTAACTTTCACTTCTTGTTGGAAAGGCACGATGTTTTAAATAATAAAAATACATGTTTTAGTAATTATTTCCACAAAATATTTTATTATCAGGACAGGTTTTTCTCATCGCGAACATTATCAACTGATAAGAGAAACCCATCTTGTCAATGAAATTTCTGGTAGAAATAATCCTTAAAGTGTGTTTTTATTCATTTATGATATCGACCGAAGGTGCTTGATGGAATTTCAATATCAAATTTGAATTGTTAAAATTTTGTACGATTCCACATGTTTTGTCGCAAACGACCCGGGTTTCGCCCTTCGGCATCTTCAGGCAAAAAAATGTCAGTTCTGTTGCATACGTGTGATGGAATGCCTGAAGATGCCAAAGGGTGAAACTCGGGTCGTTTGCGACAAAACATGTGGAATCGTACAAAATTGTAACAATTCAAATGTGTTTTTATTATTTAAACTGTCAAATTTTAACCGTTGTTTTGCTACTGACGACCCATGTCATTGTCAGCTCTGTTCCATCCGTCATCAACTGATGATTGATCAGTTGATAATGCTCGCGATGAGCGAAAGCGGTCCTAATCAAAAAATATATTGTGGAAGTATGTACTAAAGAATACTTTTTTATTGTTTTTAAAGAAAATGAATTTTTGAAACTTTGTAAATTTCCACATGTTTTGTCACTCGTGAAATGTTAAATAAAGAAATGTAAATGCTCATAGGAAATTCTCAAAGTTTCGAGATACTGAGATGACTAAATATTTTACAAGTAAAAAGCAATAATATTCGAGAAAAAAATACGATACCTCTATAAGTAAGTCATATGCAACACATTTACTATTTTCCCTTTATATAACACATGGAGGTCTACCAAGTAAATACCATTTTAAACAATGCACACTTTTTGATCTTTCTTCCAGATGGATTAGCGACGAAAACAACTGGATGTACAACATAGGAGGAGATCCTGTGATATGCGGTAATCTGACTGGTGCTCGACACTGTCCCGTCAATTACACCTGCCTGTGCATCGGCCCTAATCCTAACCACGGCTACACCAACTTTGACAACTTCCTGTGGTCCATGTTGACTACCTTCCAGCTCATCACCTTGGACTATTGGGAGAATGTCTACAATATGGTAAGGATTTACATTATCAACATAGTCACAGCGTTCTGATATTTTTAGTGTTTGACTCTACTCATTGATTAGGCGAATGCATTATTACACATTGCGATTATAAGTAACCTCTCTTGTAGATTATTTTATATGTTTTTTTACGTCGGTGTATCCTTTTTCTTCTGCACTACAGTATTCAAGAGAAAAAAAAATTGTAGTTATTGTGGTGCACATTAAAGAGTGCATTGGTTTCAACATTGTTTAAAAATCAATATTTATTTATTTATTTGTAACTACACAGTACAAAACTTACAAATTATCAATTCATAGCTTTTGCACCGTAACATATTTAAATTCAAAGTATTGGAAATTCAACAAATACACAGTAAAACAATCAATAAGAATTGCAAAAAAAAGTCAACCAAGTAAGCTCATGAAATGTCTACTTATACTGAAAAAATAGCATTCGTCTGAACTCACTTTCGTCCACATGAAATACGTCAACATCCGAAGCAATACTGTTGAACATTGTTAATGCTCTTACCATTGCCATCCCCATTGGCACACTGGTTCTACACTTTGGAAGAACAGACAGATAATGTACACGATTTCTTCAAAAACTATCCGGAACATACAAATTGATATATTTTAATGAAACATATTTTTTTTATTTATTTACGTATTTAATGAAATTTTTCGTCTATATTATATTTAAAAACACATTTTATCGCATACGACATTATATAATATTTGACATAACACAATATTTTACCGTTATATTTTTTAAGTAAGTTTTCAAATAATATACACACAATTAATTATAAATTTACATACATTATACATGTAAAACAATGCTGTCGTTATTTTTTTATTTATAAGCTAGTGTAAATTTTACTGCCCGCACGTTGAATATTGATGCTACCTGGGAACATTACAAATATCGTTTTTAACGTGTATTCTAAGAATCCATATATATATCGATTACTTTTTTCATATTTTTCTTTTGGTTTAGCATATAAAAAAAGTCATACAACGTGTGTTTTTCCATTGAATATACAATTCGCAAGGCCGTTATTCAAGATTCTAATGGTGTAATAAGGGAAAGCAATTTCCGTTGGTATCAATTTCACAAGGAAATTTCCGTTTGTTGTGTGTTATGTACATTTGTAAACAGGAAAGCTTGCAGGACTTGCCAATGTATGAAACTAGGAAATGTAGTAATACTCACCGAACAAACATCTTTTCGATTCTTTCTATTTCATAAAAAAGTTTTTTTCTCTAATATAAAATACGACACCTGTTTTTACTCTTTGATGAACACCCTCAGACAAAATGTAAAACAATATAATTTATTTCTTAACTGAAGAATGATTTTATTGCTAAACGAAACACATAGCGTATTAGCGAAACACAAAATGGAATAACAAAGTAATTGATGTTTAGCTTCCATAAAGTCTTATCCAACAAAAATATTGATCTTTTCATTGATTGATTGAATTCGTATTTACTTGGTAGAACTCCATTATAACACAGTAAAAAATAGCAATTTCTTTTAGTTCTACAAAATTTATAATATATATGGTTAATAGCAATTTCGGCTTACACATTCATCAGAACTAATTATTTCTTATAATTTTTCTATACCTCAAATGCACTACAATTTAACACGGTAAAAAAATAGCTATGTATTTTAGTTCTATAACATTCTAAATAAATTCTATTAAATAATTTTGTCGAACTAAAATACGTTTCTTTTTTTTTACACCATTTTATAATGTAGCTCTACCAAGTAAATGCCAATTCAATCAATGCATTACAATCTCTTCGCCGTGATTTTGATCATTTTATTTGAATATCAGATTTTGTCAAAAATTTAGGCTGATGTATCTTTTTCTTTCTTCTATTGAATGGTTATTGTTTTAATAATTTAATAAAACGTGTTTCACTAAATATATCACACCCAGCTCATTTGTATAGTTTATCATAATTATTTATCGTTTTTACGGGCTACACTTTTCACTGGTAAATAAATTTAACGACTATATATATTTTGCTTTAACAGAATCGAATACAGAGAGTTGTAGGCATTGGGCGTTGTTTTCAGTATCACAATCACTTCACAGTTTTTTTTAAACCATGATTTACTATGTGTAAATTGTATATAAAACTATTAAAAAACGTTTTTTAATTTATTATTTAAACGAAATATTGCAACTGTATTTTCTGATTTTATCATATTATTTAATGTAAAATGAAAACCCCTTTTGAATTTATGCAAAAGAACCCTAGCTTTTGACCCAAATTCCTCTAATTCAAATCACGGCCATACATAATAATACACCGTTAGCACAAAAAGACCGCTACTTCCATTTTTCCCTAGGCATTATACGTGAACTAAAAATGTTATATTAAACAAAGTTGAAGAAATGAATTTCCCTTAGAGAGGATCAAAAGGTATTTGCAATGCAACTAACGCCTATCAAACATATTATTATCGCAACCATATGAAAACCATACAGGTGTCAAAAAAAACAATAAATCTTTCTCGAACTCTGTTTTGGGATACCGCAATGAGTATTAATATTTAATATTTTTTATGCCTTGGTGATAAAAAGAAACACTGATTAATTATCAAAGGTGCTTAATTTCTAATGTTTTCAAATTTTATTTACTTGAAAACTGAAGTATTTATGCAAGACAACGGTGAACAAATATTGAAACTTTGCTGCAACACATCAATCGCAAAAAAACAGTTATTTGCTTAATTCACACACCTTAAATTGTTGTCTCACATTTTAAATAACATATATTTAATTATATAATTGTCCATCTTTACTTAATCCTACTCTGTTGCTCGGTAGGACTTGTATCTCTAAAATAAAACATTCCCAAGTTGATTTATGGATTTAAGAATTGGATCATATTATATACTTGCGATGTTTTTCATACGGTTTATTATCCCATTATGCACTAATTATAAACTTTTTTTGCACTAATTATTTGCCACGGAGTGATTGTTAATAGCTTATGATTAATAAAATAATTTGAATTACATTTTTACTTATATGTTTTAACTGAAAGAAAAACATAATTTCTTTGATGGTGCCTCCATCCAACGAAATTATCATGTAGACAGTACAGATTAAAAGTCTGTAAAAAAAAAGGAAAAAATATATATGCAATATCCCTACACAATCATGAAAGCAAAATACTCTTACCTTCTACAAGACACAGTCAAAAAAAATGTATTTGTTCAAGATTTCTTGCGATCTCAATATAATGACATTTTGTTACTTACCTTAAATGTAAATTTATTCCGCCCTTGTCTTTAAGATAACACGGTTCTTTTTTCATAGGTCATACAATTTCACCCAACGGAATAAAACTAATCAACTAAAATATTATGATTAAAAAGTTCAAGGTATTCTTCTCTCATACCAAGAGTTTATCTAAAGTTTAAAAAAATGGTATGAGGATTTTAGAATGTTCCTTAAAATTAAGACAATGTTGTTAGGAGAACGCTTCTTTACTGTTTCATGATATTTTCTATCTTCATAGATTTTGATTAGTTGAGTCATTATTATTTATATAAATGACTCAACTAATCGAAACTTCTAAGATAATGACATATTTTTTTAACTGAATCACTTATTATTTCTGGGGTAAATATACATGAATTAATTTTTGTCAAATTAAAAAGAAATTGGCACTACAACGAACGCCCCAAAGTACCACGTATTTGACAATTACATATTGCGGATAGATTATTTAACAAAACAAACTCAAATACATTTGCGAAGAAATGAGAACATAAAATGAAAGATACAAATAAAATAACGTTTTTCTTTATTTATTTAAAACATACACATATTTTTGGCTTTGAAAGCGGAAAAATGTTTAAAACATTTAAAATTGACAACGATGTCCATCAAGAATTATCGGACGAAATTTATTTATATACGTCAAAAATTGGACTAGTTCTAATTCAATGTTGTCTGCGTTAGATATATCGACATCTGAGAATTACTGTTGATCATTTTAATCTTCCTATTGAGATCCCCATTGGCAGACTGGTTCTACACTTTCGAAGAACAAACGATTCATAACCACAGCGTGGCATTATCGAGAATGTCAGATTTCTCATTTTTACCGAAATCAATCAATCAAAAAGAAATTTACATTTTAAACACAATCATCTCTGTATATGGTCATCTATTTTAGTAATGCTTTCATCAGCCAATAAATTCTTGCAACTGATGTCATAATACAACATAGCCTCCGCGACGGACATATTTAACACAAAAAAAATTTTTTGTATTACTTTCTTTTTCCGTCACAATTTTGCATAGTTAAAAAATTGGCCCCTTCCACCTCTGTATCGGGTAAGAAAATTCGTTTTTCTTTTAGTCAAAGTTGCATATATCCTACCATAAGTTACGGGTTGCAAACATGCAACATATGGAGGTAGATATATGTTTACCGTATTTTGTTTTTGAACTTGTTGAGTAAATACGTTTATTACCAAAAAAATTAAATGAGAATACAATCAAATCTGCTAAAAAAATACGTTATAAGCCTTTATTCATTAACTACTCAAATTTTACATCGCAACTTTTAGTATATATAATAAATGATAATTTAAATGTTTGCTTGTTGTCACACTTTACTCAATAAATCCAAAAATCAACCCAAATTTTACATTTGTCAAAATGACTTTTTAAGCATCATTTTGACATTTTATGAATACCATTCTCTGTGTAATGCATGGATTCGCTAGAAAATATTTTCTTATTACATGTTATTTACAACTTATAAGTTCAATATTATATATTATACGTTTTACTTGAAAATAGGATGTTCTCTTAGTGATCGCTCAGTGACATGAACAGAGGTTGTGCCCACGTGTACCAAATTGATCGAGGATAATGACTTCATATTAAACAAACCGACCTTGACATTAGTATAGAACTGCACAGAAAACAACCGTTCTTGTTCCATTGTTTGGATCATAAATTAAAACACTTATTTATTTAATACACATGTCGAAAGAATTTTTGCTTTTTAAAAATAAAAAAATTCAAAATTTTTTCATATACATATCATTTATTGGACTTATTTATATTTGATTTTAACTGTACAAAGATTTAGTAAATGTACAATTTTTCATCAGTTTATACAATATTTATATCTGATTGTCTAACTAGGAGGGCTTTACAAATTGACTGACAGCTAGTCCTCGTAATTAACAAACTATTAAAAATAACACCGTTTATTTTCCATGGGATTGTGGAAACGGGCTTTAATAGTGAGTAATAGTTTTAACAGTGAGATTTCCCATTAAATAAGTCGAATTTTACTTCGTTAAATTTTTCCAACTCGCTCTATAGTAATTATTTTTCGTTCAAGAAATGTCATATAAGGAAAATTGAAAATTTTTAATTTGAAAAAAATATCGGGCTCGTCCGGGAATTGAACCCGGGACCTCTCGCACCCGAAGCGAGAATCATACCCCTAGACCAACGAGCCGACAGGCAATTCAGGCAAATATTACAAATAATTTTGTAATATTACAGTCAAATGATTCATCGCATATTTTTCCTGGTATAGCAATAACTCATTTTTTTATTGTTAGGTGATCCTTATAAGGATCATGGCATTAATTTATAAAAAAATATAATATAGTGTTCACGAAACCATTAATTTTATCGTAATAAATCATTTGAAAATTCTTTTTCATCTTTAGTGTGAAAAGAAGAAGGAATCAAGCCTTGAGGCCAAAAATGAGCTGTGGATATAATTTATCGAATAGATAAATCGATCTTTCACTAGCATTTAAAGATTAATAATATATATTTTTCACATTTACATTTATCCTATTTTAGACCTGTTTTATTCATTTCAAACATCTAACGAATACTTATCATAAAACATAGTTGGAACAATATGAATAGTTATTATTTGCACTCCTAATGAGAATGTTTAGTTATAATCATTTGAAGCCAATTTACTAATTATATTTGAGTGACAAATAACTGTCATCGAACATGCTCAAACGAATGTATTATTTTTTTAAATATTGACAATTGTTTGATCAAAAACAAAGATCTACAATACGGAATAATTATTTTAAATATCATGGCTTTCAATCAAGAAGTGACAGTTAAACATTAAAAACGAAATAATTGAAGAGTATTTGGCTCACGATGTGACATTTTTAAATATGAATTCATATATGTACTTCTACAATCCAGTCTTGTAGTCGAATGGTATTAGTCCTTTTCGGTAGCGTTTACATCTGTTTTAATTTTCACTCGATGTTTATATGGACATTCTACTATTACATATTCAATCACAAAAATAATGCGTTGTAAGAGCTGTTAGCTAACTAGTCTTTTATCCGTCTAATCATCAAATCCGAATCCTGTCTGTAAGGAAAGTCTGAGCGACTGGATATCAACCATGTCTCGTAAAAACACTCACTGTTAATATGCTTAATGATGAGTTCAAATCGTTATTAATATAAATTAATCTCATTAGATTTATATTTTGAACAAATTGAAAAAATGAAAAAAAACCGAAAGTTACTAAAAAAAGGTTCTTCAAAAGAAACATCCAACTTGTATTTATTTCCATCAATGAAAACTTCCCAATATGGATTTGAAAAACCCTAATGGAAAAAGCAAAAGAACGAACCTGGGAAATTTAACACTTGAAATGCTTTTAAAGAGCTCTACATCTATTTTTTTTTAAATTGAAAACTATCAAATTTAAATTCACGTTTTATAAAAAAGTACTTAGTCAAATTTAATTGTCATGGTTAGTTTGCTAAAGTTTTTATTTGAATTTATAATTGCAATTATTGCACACGATCCGCTAACACAGTTCGTGATTTTTGTCCGATGACAATTACGTCTAGTGTTTAATATTACTAATACATTAAAAAAATTACAATACATTCAAATTTTATAAATGAAGGAGTGTCATAATCTCTCCTGAATAATATATTATACAATACATCCCAACAAACAATAATTATTGACCGAACACTCATTATAATTTAATAATATCACAACATTTCTTTTTTTCAAGAAAGGTTCTCGAATATAAAATCGAAAAAATCAAACATTTAAATATCGCATAAAAGATTCCCAACAATAGATTATCCATACTATATAAAATCAAAATTTATCTCTTTTTATTTTTTCCTCTTGTTCGTGGGAATATTTTATTATCAAAAAAATATGTCCTTATAGCCATAGGCAGCTTCGTTTTATTTGTAGGTTCAAAGAAGTTACCGTCAACATTTTATTTGTTTATAGAAATAAATCACTGAAAAACAATTCATACAGAATTTATTATTTATTGAATTGGTATTCACTTGGTAGAACACCATTATAACATGGTGAAAAAAACAGCAATGTATTTTAGTTCTACAAAATTATTTTTTTAAGATATAGTTGATAGCTATTTCGGCTTACACCATTTTTTAGATGTGTAGAAAAGGTACACCTTTATAGTGAGGAATCTCATAACATTAATTAAAACTCGGCGCCTAATGTTTGCATCTTTCTAATAAATGTCGTAAGATGACGGCTTTAGAACAGCTGGAAATCAATAGATATCAACTATCAAAAAAGATTCTTAACGAACAAACTAATTTTTTAATAATCGCCATTGCTCAACCCTCTATTTGGTCTGATTTGTTTCCGTAATAGACCATTTCCGTGCCATATGTAAACTTGATATAGCCGCCTTTTTAGTTTCATTTACAATGTATATTTTTATTGACAGCAAGAAACAAGCTAGGTCGTTAAAACAGGAGAGAAGATGTATTGTGTACCTTTTCTATACAGCTATAAGCAAATGTTCGTTTAAGCATAGTTATGACGATGGCGTGAGCCGAAATAGCTATCAACTATATCTTAAAAAAATAATTTAGTAGAACTAAGATACATTGCTATTTTTTTCAACGTGTCAGAATTTATTATTTTATGCGACTGAACTGAGATAAAGCAATGCTCTGCAGTATTTTGTAGGAGTTTCGTGTATTTATGATAGTATGTGAATCGGAATTGCATAGAATTTACTTAACATTACGTTCGTTTCAGTGATCGTACTACTCATTAACTTGATAGACATTTGGAATGTTCAATATAACATGTATGCACATAATACAGATTGCTATCGTTTGGGAACGTTTTCCTAGTATATGTACATTAACCATTCGTGTTCTCAATGTCAAATTTAATTATAATTAATTTTGATTATGAATATAAATTAACCATTCCAGGAGTATGGACGTACTAGTACGTTGGTGCGATTTTTCTGTAAAGAAGTATGGACGTACTTGTTGTATATGTCAACAATTATTGTGATAACATATTCTATTGATATTTATCAATGGTTTGTGCAACAGGTTTTATTGCGATTAAAAACCTAAAAATGTGAGTTGTATTTTTTTTATAATGATTTGATTTAAAAAAATATGTTAAAAAAACTCACTCCTCACAGCACGGTTAAAATTAAATAGTTACTCCTGGAAAGGTTTTAAGAAACTACAAAAAAAAACCTGTTCAATAATATGAATGATTTAATTTATTTTAAGGAATATTTGGTCATTTTCCGGTTATCTCGTGCGCTTATTCGTTTATTCTAAAAAAATAGATTGGGTGGAAAGTTTAAAAAATATCTAAATTGCAATGAAACTAATTTCAATGGTTTTCTATCACTTTTCTTGAAAGGCTCCCTTTTAAAAAAACCAATATCTTCGGATTCAGTCTCATTCGGTGTACATAAATTGGCCGGCAGCACCTGAAAAAGGGGTGCCTTGCTGCCTACATTCGACATCCCCTTTTTTCCGACTTTTTTACACGGTAAATTTTTTTTTCTTGTTCCACGAGGTATAAAGCGAGTTGGGTGTATGCGTCAGTGAGCCTCATTCACGCACTTATTTCTCGATTGCTTGTTTTTTTACGCAAAATTTTATGAAGTGTTTTTCTGCTGGCAAAATGATTTTTGGTTTTTCGGCATTTCTTGAACGACGCTGTTTGATTGATGAGTAAATTTTGGTAGGTTGAAATATGTTTTTAAACATACATAATTAAAGAAGGGTTGATCCATACAATTGCATCTAAATTATCTCTTCTATTTGTTGAGTTGAATTTTGTTTTTTTGATTTATCTTCAATGGAAAGACATTCTAAAATTACGATAGATAATACTTCATAGATTCATCTATTACATATTACAGCAATATGACAACAATGACTTAAAGCACAGGCGTTCTCGCGTGAGTTACGTTTGCAAAGCTGTCTATTACTCTTTTCAGAAAAGTTTAATTTTAAAAATAAGTGGTTTTCCCATCGCTTTTTTGTTATCCTCGTTTTTCTCCAGATCAAGTAGAAGAGATGAATTTAATTAGAGAAAATAGTAATCAAAAATAAAGTTATATTTGAAATATTTTTTATATAAAATTTAGCGTATGACCTCATCTAGGGTTGCCAACTTTTTCTGTGATGATTCCGGGACAAATAGCTTAAAACTAAACACCATCATCTTCATTATCAATCAGCCATTATCTAGTATAATTTAAAATTTATCATGTATTCGGGACGGTGATTCTAATTCTGGGACAATCTCGACCAAAATAAAAACATTAATGTTTTTAAATACATAATTTGCCTCATTCAAAATACTATATTTATAAAAAATATTTATATGATAGTCGCATGATGTTGCAATACTCTGTCGTTCATATTTTAATCACCTTTACATTTTTCAATATTCTAGTAAGTACACACAAGTTATAGTAAATTACTAATTTATTGAGTTTTCTGTTGTATCTTGAGAGTTGCGGCGGGTACAACACATTCTTCTTAAGTAGATGATTTATTAAATAAATTTTAACTAAATTATAAATATTGATATTAGAAACTCCAAATTCTAACTCAATTACTTAATGCCAGTATGTTTCAAGACGTTACAATAAAATAAGGCCATCATGAGATTAATTTTTGCAAGCCCAAACATCGCAAAAAAAATATCGTAAAAAACTGTATTTAACAATAAATGATAACATTACGTGCAGTGAAATGCGAAAATAATTTCCCCAGAGAACGAGGTAATATAACAAAAACAAGGGCTCGTCCGGGATTTGAACCCGGGACCTCTCGCACCCAAAGCGAGAATCATACCCCTAGACCAACGAGCCGTTAGAAAGTAATTTTAATATAATTTATTTGTATAAAATATTGCAAAACCTAGCAATTCGACATTAAATTTTCATTACGTTTGTTAATGCGTCAGCGTAAATGTTCACCTTATCAAGCCAATGAAAAAGATATGCGTAATAGAAAACTGCATTATAAAACGTACATCAATTATTTTTCGCATAAAAATCACATTTTTAAAGTAATCAAAAATGCATTCACCTCACACTATTACAAAATAAGATGGAAAACTTTACCCAAAAAAACCTTAAAAGTATAAACAGTATTCTTAGCAATTAGTTCCCCACAATAAGTACACCCACCCAACCCTTAAAGCGACGAGAAAATTAGTGAACATTAATACTCCTAGAGATTTAACATCTGAGTAAAAAATAGTTTTATGGAGGGACATATTGACAAAACAAAAAGCATACATTTATTTTAAATTCATTCCTAAAAAATGTTCAGTTGATGATTTGAACCCTTGACCATGCAACCAAGTAAAAATATATCTTGAGAGCGGTCACCACTCAGCCATTGACGATGGCTTGTATTTATTTATTGAGTGGTTTCAAATCATCTCGATCAAATATTAAAATTTATTTGAAGATCGTGTTTGACCGAAACTGTACTACGTAAAATTAAGACAGAGTGTGATTTGAATCGAAGAGGTATTTAACCTTTCTTTTACTCTGCGCTAAAAAATGCTCTCCGTTGGTTTATATTCTATACATAACATGAGTGATATATCTTAGCAAATATATGCATAATCGTCGCTTAAATTTATCGAAGTGACGCCAACATATGGCAATAAACTTAACGTATATATATATATAATATAGTAATCAACTAACGCTTTGATTGCTTTATTACAATTATTATATTAATGTTTTCTTATATGTAATGTTGCAATCGGACAAAACAAACCCTATGCAATAACAATAAATGGTACTTGAAAGGAAAAAATGGTTGTAAATAATCGTAATTTCATTTTTTAAATGTGCTGTCAAATGTCGAGTCAGGCTCGATATAGGAAACTCCAGAATTTCGATAAAATGTCTCTCCTGCAAACTTCAATACCGTGATTATAATTTTCTTTTCACCATTTTTAGGTACGTATATGTATAAGGGAGAAGAACCTATGATCTTTGTCCAGTATTTATTATATTTATAGAGAAAATAAAACTATTAGAAGCTATGCGTACTTATTACTCATTATAAGACAGGAAGGGTTAAGATTGATTTTGACCACCTGACATTGAAAGGCGATGTTTGCGATACAATACTTATAATAATATCAATTTCTTGGACAAATACAAGTATTCGAAATCCGAATTTGTTTTTCGTGAAAAAAAGGCTATTTTGTTTTACGCATGTGTAGTAACAACATTAAATTTTGCTCGCTTCAGCTAGCACAGAAATCCAGACAGCCTTCACGGATGTAATCGACTCGAAATTTCTTTTTATTTTCATTCCCGTAATGGCTACGAAAGATGGTGCCGTAACTTTAAGTGTCTCCATTGTAAACGATTGAAGGCATTTAGAATTTCTTTTCGAGCAGATTGAAAAATATAATGACTTTCTACGAACTATTATTATTATAGCAATACAGCATTAAATTCACTATAAAATGTATAGTCATTTTAAATAGTAAACGTATGACAACATTATCAATGAGATTTTCATAATACAATATATAAAAAGATTGATGCTAGAGTAAAAGTCTATACTTGGTAATTTTGTAATGAATAATTAGTATACGGAAAAACATAAGAAATATCCTTTGTCTTAACTGAGGGCCGTGCGTTTTCCGCAAAGGCTTCAATATTTTTAACATTATTTTGCTTAGTGGACAATTTCCTTCATATCTAGAGGACCATGGCATGCAAAAGTTTGGGATGCACTAATATTGATGCCAATTGCTTTGTTAAAATATGAATGTGCTACAAGCAATTTCAAAATTTACAACTGTAATAATTTTATATTTTAATTTGTATTAAAAACGAACTTATCGTAGTTTATAAAACTTGGTGTTTTTGGGGATACTTGATTTGAATTAAAATAATTATTAAACCATTTAATATTAATTTATAACGTTTTTTAATATACATATTTTTGTTTTTTCAGGTGTTGTCATCTTGCGGTCCGATGAGCGTCTCCTTCTTCACGGTGGTTGTATTCTTTGGATCCTTTTATCTCATAAACCTGATGCTTGCCGTAGTGGCCCTCAGCTATGAAGAGGAATCGCAAATTACGCAAGAGGTAAATATTTTTACTGTATTCTTTTGAAATACAATAAAAACTTTCACATTGGGGCTTTTTGAATCCTGTTTTATTTTGTAGAGTATTTTAGAAATAAATATTTTAGGAGACATGAGTATATTTGATCATCAGTAATAAATTATAATTCATTCTCCCAATTAATCTATATTTTTCTATTTGAGTGTTTTAACAATCCGGGGCTCGGATGAAACTAATAATCTGGACTGTTAACGGTCAAATTTAATGAAAAGTGAGACATTTTATTTCGACTTTTTTTTCCAATTTTCGTGCCTCTGAATTTTGAATGCATCTTATAAATCAATTATCGCTGTCAAATGCAACAATCATGGCAACTTCTAGATTTTGAAAGTTACACAAAGTTTGTGCTTATTTAAAAAAATACTGTAACTCTCTATTTTGGTACTACATTGAATGAAAATATTTATATTAACATATGTCGACCAGTCTAATTTCGGTTGCAGACAAAGTTTCCAGTGCTAAATATCAATATGTTTTAATACTTGAGTGAATATATCTTAGATTGCCAAGTACTGGACAAACCATTGTTTCCAAAACATAGTATATCAGTAATTTTCATCAATTCACTAGATGAAACATTTTAATAACACCTTAAATTTCGTAGTTTTGAATAAATGATAATTAAAATCGGTTAACGTGATAGCAATTGGCTCGTTGGTCTAAAGCAGGCGTGGGGAACCTGCGACTTTTTGACTGATCACAATTTGAAAGATTCTTTTAAATACATACATATGTATAACATTTTTTTAACAATATATAATATAGTAAATTAGATTTGTAAATGTGTTTTTTTTTAAGATTTCTTTAATTTGCGTTTTAACTAATTTATATTGTGAATAAAAATATTGAGTTTAGAGGGGGGGTGTCAACGTTTCCTTTACTGCGGCCTCGTGTTGAATCAGATAAGTGAATGTGACTTTTTGAAATGAAAAGGTTTCCCTCCCCGGGGGTATGATTTTCGCTTTGATTGCGGTAGGCCTCGGGATCAATTCCCTCACGAGCCTTTCGTAAAACATAATAATTAAAACGTACCTTATTACTGCTTTTGATTTTTTTACTATACAGTAAATATACATATGGCACACGTACATTTCTTTCTCTATTCTTTCAAATCTCATTTATTTTGACGTTAAAAAGGTTCCTTGCAATACAATGAAATTCTCATCCCTTCTTACCGTACCCTCTTCTTGAAACTGTGTCTGAAGCAATTTCTAAATATACCTCAACTCTACACCTATATCATCTCGAGTAAATAGTCGATTTAATACCTTACAACTACTTCCGTAAATGTTTAAAAGAAGTCCATAAATAAGTGAACTGGATCGGACAAAAAAAAAATTTGTCAAATATATTATATTTAAAGTTTTTTGATTCTATGGCCCATGGATTAATCTGTAGGGCATTGTTATTTCTCGTAAGGTTTTAATGTCCAAATGGACAGAATCATTCATTTTTTATCAATCGATTTATAAATTTGTAATCAAATGCGTAATATTTTTTAAACTAGTGAAAATGACTAATCGGCCAGCCAATAATTTCTTTCTTTATTCTTATCCTTAAATTTAAGTTGAAAGATTGATTTTTAAAAAGTTTTAAATCTTCTCATTATATGGCAAAATTAGTTTAAAAACATAACCGGGTTTCGTCGCGGCATCTTCAGGCGAATCTCACACGAACGCAATAGAACTAATACTTATATTATCACCGATGCAATATAGTTAACAGTTCTGATCTTCAGTTTTATTTCATCCGTGTGATAGATTACCTGAAGTGTCGAAAGGTAAAACCTTGGTATTTCTACTCTAAGCTGTGTCCATATGTATTACATTAGTGTGCACACGCCCTACACTCATTATTTACATTATATGAAGTTGTTATCAATTGGTATTATTAAAAAATAACCGTATCGTTATGAGGTGCACAAAAATTGTAATATCCTTCGAGAGATGCACAGCTAATATTTTTTGCACACAGAGCCTTCTATAAGTTAGAAATCGGAACACTGGTCGTAGGTGACAAGACATGTGGAATTGTACAGGGATTCAACAATTGAAATATGATATTGAAATTCCATCAATCGGTATCATAGATTTAAATTGAACTAAATAACTGTTAATTTGGGTTAGTTAAGAAGTATCTCAAATTCCATCTAATCGGTAATTCACATTCATCATGTCTTCATTGTACTCATTGCTGTTCACCCATCATCTTTTCAGGTTACACTCCGAGAGCCAAATCCCTAATAGAATTCATTCATACATATTGCGGATAGCTGTCGACTTTTCTGACGTCTATTATTATATTTCGACTTGTGATTTTTGTTAACTCTTGCAGGAGAGAAAAAAGGACCTTAACGAGCATCGCGACGATTCTATGTTCAGCTTTGATCCTGCGAACATAAACGTGAAGATCCTTGCCAAAAACCAGCAGAAGAGGATCGACGCGCGAAAGGGGGTCCTTCTTGCGTCTTACACACGGAAGAAGACGCGGCGGAGAAAAAGAGGAAGAAGCAACGCTCAAGCTGGAGTCAACGGGACGTCGGAGCCACCAGCCAATGGACAACATTCACCCACAAACGGAGCACCACCAGCGAAGAGTCGGTGAGTTAAGATTTGTGTTTTTTATTCATAACCTATAATAACCCACAACACAGTCAAAATTTGTGCATTATGTACTTATATTAGAGTTTTCTTTATATTTGTAATTAATGAGAATCTTTGATTTTACTTAGGTCGGTGACTCCAAGTCCTAGTCCTTCACCTCGCCACAGCAGTTGTTCTCCTCACGGAAGAACGGCACCTCCTCCAATAGCCCCAAGAACACTTCAACTTCAACAAGGGAAGCTTCACCCAGGAAACGCATTAGGTAATTCATAACTTAATATGGTATGTAATCATTTATAATATTAACTCATTATTAAAATATTTTGATTTTTTTACGTATAAAATATAGTATAGCAGTGACATTCAGCTAAGGTTGTGAACACGGTGACAAAATAGCAGCTCATTTTAGTTCTACAAAAATGTTATAAGATATAGTTCATCATGTTGAAAAATGTGTTTTGACATTTGAAAAGCATTTTACCTATTTTATTTGATTGAGTATATTAAGTATTTATTTATTAATCACAGGAAATTTTATATACAATATTATACAAATACCTACTTTTATTTTATTTTTCAAAAAAATTCTCGAGCTAGAATATTGTATTGTATTAAAATATTGTATTGATTGAATTGGCATTCACTTGGTAGAACTCCATTATAACATGGTGAAAAAATAGCAAATTATTTTAGTTCTACAAAATTATTATTTTTTAAGATATAGTTGATAGCCATTTCGGCTCACGCCATCGTCGGAACTTGGCGTGAGCCGAAATAGCTATCAACTATATCTTATAAAATTTTTGTAGAACTAAAATATATCGCTAGTTTTTCACCATGTTATGAAGGAGGTCTACCAAGTAAATGCCAATTCCATCAATAATATAAGGTTGTGAACTTTTTTGAGACCATTCCGGAACAAATAGCTAAAAAATGAATATCATCAGTCAGCCATTATTTATTTTAATTTTACCTTCATCGTGGATCCGGGAGAGCAATTCTAATCCCGGGTCGGTTGGCAACCCTACGCATAACCAAGATTTCAAAAATTCTAAAAAAAATTGCTCATTTTCATCTTATTTATATTATCAATATTTATTACATTATTACTGATATTTGCTTCTTTGTATATTCAGTATTATAATTTTTAGTTGTCTTATTCTACCGCTTGTCTAATCGGGATGTGTTATTGTCAGTGCCTCCGTATCGGGGTCAGCTCGGAACGGGAAGTCGCCAAGCCAGCGGATCTGATAACAACCGCGAGTCCTCGCTGGACGATTCTGGAGTGGTGGATGACCACGAGGAACCTGACCAGCAGCTTGAGGACCTCGCGCAGCAAGCCCACAGCCTTGTACAGGTAATATGAATATATTCAATATATTTTACAGTAATATAGCAATATATTATTTTGTATTTATTGAATTGATTATGTTTTTGTTATGATTTCGCTGTTAGAAAATCGTAATTTAGCGAACATTGTATCCAATAACAAACTTTAAAAGAGTTTATTGCAGGAAATTTCAGAATCGGAACTATTCGCTGCACTTCTTCATATTGCAGTTTCCTGTTTTTATTATTCTCAACAACTCGGCACCGTGCAACAGATTGTTCAATATTGCTCACCGTTTTGCTAAGTCGCCCCTGGCTATCAACAACTATTGCTTGGGAATTTCGCCATAAATCTTCCGAAAGTTTACGATTTCCGAATAGTTCAGTTGTAAAAGCATGCGGCAGGTGGTGTACTTGAAAATTCCAAACACATCGCTTGTTTTTCACTTAGCGATTTTCTTAAACGGCCTCCCTTAATAGCTACGTCGGAATTTTCGTTTAATGTCTAAACATGTTTAATTATCATAATTTATACATAATCACCGAATAATTACTTAATTTACCTTGACAGTATAAACTATATGACTGAATATTATTTTGCTTTTCCTATTTTTGGTACCTATTGTTTTCGACTAAGTTATACTATCGTCATGTAGCTCCGCCAAATAAATCTTTAAAATGTCCATTAACGATCATCCGAATTAATAAAATCCGTCACAATGGAAGAACTTCCCCGAGGAATCCACAATGCATGTCCTATACAAAACCATCGACAAACCATCACAAAAGTTCAAAATTATAGCTGCAATGATTTGTTATAATTACCCTTATTGTATTGGGTAGATTTAACATAAGTCATTTATCACTTTTAATGTGATAACTGCTACTTCTTGGTGGAAAGGCATAGTATTTCAAATAATAAAAACACATTTTTTAGTATTTATTTCCACAATATGTTTTTTGATCAAGATCGGTTTCGCTCATCGCTATCAACTGATAATTTACTAACTAATGTAATACAGGCTATCCTTGACTTTTCCACCATTTCTTTTTGTCTCTTCTTCAACCCTTTGATTTTCGATGCATAATAATTATTCATTATTAGGATCTTCATTTTCTACAAATCATTTTTTATAAGTTGGTTTATGTCTTCACGATCAATATTAATTAATTCTATCGGTCCCGGCCCATTTTTGAGCAAACGGCATTTTTCTTAAGGGTTTACTAAAAGTGTGATAACTATGGTAATATTGTATGAAATCAAATGAAACTTTCTGAGATTGTTAACAACATTATTAAAAATAGCCTTAAATTGATAAAATTGTCAACACTTCCCCATGTACAGAGCCACACTTTAATTTTTACACATGTACCGAGTCTCACTTATTTTTGTTGGTTTGCACACACGTCGCAAGCCCTTTAGGAGCTATTTTTTTCTGTTGCCGGTATAGGGATCTACATCTATTTGTTTATATTCCCAAAACAATCTGTTTTATGAATCTTGCAAAAATTTTCCTCTGAGTGGACTATGTGCCGCTTTTATTTCGTCTCAAAGAGGGAGAATGTTGGTGTAGTGTATTGCACGCGAAACGATTGTGTTTTTAGATCGTGTAAACCAATACTTTCATGGGTGATAAGACTAATTGAACGACTGTTTTGAAATGATTTGAGTCTTGACAATAATAAAAGATTAAAATTCTTTGTCAAATACTTAATCTAATGTATCTAATTTGTCATTTTTCGAAGGGCCTGTATATGACGTCAAAATACGTTTCCGGGATAAATTTCTCGCAAAGCTCTACAGTGAGATTTCTAATGTCTTTTTCAAATTGCGACTTAGTTATGTTTTTAAAATGTTTATTAAGCTTTTTCCATATTCCATACGTGCACAATGATTTGACATCTTGCCATACCTTTTTTTACCCTTTTACCTGGGCGTAAGTGCGAATGGTCGTAAGTCAAGGACTACACGTAACTGCTTTTTTTTTGTATTCTATATTGAACGTTGGAACTTAGGTCCTGCCATCCATCTGATCGCTTTTACCACTTGACGATAGATACCGTGAAATTTTTGCAAGACCAGGTGGAGGGCACTACACTGAGCCCACCTAGCAGGGGCCGATCTATTTACTGTCAATATAACATTATAATCATATTTTAATATGCAGTTGCAGCGTGCCGAGGCGACCCCCGTCACGGTTGCGCTTTCACCTCGTTCTGTTCGCGTCATCAAATGCAATGGTGTACCCCAATCTCAGACCAGGCGAGTCCGACATGCCCACTCTACCTACACTCTGCACCCTGACTACCTCTCGCAGATCGTCGTTCTTGGTGAGTCCAGAATCTCAAACACAAGTGACACCGCCATTTTATCAATACTAACCAAAAACCTTCATTATCATCAGTGCTATCATTCTTTAACCAGTACACACAGTACAACACGTATCGTTTCTAAAACTAACTTTTATGAACACTAATACCAATAAACTTTTCAAATAACATTATCCATTCATAATACGAAATCTTCATCAATTTGTGATAGGAAAAGCGTAAAAAAAATAGTAAAAATAAATATTGCTCCAAAAATTTTTATTGTAATATTAAAATTTAATTAAGATACAATTACGCATTTGATCGCACTATTAAGAAATAAAATTAAAACTAATACTTTAAGGGTCAAAATTTGGGATTATTCCTTTTTTAACCTTTCCATGAGTAACTAATTAGTTTTAACCGTGCTGTGAGGAGTGCAACTCACGTTTTGAGGGTTTTATCGTAATAAAACCAGTTTAATAATCCAGGGATCACAAACCGTTGACACATAGCACTTGAATATATTATCACAATAATTGTTGACATATACGAGAAGTAAGTCCATACTCCTTTACAGAAAAATCGCGTCGACGTACTAGTACGTCCATACTCCTGGAAAGGTTAAAAGACGTTTAAATTTAGAATGAAAATTTCACCACTTTTAATACGATACAGAACTGAAGTCCATTGAAAAAAAATATTACATTCAAAATCAATTTCAAGATATCGTTTTTTTATATATACCCCATATTTTTTATCGATGTCAAGTATGGTATCAAATTAAATATTTAAAAAATTGGAACATTATATTAAAGAACTTTGCATATTCACTTCCGTTCATGGACTCTTTTTCTTCCAATGGCATATTCATATTGTTCTAGAAACATCAATTTATTGCTACCAACTAATTGTAATTAACAAGTTACGAAATCAAGCAATAGATTACCACAGCATGTTCCTCATCACAAAAACTAGAAACACACCTTCAATGTACATTAACAGTATAGCTTAAGACACAGAGGCACTAATATCTGACACGACCCCTGACACAAACTATTATATTGTTGCACCAAACCCACACTGCCAAATATAATATACAATACACTAACTTGAATATATTACCCTTGTTGGTTAAAACCGTACTCATTTCGTTTATTTATTTCAGAACTTTTACAGAGTGAATATTTCTGTTATAATATTTACGCTCTAATAATATAATAATATTTCATAATTATGAACAACAAATTTTTCTTTACTATCTTTAAAGAATCTTTTTTGATAAATGCTTTTTTATCCCGGAGAATGATTCTAGTCTTAAAACAAATATTTTCAATATACATCAGACATAAAAGTGTTTAGTTTGGATTCTTTCTGGAAATTTTATAGGGCTCGTCCTCAAATAGGCCTAATTAGACAGTTGACTTGAATACAGCCAAGGTTATCTTAACTGCATTTGAAAAGTCTGCGTATAGATGAGGTCAACGCCTCGCTGAAATTATTTATGAAATCTTTAATGACAAACTTTTATTATACATATGTAAAGGTTAACGACCTGACTTTGTTATGATAAAGTAAAATTATCCCAACCATCTTTATTTCAACTTTTAAATTTTATTATTGCTTATCAATCCCATGCAAACGCGATGATAATGCCACGGACATAAGTCGTAGATTTAATAACTTCTTTATCTATAAAGTACAATCCAACACGTAATAAATTATAGCTTTTAAACACTGGCTACATATAATATATAATAGAAACGCAATGGATCAATATTAAAATTACAATACAATATATAAATACGTATTGAATAATATATTTTTAATGTACTATATGGAGAAATAACAAAAAAAAAAATTTTTTTTTTAAATCATTCTTCTCATATGTATCAAAATATCTCAAACTGTGGGCTAAAAGAATGATTGTGGGCACCTTGGCTACTCTATTGGGAGTCACGAAAATTTTATTTATATTATTACTTTATAAAATGTAGACAACATAAGGTTTTCCATGAGATAACCAATGTTTTGAGTAGAGACGCCGCAAAAAAAATCTGATATTTTAAAGAGGCCTGAAACCGAAAAAGTTTGAAACCCCTGTTCTAATCGTTTAACAGGATACAAGCACGCAGATAATAATTCTACTTTGTAAAGGCTGTAGATTTAAAAAGTGGCTATAGCCATTTAATTTTATTAGTACAATTTAGAAAGCCCTAATAAAATAATATTCATAATAAATTATTACACTCTTACCTTATTAGATTTACTACCACAGTGGTGGCATTTGAATGCAACGTTTAAATATGATTTATAATTTCTGGACTTAAACAAAACCTTTTACAACAATGGTTCAAATATTATACAAACATGTCTCTTGTACAAAAATAATCAAGTCACAACTTACAAAATAAGCAAACTCAACATTACTAATAGTATAACAACAATTCCTTTATTCTCAAATACACGGAAATTTCATCAACAAAAATTTAATTACACAAGCTGTCAACCCTGAAAAACATAATTTTTGACAACGTGTAAGTACAAGGTGCTTGATATACACAATAGTATGATTGCCTAAGAAATAATCTTTAAATATACAAAATTAAAATTCATAATTTCATTATTCTTCTAGTTGTGTTTAACTTTTTAACATAGCTAGTAAAATAACAAGGTTTTGAATTTTTTTTTTTTTTGTAAACGATAAATTTCTACAAATATAGTGATAAATCCAACGAAAATCCTATATTTAACTCTTTATATGGTTTTATGACAGTCACCAACATTAATAATTGAAAACAATATATTTTCTATAAAGATTTCGTGTTACTGGATAATTTTGTTGTTTTAGAAACTAATTATAAAATATATTTATGGATTTATATGAATGTGACACAAATTATTGCATACGCCAATTACGTCTCGCCCATTTTTTAATTCTGTATTATTATTTCATTTAGCAAGATACTATTTTACAGTAGTCGTATCTATCAGACTCTTGATATATTAGCCTTTTTATGGTATTTATTATACATTTGGTTTCGTTTTAATTTATTTTTCTGTTTGACAACTTCTCTCTATTCTGTGAACCTGCTTCAGCTTTGCATCGAAACTGTTTTCAAGTTGACACTTTTGCTCATTTTAGATATAACTATTGAATATAATGAATATATTCAAGAATACATAGTATATTGTATTAATCTTTGAATGAAATCATGATACTTGCAACTACTCATGACAAAACTAAATTTTGTTTTTCAGGAATACCTTAATGAAGGGTAAATCAGTTTTTCTTTTTTTAGAAAAGACTGTTTTTTAAACTATCGCCGAAAATTAGCAAGCTATACTATAAGTCAATTGGTCAGTAGAAATTAAATCAAAAATTATGGTTATAATTGAAAAATTAGGGTACAACATTAATCGCTAGTCGCACCGCAACTTGACTAAATTGAATGTTATTATATTTTCAGTGAAATGGTAGAACTATTTTTTGAAAGGGAAATATAAAAGTCAAACAAACCACTTTTTTGATAATCATTCTAAGCTTCTCACTTATAACTTCAGTACTCGTATGGCATTTGTGTTCTGTCTGAATCTTTGTATCTAAGCGGTAGAACAAACTCCAATAATCAATTTAATATAAAAATTCCAACCGTTTCCAAATTCACAATATATTAAAACAAGCATATAGAATTGATGAGTTCAATATCTTTTTTTAACAACCCCAAAAACTGGCTTCATTTTTATTATAACAATATTTTAGCACGGTGAAAAAAATAGCAATGTATTTTAGTTTTATAAAATTATTATTTTTTGAGTTTATAGTTGATAGCTATTTCAGCTCACGCCATCGTTTTATTGCGAACAAGAAACAAGCCAGCTCGTTAAAACAGGAGAGAAGATGTATTGTGTACCTTTTCTACACAGCTATATATTGATAAGCAAATGTTCGTTTAAGCATAGTTATGATGATGCGTGAGCCGGAAAAGCTATCAACTATATTTTTAAAAATAATAATTTTGTAGAACTAAAATACATTGCTATTTTTTTCACAATGTTATAATGGAGTTCTACCAAGTGAATGACAATTGAATCATTGCAATATTTTAGTATTTTCAAAGTGATGAGTAGAACCTCATAAAATATATTTTAGCTTATGAGAATTTTTTTGAAAAATAAAATTTAAATTATTTACATAATATTATATATATATAAAATTTCTTATGATTAATAAATAAAAACATAATATTGTATATTCAATCAAATATAATAGCTAAAATGCTTTCAACTCTCTTTTAAACATGCTTTTCAAATGTCAATACACATTTTTCAACATGCTAAACTTCGCTAACACCCGTTTTTTAACTTTATAATTATATTTCAAATATTCAGCTGAATGTTTTTTTTTCTCTATAGCAATATTTCTTTTAATTAACAATAAATAAAATAGTTTATTCCAACATAACATTTAGCTTTGCAGAACACTCCGAAATGGATCATTCCTTTTTTCATTTTTAAATACACATATTGTATCCTTACAAAAAATATAATAACTTCTGTCTTAATAATTTATTGAATATTTTCATCTAGAATCATCTATCATACTGCTTTTAACAAATCGATTCTTCACTTACCAACTTACTAATTTCACTATGATTATCAGCTGACAGAAAAATAAATACCTTATATAGAGAAGATAATTAGCTTATTAGGTTGTGACTAAAATCGAGACTGTCAATTTTTATGCTACACTTTTTTGTGTATTATTAATTTTTTTTTCGACAACCAACAGAATTACACTAAAGCTAGAAAGTTCTTTAATTGTGACATCTTTGATGCAATGTATTTGATTTTAATCTTATAATTTACATATAATAATAAATTATTGCATTTTTATTAACTAGAAGTAATTTGTTGAAACTATTTCTTTTTCTCATCAATAGATGTCACTATAAGATTAATTGTCACCTAAATGAGTTCATATGCAAAGATACTATTTTGGAGCCTATTTTCCACATTTAATTAATTTTACCTGTATAAAACTGGTGACCCACTGGTGTGTTGTTTTCCTACCATTTTACTTATTTCTAGCTGTTAAAGGGTTAAATAATTTGGTGAATACAGTGAATAGTTTATGTGAATTTATTCATTCAGACTATTGACAAAATAAGAATTATAATCATTGCCATTAATTTTGTATTAATGATGATAAAACTTTAGCCACAAGCTACTGGTAGCTTATACAAAAGTAAATCCTCGTCATAGTATTTTCTGTCACTTAAAAATCATAGCTTTGAAGAGATTTTCTTCCTCATTAATTATGACTATAAAATTATTTAAAAAGTGGTTCCACATCTAAATTAAGGTATTTAAGCATATATCAATCAAGGAGGTACATGCTCTGCTCCACGGGTATTGTGACTGTGATACGTAAGTATCCCATTATATGAAATCATAAAACCTTTTCATATCATCTGGTACGATTATAAAACATAGCAAAAAAAATTCTATTGTTTGATATTAGTTCAAGAATAATGACGATTTCTTCTCTCGTTAATGTCAGCTTACAATTCGATATAAAACATAAAGAACAACATACTACCTAGCACACCTTCACCGTTGTGTAAAACGGTGTTGCCACGCTTCAGCTTGAGCGCATATTTGCACATTTCCTTTCCAAAAGAGTGAAAAATGATTATCAGGCGCGGACTGGCCTTACCAGCGAGCAGACTTGCCCCCGGACCAAACGCCGCTGCCAGTGGCGGACATACTAAGTACAAAGAGGAGAATAGCCCTGGCGCCCGCCAAGGACGATATGCTATTATCTTACTTCAACGGTAAGTCATCAAAAAAATCGAGACGAAATTCTCATCGATGTGTAACTAATTACCTACTGACTGATTTGAAGTGTTACTTATTTAAGTCGATCAGATTCATGCCTATTCACAGAATAAAGATGTTTAATTTAAAAAAATGATACTTTTGTTGTATAACATAGAAAAATTTACTTAAAGTTATCTTTGATGATACTTCAAATGATAAAGGAAAAATTACCATTTCTCTCTTAAAAAATTCATTGAGGTAAAATTTTTTTTTCCTTATTAAAAAAGAAAAGTAGTATGATATCTCAAAATTTTACAGATATCAATCTTAACAAAATATTTTCAATAATAATCTATAGTAATCTGAGACAATAGCTTGATTTTGATCGACTATTTTAATAGGGTGACCATATTATGACCATATACAAATATGAAATAGATTAAAAGTTCTTATTTATATTTGATGATATATATTTTATTTAAGCTATCGTTTTTCTAAAAATACATTACCATTTGATTCTTTTTGTTGAATGTTTTTACACAATCTCATCATCTTTATACAATCACTTTTTATGGAAGGGTAATGCTGAAGTTTTTATGTTAGTGAGGTTTATTATCTAAAGATAAACAAACTTCCAAATCAATTAAAACTTAATTTTTATGTTTTTCTCATATACACCCACTCCTTTTTTTACGCGATACATTGGTTCCAGAAAACGGCGCGTAAAAAAAATCGCAACTTTCATATAATTTGATAAATTGGTTCCAAAATTTAAATATCGCATGAAAAAGTACCAGAAACGTATGAAAAACCAAAATTTGCTCTTTAAAATTCGTGCAAAAAAATATATATATTTCATGTCTTTATTGCTTATAAAATATGAGACTAACAATATAATTTTTTCACTTATATGAATTAAGTTTTAAAAATACACATATTTTTTTTTATTTAAAAAAATAATGAAATGTACATGCCTAGCATCATATATAAATTTCTTCTTTAAAACAAATTTGGGGAAAAAATCACGTAAAAACGACTGAAGCGCGTAAAAAAATGTAACGGTGCCGTCCAAAAAAATCGCATATAATCGAATTCGCGTAAAAAAAGAACTGGGTGTAGTTCATATTAGAGTGACATTTCTAACTATTATAAAAGTGTCTCAACTAATAGCACAAATACACTGAAATTTTGATTTTTTAAGACAAAATTAAAAAAAACTCGTTGATACATATGGTCACCTTAACATATTTAAAATTCTTAAGTTTGATGTCTATAAAAACCCTGAATTATTATGATAATCCTCTCAACTGTTGCATTGCTTTCCGCTTGATTGTTGCATGACCTTCATGTTGATCTATTTCACTATCATTTGTTATATCTGAACCATTATAATAGATTTTCTTATCACTGTGCTTATTAGATATTTGGCTTGCCTACCACTATGTTTCTAAGCATCTGCCTCCTTTATAGTTCCAACTGACTCTTGATCAGCCGTCTTGTAAAAAAGAAAAGTGTAAATTCAATATTTGAAAGCGCTACAAACACCTACATTCAACATACCATTTTTAACTTTAACATTTCTCAATTATTCAAAAATATTAGTGTTAATGTTAAGTGCCTATATTTGGATCGATAGGTATAGACTGCTTGGGGATAAAAAAATAACTTTATGAAATTTTCATTATGTATATTTTATTAAATTGGACCCCAAAAGCGTTCTTTAAAAGTTAGACAGTATTATTTTCATCAGCTGTCAAAATGAGCTGCTGAGCCAACTTAACAAGCCTAAACCAACCTCTTTTTATATTAAATGAAGATATTTTAATCAAATAATTTATATTTTCATATTACCACCAGCAGATAATGTGCGCTATGTCAGAAAAATATGTTGAATGTGTCATAACTTTATTAAAGTTGCATCAGTTTTAGGAGAGTTTTTAGGTCCGAGGAAACAATTATTTATGTATGAGATGACAACATACCTCAAGAAATAATGCAAAATGTCTTGAATTTTCAGTTTGTAAAAAAATACCATACATTATATTTATCAGAGAATAACCTACATGGTAAGGGAGAAGATTGGTGCTGATTAATTAGTAAAAAATTATAAAAGTCATCCTTCAAAAATTTCAACACTTATTCAAAAAATTTACATCAGAAACATTAATCAATTTATAAGCTGTTTACCGATCAACTATGAAAACAGTAACATAACCTTAATAATTCAATACTTCAAATATCTTTATAAATTTGAAATCAATAGCTAAAATCTTTATCTAGGTATCCAAAAACTATGCTAACAATAACCATCATGAAATTAATGCAACAATATCTTCCAAATATAACACAAAGTTAGTGTTTCAATTTTCTTTCACTGTAATTACAAATGATTTTTTATGCCAGTTAATCTTTATTTTGACATGATGGTTGAACAAGACTGAGTTAAAATATAATTCTTATTTCTTCTTGCTTAATATATGACACTTTTTGCCTTGTCCACAATACTGAATATAAAATACATATTCATCGCTTTATACCAATTACCCATTTTACATAAATACCATAGCAAATTTACTCATTTTTCTATTATAGAAGTAAGTATTTGATGGTGCTATGTTTTTATTGGTGTACAAATAGTTTCAGTATCTTCTTTATCCCAAATGTATAAAATAACAGCATCTATCTTTGAACCAATATCTTATGATTCATTCGGTTAAAAGTTATAATAGATATTAGGTGTTTTTCAATATATTTTGATCGGGAGCAAATTTTTGCTGAATATGAACATAAAATTTAATTTATTAATATATGATTTTATTAATATTATATCCTCGATGTATTATTTTCAGCGATTGCCGAGTTTTAATACTGTCAACTTTTGGTGTTTAGAAATATTCAGGGCTTTTTTTCATACAACTGAGATGGTACACATACCGCATGTTTGTAAAAAGCAAAGCAAACCGTGGAATAAAAAAATGATAGATTTAGTATAACAATGAGTGTGGAAAATTTGTAAAATTATTCATGGGTGGCTTTTTAATTGCAAGTCAGAATCGTTCACCATACAAATTACAAACCAAAACGAATATAGAACGACTTGACAACATTATTGAATATTTTCTACATAAATGCGTAGTAGGGGAGTCATCAGCGGAAACATTATATGCTGGTATGACAAAAATAAAAAAAGTCTTAGTTTTTTTTTTTCACAGTAATGGTTGAAAAGGGTCACACTTGCTAATGAGCAGGATGACAAATTTTAATAACAATAAGGATAATATCTGTGACGGGACCATAATATTTAGCTTAAAAAATGAGGAAGACATTAGATAGGGATTCCACTGTAAACATTCAACGATTGATTATTAAAGTCTTTAATTTGAGGGAATCAAAATAGCCATAATATTAACTCAGTGTTTTTTGTTTATTGATTCAATTGTTGCCACAATCAATAAATCCAAAACTAAAAAGGTTTCCAGTATAAAACTACTAGTATTGCACTTATCTCATTCGGTCGTTTTCAACATTTATTCTATTAATATTCACAAACAGAATACCACACCACAGTAACTAAAATAAAAAAATGGCTATATCATAAATAAAGAAAAGAGAAGGATATTTGACACAAGGCTGCCATAACAGGTTCATGGTTTACAATAAACACTTTATATTCAATATATATCTTTTATGTCTAATATTTTATCATCATCACTCTTGCAATCCATAATATTACAAAATAAAGCAATAGTAATCATTCGATATGCGTACCATCAACCTATAATTTCGTTTAGAATAAAAGCACCGAAAATTCTTTCGATAATTTGGTTGTTTAAATGATGTGTGTTACTTTTCTTTATGTTGTGATAAATGTTGGATTTTTAAGAAATGTTATGTTGTGTTTAATTATTGTCAGTTGCTCAATGTTTAATCGAATATACTATAAACCATTTTAAACTGAAAGAAAAACGGCAAACCGAAATTGTTTTCTTTGAATAAAATATATGTACACGTTTAGGTGATAGAACCTATATTTTTATATCATTATAAACCTCATGTCTATGCCACTATCTTTGCTTTGATAAATGTTTTATCATTTTATGTTAATCTAAATGTTTTAAAGTAAAAATTTATTCGAAGAAAACTATTGACACGCAAATGTTGAACTTTCATGTTTAAAATGATATATACCCGCATACTGTTGTCCTATTTTTAAATGGTTCCATTATTTTTTTTTAATCTGTGCCTGCCTCCTATGTGGAGCATATTTAATCTAATGAAGATATATTAAAGTTTTTACAAGAACTGTTCGTTACCCAGTCGATATACTTCTATTTTTTTGATGAGAGGTAGGGATAGAAAGGATAAAGCTATTGCTTTCACTACACATTTTTCTACAGAATAATGTGAGCAGGAGGGAAATTTTAGACACCAAAAATATCTGTGCTTGTAACCTTACCTTAACATTATTGATCATAACATAATAACTATAAAAATATTTGAACAGTAACTCTTTATTGTAATAAATAAATTCAGCAATTAAATCTTAATAAATTACTTGCTTTTTTGGAAAGTATTTGATGTTTTTTGGCACATTGTTTGAGCTAATAATCCGGAAACTATAATTAGAATTGATTCTCCATCAATCGATGAATATGTTAGTTTGTATGAAATTACTAATATTTTTTCAGAGAATTGATTTTCTTTTTTTTCATATCATTGCTATGAAAATATTGAATATTATTACTCCCACCCGTAAATCTATAAGTATTACATGATATGCTTCATTTAATTAGCAATTTTCATACAGGTACTGTGGATTCTAGATTAGATGGTTTTCAGGAGTGGAAAATGATAAACCCTGAATAATCGTGAAAGAAACATTTTTATAACGATCACTTATTTCTTACAGAACTTTAATTTATTTATGAGTAATTGGTTGGACAAAAATATCCCAAGCAAATCCTTTCATTTGGTAAAAATATTAAATTACATTCAGCTTCTTGTTGCTTTAGCTTATAACATACCAGTCCACATTTGTGACAAGTGTTGATGATGATAACAGGAAAATAGTAACATTTTTATGTATTTGATGTATTTGATTATAGATAATGAGTTTTCTATAATTCTAATTTCAAATGATCAAGATCTGATAATTTAAAGAAAAGTAAACATGAAGAATGTAATACAAATAAATTTGAATAAGGTAAACTAAAGATGTCTTTAGAGAGTGTTATCTGGACACAATTCTAGACACAGATTGGCACACGGTGCCATGATAGGCAGATATACATATGTCATGACATCAATGTATTCACATATTTAGCGCTTATGTCTAAATATCATAATTAAAAACTAGACATTCACTTAATTGTCTACTACTAGAAAGTTTCATGCAATACGTAGGTGAAATAAGTTTGATTGCTAGAGTAAAAATAATCTCAAGAAGGTAGAATTATTTCTTTACAATTCAATTGTGAATTTAATTATTTATGAATATTTGCATGTTCAAACACATTTTAGATAAGTACAACCATAGAAAACCACTTTTTATGATTGCATAAAGTTTAATGTTGACTTTTAAAATTAAATAGCAAACATATAAGTTAATTGAAAGTAATTAGCTGCTTTAATATGAAAACAATACGATTGGGGATTCATGATTTCAGTATGAGCGGTTTATATGTCAAATCTGTTTACACAAACATTTGGTAAGTCAATCATTATTAAGCAAACAGATATTTATTGAGGTTTTAAGCTCACTCTTCTCTGTCAAAACTCGGAATTTTATTTATCATTTTTATAATATTCTAATGATTTAAATTGTTAAATTTATAGATGACCTTCCAGACAGAAACTGCGATAAGTGTATATCATGCTGCATCGATTACGAGGGATGGTTGCAGTTTCAGAATTGCCTTTACAAAATTGTGAAGGACCCTCTGTTTGAACTATTTATCACAATGTGTATAGTTCTCAACACATTATTTCTGGCGTTGGAACATCATGGCATGAGTGAGAATATACGTCAGGCTCTAGATATAGGCAACAAAGTAAGTGAAGTAGTTTTTGAGCATCTAATTATTTAGGAGAAAACTATCATTAACTTATAATTAACAGTCGTAGAAAATGCTCCTGAGACTCTCAAGGCAAAAATTTTATTTCTTTTAATGCTGCTGTGTTACAGGACACACCCTAAATTTTTACCATATTCGCTCCCACTATGGATTATATGGACTCTTAATGAAGTATATTTTAACAGAATGTGAATTTTTACGAGAACTGGTTGTTACTAAATTTGCTCAACTTTATTTTTCTGAAGGGACTAGGGAAAGAAAATATTTGGTTGAGACAGGGATACTGCTTATATACAACCTTTTCAGGCTTAAGTATTGGATAAGTTGGAGGGAGAATTCAAATTCAATCATTGACATCTTTCCCTTTGAACAGGAATTCATAAATCAATGAAAAAATAATTTATAAAACTGTTAACACTTGCAATTGAACCTGTGAGCACGGCAATTAAAGCCAACAATTTTTTAAGCTTAGCAAAATTTCGGTAATGTTTTTAATCTTATGTGACCACTATCCTCATTCATCAAAATCAATTTGTAATGAGTGCCTTATAATACTACTATTTTTGTGATAAATGTGAATGTAACACTAAAACTGTAAACATTGAGCAATTTTTTTAGCTCTTATGAGGTCAAGATGTCATACTTCTATATATTGGTCTTGTGCATTCAGTATCTTTTTAATATTAGTCATCTTCTTCTAGGTCTTCACATCCATCTTCACACTCGAGTGCTTCCTTAAGGTCTTGGCGCTAAGCAAAGACTTCTTCGCGTGTGGATGGAACATCTTTGATCTAATCATAGTGTCAGCTAGTTTGCTAGATCTCATATTTGAACTCGTTGATGGATTATCTGTTTTACGAGGCCTTAGATTGGTTAGTATTAACATAATATCGGTAATGCAACAAAATTTAACACATAGTTTGTTTTCAGTTGTTCAACATTCTTTTTAAAAGAGTGTATGGATCAAAAGAATAGGACTGGACAAGTGATTAGCTTATCACTCTTGCTACGCTAAACTACAAGTCTAGTCATTTTTTTTAGCAATATTAAATGAACAAGCTTGAAACATAACATAATTTTTTATGGTCGAATTTATTTCTATCAATCCACGAGTTTTTCTCCAAAAGAAAGTCTCTAGATCATAGCTCTTATCACACAGCACCTCTATCACACAGCAATAAAAATTGAAAAAGACCGAGACGATTTTGTGAGCTGTGATTATCTTCACAACAGCAATCATGTATTACTATCGAGCAATGACAAAAAAGAAATCCAATATATTTTTAGAGATAGCAGATATGCTAAGCCAAATTGCATGTATTGGCCAACATTAAAAACAATATTTCAGTATTATATTTGAATTGTATGCGATTGAACATAGATTTACTCAAAACTAATCATTAGTATAATACTTTAAGTCAAACAGATAACATATTTTATTTTGTAGATTCATTATCATATGCTTTTTTGATTACTTTTGTCTATCAATTGAATAATTTTCTGTTTCAGTTAAGAGTGTTAAAGTTAGCCCAGTCGTGGACGACAATGAAAGTTCTCTTGAGTATAATTATCTCGACAATCGGTGCGTTAGGTAACCTCACATTCGTGTTAGTTATTGTAATTTATATATTTGCTGTGATCGGCATGCAGCTCTTCTCCAAGGATTACACTCCCGACAAATTCGATCCGGATCCTGTGCCAAGGTATAAATAAATTTACAATTATTTGACCTGTATAATCATACAAAGACAAGTGAACAAGCTCGCAAACATTTACCAGAAATATTTGATAATTTGCAATCTGGACAGCCGTTGTTTGCATTTTATTTGAATGTGTCTCGATTAAGTATTTTTTGATTTTACATTTGATTCCTTCATGCAGTAAAATTTATGTGTTTAATGTTCATCCGATTTAAATATGAGATCAATATTTGCACTACTTCGTTATATATTCACTTACACCGCATATAAAGAAATATTTAAGTAATATTGTATTCTATATTAATCTTTTGAGGCTAAGCAGTAAAAGTATTATTTCTCCTGTACAATATAAATCGATCTGTCTGAAATTTTCGATTTGATAACCAATATTGTATATATTCAAAAATCATTCTTCTTCTTACAAGATGGAACTTCAATGATTTCTTCCATTCGTTCATGATGATATTTCGGATACTGTGCGGAGAGTGGATCGAGCCGCTGTGGGACTGCATGAGAGCTGAGGAGGTGGCCGGACCGGAAACATGCTTTTTCATTTTCCTACCGGCACTAGTGATGGGAAACTTTATGGTCCTTAATCTTTTCCTTGCCTTGTTGCTCAACAGCTTTAACAGTGAAGAACTTAAGAATAGAAAAGAGGTATGTACATATCATGTTCATTTCCAGAGAGAAGTTTTATAATAATGTACCTCTTATGACCAGAACTGTTTGACAGTCTGTCACTTAACCTCACTTTTCGGAGAGAGTAATGATAGAAGGATAAGACTAATGGTTAGCTAATCGCCCTTCCTATGACCTGTTTTTACAATCAAGAAAAAAGTAATCGTAGACATCTATGTCTTCAAACATAATCTGTCAATTGATTGAAAAATCAGTGAAAGAACCTATCTGTATTCCAATACAAAATTGTTGATTTTAACCCAATTGAATTTAACGAAGTTGACTAAATGGCTACAGACCTGGCAGTTTTTTGTTCACGAAAAAGGACAATAATTCCTAAATAATAACTAAAAGTCAAGCAGCTATTACTTTATTAATGGCATTAAAGGAAACATATTGTAATGTAAGCACAAAATTACCTATAGATTTAAAACTTTCATCGATCCTGCAACAGTGAAATCAGGGAGATCATTCAGCTCTAAATTTCCCACTCGTTATTTTTAGATTGTCTTTAGTTATTTTAAGTCAATGCAACAGGTATAAATAGTAATCAAAGGTATCGATATATGTTTGTTCAAATTTAGTGGGGGGGGGGGCAAATGACAACCCCTAAGTGAAACCTAAATGATCTTAGTTCATTTATAAAAATCATCATTTTATTCATTATTGTCCATTCTTTTCTATATTTCCTTCACACAGATCACTTCACTCACAAAAGTCAAACAACAGAAAAAACAGTCTGTTTTAAGATTTCATTTTGTTATTATCTTTCACTATATATGAACAACAATACTGTAATATTATTTCTAATTGTGTAATTCAGCAAACTTTTTAATGAGTTACAAAATAGGCATTCAGTCCCAGGAGATGGATCAAGTTTTGGAGTTAGATCTATAATGAACTAATAACGATCTAATTACATATATATTTGGATTAATTTGAAGGGAAAAAAACTCAAGTTCTTTTAATGAAATTGGTGACCTTTTGCTGTAGAGGATCGAACAGAGCATCCTTTTCACAGCGCATCTACCCTTGGGACTCGTTTTAGCCACATGGGCTTTGGCATTAACGGATTACTGTTTGAATAAAAACAATATACCACTTACTCTAGAACTAAAAAATATATATATCTTAAGAATCAATCAATGGATCTTTCTTAACATATTAGATTATACTTTCTCAATTTTAAGGTGTAAGCTGCCACTTTTTGGTGGTCTATGCTTTTAAATAATTGTAATCAAATGCAAAAAATTTATAATAAAATGATCACAGATGGTTTTTTTTACTCATCATGAGCAATACCAAGAGAGTTGAGCGAAACTGGTCCTGATTGTTTTATTATAAAGTTGAAGAAATGCAATTATCTTTTTTTTTTATTTAAGTGAGTAATATATAATATAGGCAATATTGACAGTCATTTTTATATCACCAACAGACATTCACAAATATAGGCCCATACCATTATTCAACACATATTATCATAATGTTACATCTTCATTAAAAATATAGCGAATTGTTTTGAGATTCTGCTAGTTGTCATTTACAAAATTACATAGAATCTGTCTACAAATATATTTTGGCATTCCTTTCAAAATTGAACACAACATTTTGTGGAAGCGAATTCCATCAAGTGAGGCGTATTTTTATATCTCCCTTTTTATCGTAGCAAATCCTGATCGGAAAATCTCGTGCTATGGTAAGCAAATACTGTAAGTCGCACTAGTTCATTTCTCATATGAACTATATCATGGATAAAATAAAGCACCCAAAATTATCATAGGAAGCAAGTGGCACATATGCCACAAATTAGAACATGCTATGTCAAATTCGACAATTGCTAACCAGCCATCATTGAATTCATCAACTTTTGTACCTTTATGAATGAACGCTTTGAAATATTCAGAAGTCGTAAATCCATAAGCTATTTTTTTCTCTTACAAAGATCTGTATATAACACAACGTAAAAGTAAAAACATTGCTTGAAATGGATTGATCGAAAATTTCACCTTTAACCAAAATAATGCACAATCATGTATGATTTTCAATTCTTTATTATATAAGTAGAGAAAAATACTGACCATTGTACTGAACAATTATACATTTTTAATATTCCACACATTGTCCAAATACCAAACCATCATTTGAGAACGTAGGTTGACTGATATCAGTAATAAAATTATTTGTTTAAATACTAATGACACTAAATCTATAAAGTGATGAACTCTCGATTAACCTTAGAATTACGAAATAAATTCTTTCACATAATAATCATCAATGAAAATTTGAATACAAATTAGATTGTCTATATATAATATATTTAATCATATCTAATAACAAAAAGCCAACATTAGTCTAGCAATTCTTTGTGACTTCTATAGGAGTCAATATTGTATCTTCAGCATTATATTTATTTTACCATAACCATTGATTTTCCCACCAAATATGATAAATCTTCACCAAATTTTTTCACCATTTTTTTAAAAATTAACACAGCTTAAAAGTTATCAGTTCAGTCTCAAATTGCACATATTGTCTTGAAATTTACTCTGAGCCACTCAACAGTAAATTGGAATGAATTAAACATCTTACGAATCCAACAATTGAAATACCGCACTCACACATATATTATAAAACACATGTAGGTATTATGTTACTATATAGTAGATATTGGTACTTAATTTTGGAGATCTGCTTTTAAAATTTTTGCATTTATAAGGTAGAATTCCAATACGATTTGGGGGCTTTTAAGAGTAGAGAATGTATTTTTAAAATGACAGTTTGAACATATTTCCTCTCTAGATTCAGCAGTAATGTAATTACGTGAAATTAGTAACATTTAGTATGATTTATAGATTCTCCAGCCTTATTCTGTCAGTTATTAACTTGATTGTATGCTCTTTGACGGTCTTGGGGCAAAAAATCGATGAACTTATACACAATAGTGTAATAACTGCCGGAATGACGCAATTGAACAGTCGAGCGGAATGCTTTTCACAAAATCTAAAAAAAATTATTACCCATAGTTATTTCGGTATGATGAAGACAAATTTTTCAATACTACAATTTCATACTAGAACTTTTGGTAGCGGCTTCTGGATACAGGTCCTAGATTGAATTTTTGGTTAGCGGTCTAGACCTAATGCAAATATCCCTTTATAAGAATTGTGGAGTTAAATTTTTAAATAAAATCGATCTTAATGTCGTGTAGACTTAGTGAGGCTTGGCCGTATTATAAATAAATCCTCAGTCTAACAACTTATTACAATCTTTCACTTGGCAGCCATTGCGACTCGCCACTATGTATACACGACATGATATTAGTTAGCTAATATTAAAAATAAAAAATTGTGAATACTTTCTCATGCTTAGATTAATTTTCATTATTATCAAATGGGCTGTCTTTTTTTAATTATTAGAACCGCTAGATTCATAATTTAACCCGCCGAATCTGAATTGGTATCAATGAAATCTCATTCTCACATAAATATAAATCATTTTTACTCAATAATATGTTATATTTGCCACCCCTGAACTTTAGCAGTGTAAAACTGTCTGAAAAGATCTTTTTTCCTCTACCACTTTATTGAAATTTCAAAAATCTTTTCTGAAAACAATATTGTTTGTGCAGAATATTTTTTTTTATATTACATTAAAATTGAGACCCTCGGTTTTTTTACTGGCTGTTTCACTTCCAATAAATACAACTAGTGAAGTGTTTATTTTGTCAATTTTAGTCGTAATTGGGTTGATCTAGAATCTATCTTTGAAAATATTGATTTTTTTGTTCTAATACTTAAATTTACAGAATGAAATATTTTCTAAAATTAATTTGACACTCGGCGGGTTAAGGTGTTACATCATGAGATGATATAAAAAAAAAAACAACAAATTGATATGGAATGTAAACCTGTCAATTTGATTCTTTGATCCATTTTACAAACCATTATTAGAAATACGATCGTTATTTCAGGATATTGGAGAGGACTCAAAACTAGCGCGAAGTTTCGAAAGGATCCGATCGATCATGCGAAAGAAAAGAATAGCTTTTTCGAAACCGAGCAGCGAGCAGAAAACCACGAAGCTGGAACAGATAGTCAACGAAGTAATTATACAAAAGAGGTACAAGCCGGAAAAAAGATTTTCAGCGATCAGTGAGCAGAGGTATTCTGGTTCAATACAAGAGACCATTATTGGATTTCCTCATGATAACATATACAATCATAGCTATCAAGAAGCACTGAATAGGTATTATATTAATACGAAATACTGGTATTAATATTATTTTGCTGATGACCACTTGCATGGATTTCCAATAATTTAACCTCTAATACTTGACATACATGATCATACTTTTCTTCTTCTTCTTTTATAGACTCCGCCTGCTGCAGGCCTTCCTCTTCCAGTTTGTTCTCTTCGGAGACAATTACGTCTATAATATGCTATTATTTGTGGCTTTTACGACAAATTATTACAGTTCCGAGACTTGGTTGCTATGTCCAAATATGAGTTAGCATGTTAATTGCCTTATATTTGAAAATGAATCGCTATTTTGCTGATCGAATATACCTTTAAAATTTCACAGATTTTTTTATTGTGACGTCAATTATGTCTATAAATGCTTTGCGTTTTTATTTTATCTGTGTTTCACCTATCAATTTGAAACTCTTTTAATCATATCAAAAAGACTTATTTTGAATATAACATGACATAAAAATAAAAATAAAAATCTTTAAGTGAAACACTGCCATCTGGAGTCGCATGGAATCCATAAAGCATCATCAGTAAAAGCTTCGAAACTATTGATACAGCTAGTATTGCAATATTGATATAAGTCTTGCATGGATGGATCATCAAATAAACAATTTTTCTTCAATTCTCCGACAATTATTATCTCTCTGAAAACATTAAAGATTCTATTCATACAAAGCAATGTTGGCGAACAATTACTGCTTTCGAATAGTGTAATAATTAATTTTGGAATATAATTATTGTGAATCGTGGATTAAAAAATATTGTTTTATGATATTTGTTCAATCTTAAGCACCTAAATGTCTTCACAAACATCACATCTAGAATATTACACACACATTTCAATTACTTTATCTTGTTTAACCTATTTTTTTCTAACTAATATTCTGCTTTACCTAACGTCATAGTTTCCTGTGTATAAACTGAAAGCTTGAATATTAATCGGTGCTTAAAAGGCTACATTTAATGGTGTTTCTGTAAAATATTTTCAATCGTAAATATGGATTTGTTTTGAAAAGTTTTTAAATAAATTTCAGCCATGTACAGATAATCGTTCCTTTGATTAAGTTATTATTTTAAATTTAATTGTGATATTATCAGACATTAAAGAAAAAAATTTACTACCTAATCTAGCCCTATGTCCAATCTCATTTGACATAATTTTTTTTGGAGTGTTATTGTCGTATATTATTGTTAATATAAAGTAAATCATTAGTTGAAAGTGCAAATGAAAACCAAATATCCAAAAAGTTTATATTGTCAAAATATATAAGTACATATATACAACAATTCAAAGGTAAATAAAATTCTTTTGTCTAGAAACACTGAAAAATTATTGTTACAGCAAAGAGTAAATTTTTTTTATTGCAAACACTGTAAGTAGATATATCATAGTAAGTTTTATCAGTTTCAATTTTATTTCAAAGCACTAACAACTTTCAATAAAGTAATCCTTTTTTTATGGACATTTATAATTTTGACCGGCAGACTGAATACAATATCTCAAGCTCTCAGAATTGAATGAACCCTAATTGAGCTCAAAGTTTTCCTTAAATATATTATATATAATACTTTACCTTCATGAAAAGGAATAGCCTGTATGATCTGCATCATTTCACCCAAGTATTATATTCAAATCAATGACAACTAGTGCACGATTTCATAACATAAAGTTTAGATAACGATGCTATCTATGACACTTAAAGAATTTTCTTATTTGTAGAATTTCAATGAAATTGTCTTGTTTATTTTCTTTTGTAAAACTGTGGTTTGTTGTGTAGGCCTGTATCGGGATCAGACTTTTGCTATCCAACTAGTGGACTGTTCCACACTGGAGCTTACAATCACGGGAGCCAGGAAACATTGAAGGATGTTAAGGAAATCGGAGGAGAATGCAAAAGATACTCCACAACAATCAGGGAGGATTCTAAGGAAGCCTTGGACGTGCTGGAATCCCCAGAAAAGGAAAAAAAGGAAATAGTAAATAAACAGCTTCTTCAAATGCAGTATTCATCGGGGTTAGGTACGCAAATGAAGGATAGTAAAGGTAAGTAATACTTTGAATAGGTTTTCGATTGAATTTGCATTTACTTGGATAGGTCATTTAATTACAAAAAAAAGATTCATAATTTGCAAATCGTTTCATAAAGCGATCGCTTAACATAAATTTAAACTCAGTGCCCTCATGTTTACATTTTTGTAATAAAGGTTCTATGCTGTATGCTTTGTAACAATTAGAAATTAGTAGATATCAGCAATCCACTGACATACTAAATGAACAAACAAATAAAAATCTATCACCGCTTCTCAGACGATTATGGAAAGTCAATACATTTTTTTAATAAATCAAGTACAATACTTATTCACTATTTACATTTATTTCCCAAAAAACCCTGATTAACTCCCTTCCTCCTTGAATTGGAATAAACATGCTTTTATTTGTTTTTGCAATCAATAAACTGAAATTAGACCCGTGCTTCTTATGGAATATATACATTACGTTTTAAAAATGTCAAATGGAATACAGATTGAAAGCTAAAACTGTCTAAAAAGAAAGCTATGCCTGCAATTATTAATAATTATTGTTATAAAACTTCAGCTAGAAATTTTAACGGTATTAACATAACCTTTACAGATGAAACAGCAACAGAAAGTATTGAAATGGCAGTATTAGAGAAAGGATCTTCCAAAGACACCGAAACAGAAGAATGTCCAGTACCACTACTCAGTGAACACGAAGAAGTTGTTCCTCCCGAAAAGCCAAAGATCATCAAACGAATGAAAGAAGCCATCAGTGTTGTGGTGGAGGAGACCACGAAGGAAAGCACCAACAAAAGGCCATGGCATGCGCTCGTTTCATATGTGGACGAATTGACAGTGGGTGGTAGACGCAACTCAAAAGGACAATTTATAGATAGGTTTCCAAAGTTTCCCGGCTTTGGGCGGAATTTAACCGCTAAAATGCCTCAAGATTGTTTTCCTCAGCATTGCTATCAAAAGTAAGTTTTGGATCAACTATACGCTTATTAATGATTTTCAGTTTGATTTGTTATATTCCCCTTTCAGAAGTAAAACACTTCACAATTTTACACGATATCAATTGCATCTTCTTTACTTTCCAGGTGTCCTTGTTGGGATGCACTCATTAAAACATCACTCGGTCAGAAATGGACTAACACCCGAACGGTGGTTTTGCAATATGTCGACACGCCGGCCTTTGAATGGTTCATCTTAGTTCTTATATTCGCTTCCAGTATCACTCTTTGCTTTGAAGACATCCATTTGGAAAGTAACAAGCCGCTTAAACGAATTCTTTACTGGACCAATTTGGGGTTTTGTTTAATATTCACCATAGAGATGTTTTTGAAATGGATAGCTCTCGGTTTCACGAGATATTTCAGTAGCTTTTGGACTATTCTGGATTTTATCATTGTATTTGTAAGTATGATATATTTGCAATTCTCAACACCAAAAAATTCTTTAAATTAAAATTAACTACATACTTTAACATAAGGAATTTTGTAAAATAACCATTTAGTATAGATTGCAAGATTTGATTTTTTATAAATTTAAATAATTAATAGATTATGTTGAATTATATATTTTCTTTCTTTTTAAGGTATCAGTTTTTAGTTTACTTATTGAAGAAAATGAAAACTTGAAAGTTTTGCGATCATTACGGACCCTGCGAGCTCTGAGACCTCTGAGAGCAATTTCTAGGTGGCAAGGAATGAGAATTGTTGTGAACGCCTTAATGTATGCCATTCCCAGTATCTTCAATGTGCTCTTAGTGTGTCTTGTCTTTTGGTTAATATTCTCCATCATGGGAGTGCAGTTCTTCGGAGGGAAATTCTTCAAATGCCTCGACGAGGACGGGGAGCTGTTACCGATTACGGTTAGCGATGAATTCTTCCTTGCCTTGAATCTGGAAAAGAAAAAGATATCTTAATATTTAAAAAATCATAATTTTATAATGAAAAATCCTTAATATTTAATATTTCTTCTTTTAATTTTTTGTCTATTTGATATTTACAGCTGGTGAACGATAAGTGGGAGTGTATATATCGCAATTTTTCATGGGTCAACTCGAAAATATCATTCGATCATGTTGGCATCGCATATCTGGCCCTGTTTCAAGTGGCCACCTTCGAAGGTTGGATGGAAGTTATGGCCGATGCTGTAGATGCACGAGGAGTCGACCTGCAGCCGCAGAGAGAAGCCAATCTTTACGCCTACATTTATTTTGTTATTTTTATTGTATGCGGATCATTTTTCACCCTGAATCTGTTTATAGGAGTTATCATAGACAACTTTAATATGCTTAAGAAAAAGGTAAGGAACCATATGATGAATCATACATGTGAATTCACCCACTTTCAAAATTGAATATTCTGTTATCCAAACATCAAACTTGCAATGCATTAAAAATATTCAAATCAAGCTTACTTCATAAATATATATTGCTTAAATTTCTGTTGGTTTCCAGTCTCATTCAGTATTGCTTAAACTTAGACTGCAAAGCATTACATTAACAGAAGACATCTTTATCAGAGAAATAATAGAAAAGTTACTTTTTGCTTAACCGTATCTTCAAATTTCAATATCACTGTTTTTGATTGGATGTGTAGCAATTATCTAATTATTTTATCAAACTTCAATTTTTCAATTTGAAATTGATTTTATCCTTTCTTTTTTAATAACTTGTGAGAATATCTTCATTTCAAATACAGTAAAATAAGCCAGTTCCAACAAAAATTAATGATACATTTTTTATGTTTCAGTATGAGGGTGGCGTTTTAGAGATGTTCTTAACGGAAAGTCAAAAACACTATTACACGGCAATGAAAAAGTTAGGTCGAAAAAAGCCTCAAAAGGTGATAAAGAGGCCAATAAATCAATTCCTAGCCATGTTCTATGACTTGTCTAACTCTCGCCGCTTTGAAATCGCCATCTTTGTATTAATTTTCTTGAATATGCTCACAATGGGTATTGAGCACTATGACCAACCGCATGCAATATTTTTTATACTGGAAGTCAGCAATGCATTTTTTACAACAGTTTTCGGATTGGGTGAGCAAGTTTTTTATAATATAATATAAATTGAATATGTTTACTTCGGATTTTCTAGAAATCTAAATACTATGAACCGCAACTTTCATTTCTGATTTTTATCACTATCAAATAATCATCAGCTTTCAGCAGTCATTTTACCTTTATATTCATATACCATAGAAATTAATGCCACACTTCATTTTACAGAGGCTATTGTAAAAATGATTGGACTACGGTATCATTACTTCACTGTCCCCTGGAATATGTTTGATTTTCTTCTGGTCTTAGCGAGTATCCTGGGAATATTAATGGAAGACATCATGATAGATCTTCCGGTGTCTCCGACACTTCTACGTGTCGTCAGAGTATTTAGAATAGGAAGAATTCTCAGATTAATTAAGGTGATTATAATTCTTTCAGTTCAATCACACAATGTTGATTCAAAAGAATGTGCAATGTGCAGCCTTTACAAACAATCTCTTCCTCTTCCCCTAGCAAATATGAGAATTCTTCAGTTTTGTTTCCTCCTATAATTTAATAGATCACTGGCTATGTTTTTCTTTTCTTTTTCAGTCATATATCGCAAATAATTTGTATAACTTGTTTTCTCAATTGTGATTTATTTAACTGCATTAGAATTATTTTAAACCTTTTAAATTGCATATTACCTGTAGAACTCATTGTTAACTCAAATACTGTGGAAAATTTATTGTTTGAATTGGCATTCACTTGGTAGAACTCCATTAAAACACGGTGAAAAAAACTAAACTTGACAGTTGCGGTATTTATAAAATGTCCTGTGGCTCATGTTTATCCGTTTATATCAGACAGACAGGTAGAAGTATATCCACTCGAGCTAAGGAACATGTAAGATCATTTAACAGGAAAAAAACAGATTCACAATTCGCCAATCACGTTATAAAGGAATCACATAATATAAATTCAAACTCAACCCCTAAGTGTCTGCATCTTTGTAGTAAAGATCACAGGATGACGGCTTTGGAACAGCCGGAAATCGATAGACATCAACTATCACAAAAGATTCTTAACGAACAAACTAAGATATGTCGGTCACCATTGCTTAACCCTCTGCGGGGTGCTTCTTTGTTTCTGTAACAGACCATTTCCATGCCACATGTAAACTTATTGATATAGCCGCCTTTTTAGTTTCATTTACAATTTTTAGTTTTATTGCGAGCAAGAAACAAGCTAGGTCATTAAAACAGGAGAGAAGATGTATTGTGTACTTTTTCTACACAGCTATATATAGATAGATAGCAAATGTTCATTTAAGCATAGTTCTGATATCTGATGATGAGCCGAAATAGCTATCAACTATATTTTTAAAAATAATTTTGTAGAACTAAAATATGTTGCTATTTTTTTATTAATAAAAATTTTTGAAACTTGAAAATGAGCTTTGCTATAATTAAGTAATTACAGCAAAGTTCATTTTCAAGTTTCTGAGGCATAAGAAAGCACTACATTTAACAGTATCCTTTAATAGTTTCTTCCATCTGACAATCAAATAAAGGTTGATTAATTTATCAATTATGCATATTTTTTTTCCAGGCTGCTAAAGGAATAAGAAAGCTTCTCTTCGCATTAGTGGTTTCGCTTCCAGCATTATTCAATATTGGAGCACTCCTCGCCCTGATAACATTTATCTATGCCATTATTGGCATGTCTGTGTTTGGACATGTCCGACAACAGGGAGCCCTTGATGATCTCGTCAACTTTGAAACATTTGGCAGAAGCATGCAGCTATTGTTTAGGTAAGAATCAATTTCATCAAAACTGTAATACGCTCACTTTAAAGGTGCTAACTGTCAATTCTTAATGGAAAGGCATGATATTTTAAATAGTATAAACACATATTTTAGTACTATTTCACGATATATTTTATGATCAGGATCGGTTTTGCCCATCACGAGCAATATCAATTGATCATAAGCATCACCAGTTGATAATGCTCGCATAAAAATCATAAAATATAAAAGTGAAAACAAAATATATTTTTTAAAAATTTAACATTCCATTTAAAAGTACTACATAAAATTATCATCTATACAGATTAGGCAAGAGGTATCCATTAATGCTGATAGAATACACTAAGTCTTATAATTTCTCTTCAGGCTGATGACATCAGCTGGATGGAATGATGTCCTGGAATCCCTAATGATCCAGCCTCCCCACTGTAGCTTGAATGCCAACACTCAGTCCAACGGAGACTGCGGATCTCCGCTCTTAGCCATAACCTACTTCACCAGCTTCATTATCATCAGCTACATGATCGTAATCAACATGTACATTGCTATTATCCTTGAGAACTTTAATCAGGCACATCAGGAAGAAGAGATCGGTATAGTGGAAGACGACTTAGAGATGTTCTATATTAGATGGTCAAAGTGAGTATAAGAAATCAACTTTTTATCAGTTAATTGGTAAAACAAGCTGATTTTGGTATAAGTATTTTTTTTCTGAATTAAAATTAAATATTGTATCATAATAAACATGAAAAGAAATGATAGTCTATTGCCCATTAAAAAATTTACCAAATGACTCAATACAATAATAGTTTCTCAGATCTTTATGAGGTCTTTATCAAATACATAACATAGGTAACAATTAAAGAAGATCGCCTGTGACTGTCATAAGAAATTTTTTATAACAAAGAAAAAGTTACATTAGGAACATTAGTAAAATTCCGATGACAGTAGTCTATTGAATATTTAAACCGAAGAATATGTCCTTCAGCTGAGGTACTCGATTCTGAATGAATTAAGCTGTAACCAAAAATGCTGCTTAAGAATTCAAATAGAGTGCAAATTTTTTGACATAAATTTAAACCAAAACATTTGTGTATCATGTTTTCAAATCATTTCCCCAAATTTCTTTACCAACTCTATGGTGCTATGTTTTGTATAAGACTGAAGTTGTGTTGGTGGTAGAAATACCTTTTTAAAAATGATTGCATCAAGACAACATTCTTTTCAAATGATTCGTGTCTCATAAACAAATATTTTAAAGGTACGATCCACATGCCACGCAATTCATCCGATTCTCCCAATTGTCTGACTTCATCGCTTCACTCGATCCTCCTTTGGGTATCAATAAACCCAACACTGTCGCCCTGGTCAGTTTCAATTTGCCAATAGCAAAGGGAAACAAAATTCACTGCTTGGACATCTTGCACTCGCTCGTGAAACATGTCCTGGGTCACGTGGAGGAGACTGATAACTTCAGACAGCTACGAGACCAAATGGATGTGAAGTTCAAGAAGCAGTTCCCAACTAGAAAAGAGTTGGAGATTGTATCTTCGACTAGAATGTGGAAGAGACAAGACAAAGCAGCCAGACTCATACAACATACTTTCAGAGAAATTCTCAAGTACGTTTCAAATTTTTTCAATTATTAAAAATCAATAACAATCTTTTTGATCTTTCAATAAAATTAAATCTGAAAATTAAAAAACTGCTATCATTAATTTAAGAATAATTAATTTTAGAATCCAAAATTATGGGAATATTAATACTCAGAAACAGTTGAAACCCAAAAAAGCTTTATTTGAAGATTCATTTTCGATATTATTTAAGCTTCATATTCAACAATGTGTAAAATATTCTCAGGGCAAAACGAGAACGGGAACGAGAACCTCTAGAAGTAGAAGATGAGCAGACGCAGACATCATCTCCGGGTGGCTGGCAAGGAAGACTATCGGCATTTCTTCACGTTCACAGAGGCAGTCGGTGTTCTTCTCGCAAGTCATCTCGAGCGTCAGACGGTTCAGATCTCAGCGATTTGGGAGGAGCGTGGCTCAATTTACCCCTTCTTCTCCTCTCTGGAGCTGCGCATCAAGATCCTAGCATCACTGTCAGCGAACCTTCACCCGACGGATCGACGCCCGCCTTAGGTCCGTCACAGCCCCCGACGAGAAGAAGGAGTATATACAATTTTTTTCTTAAGCACCAAGACGCCGTAGAGACACAGCATGATGACGATATCACGTCTCCCCTGAAGCACAGGGGATCGCTGAAGCAGAGCGGAACGATGCTCGGTCTCCATCCTACGGTGAGCGACGACGTGAAGACCCGGAGAGGAGGTAGCATAATCCGCAGAAAGCACAACTTAGAACGCGGGGCTTCTCAATCGGGCTTGAAAGTCGCCAACGTCCTCCTCGGAAGCCTGGGAGTCGGCGGCAGCGAAGTCAGCATCTTGGTTACTGAGGCTTCTCCGGAGGCGCCGCCGATGGCTCCCTTACCGGTTCAGGCGCCCGAGCCGACCCTGGTCCACGTCCTCGTTCACCGCGAGAGCGAGGAGTACACGACCGAAGACGGCGGACCCCACGAGGCCGATAGAGTTAAACGGGACGCCGACTCCGGCAGCTGATGCGGCGACGACCCCCGACCCGGAATAGATACAACGAACGATGCCGCGTCGCACCATCATTAGGGAATATCTATCGAACGACTTCTGTTATAATGTTAGTGCTTCTCACGGACTACGTCCAACGGATAGACTGTCGCGTTATTAGTTCTCGTATGATGTTTCTTTGCATTCTTCTCTCGTTGTAAAGACGATGCAGTTATTTGTAATCAGTGAATAGATGAGATATCAAGAAGAGAAGGCGGTGACGTAATTATTATATGTACATTAGGTATGTGAAAGGGTATTCTAATAGTTATTCATCATATTATGATTGGCATAAATTTACTATGCGTTTTACTTTCCCATATTTAACCTGACGCAGTATTCTCATATCGACCGACCGTCGAATGATAAGTATCGGATTACGGATATTAGTACTGCTTGTATCGAGGAAACAAAAATCGTTTCGAATACTACCGTATTTCATTTTGGCTTAGTATAAAAATAATCTTTTTGATTGCGAAAAATTGAGCTTAAATCTATATAATGTCAATATTTTTTTAATCTTCTCTCAGTCATTTATTATACATTGCCAGGTAGGCAGCGCTAAGAAAAATAGCTGGGTGCTACTTTATATTAAATGAAGGATGAATATGCATCGCATGACAGTTGTGTCATTGTTTTAAGAGATGAACGATATCTCACTTTGATTAACAAAACAAAGATGTCCGGGCTCAGTCGAATTTGACCGCCGGCACTCAGCGGAGACTCTGGACGGTGTCTATCGCGTTATCAGCTGAAGTGAGAAGTTTAATCAATTTTGCAATAAAATTGTCTCTATAAGCATATTTACGTAGCATTGAGATGATCAATAATTTGAATAGCTAGTTCATCATTAAAAAAATGTTATTAGACTTAGTGAAAATGTTAGACTCGGTGAAGTTGCTAGGTTTTTTAATATTCCTTTGTAAAGGTGATATAGATTTAATTATTTACCGTGTATAAATTGTGTAGAATATTAATATTTAATTTTTCAATAAGAACAGGGTAACATCAGTTAACTGAAAGTTCATTAGTGGATTTTCTCCAGTTAAACGGTTTACTTTCTTCATAAATGGTAAAGTGGATTCTAACAAAATTAAGATTTGCATAAAGGAATACATGAAACATTGCCTGTAATTAAAACAATGTTTTGACTCTTCTCGGAGGAAGTATCCTTGTGCATAATAGAAATAGATTTTGCTCTTTAGATAATATTAACTAAAAGAAAGGTCTCGTATAAGAAATTTTTAATCTGCATTTGTTACGAGCAATAAAAATAATGTTTGATGACGCACTCGCGGCGGGAAACGTTTCCCGCTCGGTCCCTTGTAAATAATTATCGACAGAATGAAATAAGCCGAAGCCTGCAAATCCATTTAATAATCTCTCCTAGTCGCGTAACTTCGGTTAATCAATCAAGGCTGATTCTCAAAGGGAGATCTAGGCGGCGTGTCGAAAAACTCTAGTTTTGACTAGTAACAAACTGTCATTTTAATATGCCTCAGAACAATCAGTAATATTTTAAGAAAGTACTGTAAAAATAATACTTACTTTCTTTTAAGCTTAATTCTAATTCTAAGAAAGTAATAAAGCGACTAACTTAGTTTATCTTCCGAAATATATAAAACTAGAATAATATTTTGTCTTACAAGGAAGTGTGCGTGACTTGTGATTGTTTCAAATCTTTTTATACCTACTGCATACACTCCTATGAAAGTTTCGCATTTTTTTCTAACGCTTTATAAACCACTTTATCCAACGGGTCCACCACCAAACAATTAGTCAAATTAATCAAACATTTTCTAAAAACTATACAACGTAGTGTTCGATGATTTAATTTGATAACTGTGGAAATATAGCCGACAAATTACTTACAATAATCAATTTCATTCAGTTTATCCAGTGCCAGAACTCATTTTCAATTATTTTCTGTTATTTGTTGGCAAACTTTTAAAATCATACAATATTATGAAATCATGAAAAATGTTTTAAAAAAATTGACCGGTGTATGAACCTTGAGGTTTGTTGAAAGTATTTTGACACCACCAGAAGCACCAAAAAAAATATTGCTCACCTAATTATTGCGAAGGATTCGTTTATAAATATTTTTTTCCAAGCACAGTTACAATTCTTTTTAACTTAGAACTTTAATAATCTGTTGCAATTCATGTATATACATTAAAAATCATTTAATTTGCATTTAGTTTTCTAAGTCTGAATTGAGTGCCTTTATGAAAAATATCAAAACAGTTTTATTTGATTAGTAATCTACAAAATCATTCACAGAATTAATCAACCGAGTTCAGAAAAACCTCTAGCAGCTTTACATTTGCACAGCTTATGGAATTAAATCACGAATTATTTACCCCAAAATGTTTTGTAAAAACCCTTACACTTTTTTTGCACTTTTATCAAAGTATTATTAAGCATGTTTTTATAAAATAAATAAGAACATTTAGCTGAAAACTAGGTTGGGCTACCGACACTGCAAACACTCTGAATCACCTGAAGATATTTTTTGAAAAACTTTCATTAAACTTCCACAGTTTAATATTATTGTATGCTTTATATTGCTACAGCAGAAATCATCAAAGCTCAAGTTAGGTTCATGTTTCTTATCGAGTGTAATAAATTTCAAATCAGAATTGCTCTCTCTCTCGTCATAAATCTCTAAGAATAGTCTTGAGAGATGTGCAAAGCAAACATTTTATTTCATTCATTCATCTGATTTTTAAAACAAACAAACATACAAGATAATTACATTTTGAATGACTAGTTTAATACACATTTCTATACAAATATTTTGTATGTATTTACTCAAAATGAGTATTACTGAGTAAATATTATTTTACACAAAAATGACAGTATATTTATAATACCATGCCAAGCCTGTAGTCAAGTAGTAGCTCACAGGTTAACATCCCAGTACTGTTAATAAATTTATTGTTTCAATTTGAATTTTTATTATTTTTCTTTCAATTTTGGATTGTTTAAAATATATAAAAAAAACAGTACTTATTTCAAAAAGTTTTTTATTAGAAAAAAAGAAACTTGAACTTATTCATACAAAACAATCATAACGTTTTAATAGTATTTGCGTGATTGTATCTCGAAATAAATTAAAATATAAGTTCATCTGTTGAATGGTCTAACAATAAAAAAGTCACTTAGAGCACAAAAATGATTTCTGCTATACATATATTGAGAACCTATAAAATTATATATTCTCGTCTATGTTTTGAGATTACATCATTCCCCCGCTGTAGCTAGGATGCCGGTATACCCCATTCCCGATGGTTGTGTTAAAGATATTATGAAATAACGTGTTAGCAGGCATTGACAATATTGTAAATAAACATGTAGCAAGGCACCAAATAGAGGCCTCTGTAAATAGCCAATTTAGATTTTGTTATCCCATACCAAATATATACAAAGAATATAATATATTATAAAAATAGTTAGCGATACTTAGAAAAATAAATTGATGAGGACTTAAAGTGTAAATCCATTCCAATAGATGTCAGTAAATAAAATAATATACCATAAAAGTAGCAATATTGTGGGTAACCTTGTAAACATTCAAATTAATTTCTTATTTTTATTATCACTGATTCTATTCCCCACCGTCCATATTTTCTACATAATAATCCAATAAACAGTACCAAGCTCGTAATTTATGAAATCTCCTGGTTTTGTTATTGTGAAAATTATCACATAAAGATTTTTTTATCATCAATTGATAATGCTTCTAATGAGCAGCTAGCTATTGCACGACAGTTTTATTCGGTACAAGCTAACTGTTTAAAAAATATCCCAAAATAAAAGAAATATTATTAGGTATGACAGAAGACTTTTCTTTAAATTAAACTAGTATTAATTTACGATATCAACGTTTCAATATCAAATTTGAATTTTTGAAATGTTGTACATTTTCACATGTTTTGTCACTCACAACCCAAGTTTCAACAATTCAATTTTAAAGTAATTAGTATTACCAAAAATATGAATTACAAGGTTTCTATCTACAGAACGGCTTTGTTAACCCAATAAACAATGCTAGTTTTCAAAAATCTTTTTTTATACTATTTATGGACAAATGTTTAGTTACTTTGGATAAGAATCTTCAAACTTAGTGAATATTGGTTTTAATGTATTGCACATACTACAAATTAAAGATGGGGTGAAAAAATACTATGGAAAATAAGTTTGTGGAGTTGCTTCTTATTGGAGGAAAACATATGTCACACTAAATTTCACAACTCCCAAAGAAAAACAATGTTATCAATTTTGATCTATTATTATTTATATTATTATTTAAATTGTGGTGTTATTTTACTTACTGACATTTTATCAAATGTATATTTTGATGTCCCATTTGTATGAAAGTTATGCTTGGTTTGAATATATCGTAAAATTGCACAAATCTTAATTTCATAGCAAATATCTACCACATAAAATACCCGGAAATACATTATCATCGAACAGCACTTTCAGATTTATTGTCGGACCACCTAATTACATTTTGAACATACTGGTATCAAACAAAATAATTTTATTGTGATCTCGGAGCGAGCTTATTACTAATCTAGGTCCCTGTCTAACCGCCTGTGAATCACAAAGTGTTTCATAAAGTGTGACCAACCAATTGGAATAATTCGAAAAACATTATTTTTATGCTAACATCTCACAATACAGCTTAATATCTGAAAAATTGATTTAATTTTTAAAAAATCCTCCAATGCATTAGAAAAAACTTGATGCCCAGATACAAATATAGAGAAACCTTTATTTGATTATGACTTTTTTTTTTTTTCTAAAATCTTGTGCAACGATTTTTTTTTATAATGTAGCAGAGATTTGCAAATTACAGCTTTAAAAAGAAGGCATCACTACTGGAATATTTAGAGCACTGTGCTCTAAAAAACAGTGATAATAATTTATGCTTTTTATGGTCAGGCATATATAATACATATGTTTGATTTAACTAGAAAGTTTGCGTTTGAGTTTGAAAGTTTTTTATTTACTCTCTAAGATGTCTTATTCCTTGTTAAATAGTAATGTTCAGTTATTTTATTATTGATTATTTCAATTGGTAACACTCTGAAAACTATTGTTTTTCACCCGCAAAACAGATAATTATTAAATACCCGATTAGCAGATCACAATGAAAAAGATACAATATTTACTTAGTTGTCAAAAAAAAAGAATTAATTTGTCACATATTTAATAAATATGTAATCCTGTTTAATGAATATTTAGTACATTTTGACAATAAGAGTTGAAAATATTGACAAATCAAAAGTTTTCATGAATATTTTAAACATAAATATTCTTAATAAAATGCATGCACAATTTCAAATCCGATAAGCACCTATCTATAAACCATTACATTTTGTATGCTTAAAACAAATTCATTTAACAATATGCATAATTGAGTTAGTGAAGGTCAATCGTGGATAGCTCCAATAAAACGTAGACACTATATTTTTATTGCTTATGGTAAAAAAGTAGTATTTGTTAAAATAAAACTAACAAACAGTTAAATATAAGTAATAACCAAAGTGTCTTCATTTTGTTATGACGTAATACAAAGTTGGTTAAATCCATTGCAACCATTCAGAGAGCACAACACTAACACTGTTACTATGAATATATCCATAAGTGGCTTTCACGGGAGATGACCATGATTGATTTGCATCTACTCAATTGTTTTTATGTAATAATTAATAAGATAAAACCATAAAAATATAAAGAGAATATCATGAAATTTCTTCCTTCTTTAAAAATTATAATAATATATAAAAATATTACGTTAAGGTAAAGAAATAATAAATACCAAAATATAAATCTATAATATGGAATATAAACGGTTGATTGATTATACTTAATGTGTCAATTGTAGATAAAAATATAAATTGAAATTTATCATTGTTAAATTCATATATTAATGTTTACAGACGCTGAGCGAAAACATAACAACATGTGATAGATTTTTCCATATATTTAATGGCTTCTAAATCTGGACCATTTAAGCCATATTCATTGTAAACATTTACCCTAAAAAAACTTATTAATTTTATTATTAATTAATAGTTTGTTCAAGACTAACGGTCAATTTTCTATTCTTTAGCATAGCTAAAATAAAAAATATTTCTTATTATAAATTAGTAAAAATTCGTCCATTGCAAATTATGTGACCTATTAGAATTTTCCTTCTTCCAATTTTTTTTTATATAATTTCTGTCATTCGATTATTTTCCATATTCAAATTTGATAATGTTCTTTTCCTGTAAATACAATTTGAAAAGTTAAAAATGAATTGGTTTCCCTACTCCCATAACATTATTGACAACATTTTTCAGAAGAAACTTGTCAATCGCTATAAAAGTATGCCATATAAATTATATTCATATTCAGTAGCGGTTGTCAGCCTTTTTAATAAGGCGTACACCCTGTATGGCTTTATATATAGAGAGCAATATAATTTAATTTTGTTTGACGTGGGAGGAAAAGAAACATTATTTATGGCTATTTTCAAACTTTAATACTGAAAAAAATATGTAAAACTTTTATTTTATAATGTTGGGTACCTTAATTACACTTAAGCCCCTGATTGCTGACTACCAATTTACAGTATATTGTGTATCATGACAAGTGAAATAGTGTTTCAACGATCAATCACATGTTACTTTATATCTTGTTATGAAAAAAATAGACAACCTGTTATTTTCATTGTTGCATAAAATAAAGTATTATAAACAATAATTATCAGCAATATGAATATATCATGGGTGAATGAGTTACATCACCACCAATGTTTTGTTCCCACACCTAGATGGCAGTGTCTTTTTTTTTTATTTTTGTTATTTTTTTATATATTTATGAAGTTAAATTATTCCTTGTCAAAGACTTCGAATGTAATCAAAATCTTTGATACCGCAATTTATTTGTTAGTGTATACATAAATTATCATGTTATTATCACCCGATGAAAGATTTAATAATCCCTAGACTTGTCTCGACCAATACTGAGTCTTCATCGTTGCAATATTTTGTTAACCTCCTTTACCTATCCTGTCTTATCCCGTACGTGTACCTAATTTTATTATTAAGGATGTATTCTGTTGCCATCTTCTCTAATAGTTGAGGCTGGATTGTTTCATTTGAAATGTTAAACCCTCGTCGATAAGAGTGAAAAGTTACTATTGTTAATCGGCTAGCAGGGAAAATTTAATCAGGAATGTAAATGAAGTCAATAGCTAGAGAATTATTCTATTAAAGTTCTTTTCTTAGCTTGTTTCTTACTATTACTACTTGTGATAATCGTAGCGGGTCACCGACTCGACAATTGAATTAGATTATATCGTTCTCTAGTAACAGAATATATATATTTATTGTCGAGTCTCAAAATATATTATTTGTGTTTTCCCAGGGTCCAGAATCGTTAAGAAGTCTATTATTGGATTGATACATTGTAAATTAGATAATTTGTAAATAGGGAAATAGAATTTTAAATTGTATTCTGGATAAGCAGTCACGTTAAAAAAATATATTTAAACATTACATTTATAAAAACATAATCGCATGTTAAAAAAACAATGTTACCAACGCTTAGTCGGATGATTTTGAAAAGAACAGAGACGGTGTCTCATTTCTTTCGCAATATTCTCCATTAGTGATAAACCTAGATTGCCTTTCATAAAAAAAAAATGTTCACTAAACATATATCGGTCTAGTCGTTCATCCGTTTCATAAAATTTTATCAAACCATTAATAAAATTAAATTGCTGTATTTTCTTCTCGGACAATGTTTTGAATAACCGCAGCCGAAAGCAAATACGAATTTGTTTTCATAAATAATCATTATGCACTTCTATTTGGCTGTAATAGTGAATTGTGCGTCAGTTTTGTTCCAACAATTATAGTCTATAAGATTTTAAATTATCATATTATTAGATATGATAATAATTATTGAATATATTTATTATCATTATTATTATTATTATTATTATTTGAACATAATGTACAAAAGAAAACTCATGTCTATAGTTGAAGATTTCAATAATAAACATTTAAATAAACAATGCATTTTAGTTTTACTATTAATTCGATTCCCTAAACAGTATACACCAGCAGCTTATATACTGAGACAAGTAGTTTTAGGTGCTTACAGGTTTGCTCGATTTTCTGCTTACAACTTTACATTTCACTACACTGCATTAACAACAGTGTTGGCACATTTCTAGTGATGTTTTGGTTTCATGTTTTTAACCACCCAATGCCTATGAACTTTCCAAAATCGACATTTTGCAGATATAAAACCAATAATCCAAGAACAAGAATCCAAGACAACAACACCAGCATTGCAACAAGTTTGAAATGAAAATTCCTTTTCAAATTGTGAAAATTGCACAATATTTAAAAAAAAAATGAAAACTCAGATTATATTATAAATTATATATTTGAGAGATGTTCATTTCACATTTATAATATTTAAAATAATTTCTTAATATATAACATTAACAAATTCAGATAATTATTTACTGTAACAGTACAATATATAAAACCTTAAAATTTTTAGTTACACAATTTTCTGTTTACTCAGTCTTGGTGTTTAGAAGCCGGAATAGGTAATATTTAATAAGATATATTTCTCCAAGTATCAAATAATAATTTATATATCATTGATACTGTAATATATAAATTTATTTTTAAAAATAAAACATTTTCAAATTCAGTTACACAAATAATAAATCGGATCACTTAACGAGAAATGGCAGTAAAATGACAATAGAATGCAACACATGCAATCTAGTGGAATAATGACATTTACAGATTTCAACAATTTTGCATTAAAAATAGCTATCACATATCATAAAACTAAAAATTAAGCTTAAATTATACAAAAAAACCCGACAACACAGAACATTTTCAAAAATCTTAAGACTCCTTATAAAAATACTTATCCTATGGATGTAAAAAATCAAGGAAAACTTTTTTACATCATTTATAAATAGTCACGAAAACTATAATAATTTTTAATTGAATTCTTTTAGTAAATACATAATACTCTAATACCCTTACTTCCATTTTCTTTTTGTATATAGTGTATTATTTTCAACAGATCTTTTTAAGTATCATTTAAATATATGAATAATAACAAATAGTTTTACGTGAAATAAATTTTGGCTGCATCTTAATAATTCATTATAATAAATTCCAAAGTTAATATATATTATAAGGAGTATTTTTTAATTTAGTAGTTCAAGTTAAGCTAAACTGTAACATTCACATTTTTATGCCAAATCAAATTTTAGCTTGAGCAAAAAACTTAATTCAATGACAATTAAATTCTTTTTTTTCAAGAGAAACACATATTAATATGAATTTTTTAAGAGTGAATTGTTTCCCAATATAAAATTAAAAAATATTTATATAAATACATGAATATTTAGTCTGTTTAAGTGGGGCTAAGTTCTTTGTTGACGAGTGGACCGCAAAAAATGAGTAAATTGACCAGTATCAGTATTATTATTCATAATATTTTTGGCCAGAATTATATTAGGGAATGTATACAACTTATAACAATAGTATTTAACATTAAAACACGAATTGTTTTGTTGTATGTGAAACAAAACTGTAGATATACCAGCATATTTGGAATTTTCTCAACTGTAAATTAAGAATTTTACTAAACGAGAGTAATTTGAATTAATTAGCTTCAGACAGAGACTATTTAAAGCCTCGGTTCAGTTTTTATAGGAATGCAGGTGGTTAAAACGGTATCAGACTTTACAATTTGTAATTTTACATGAATTCAATGAATCAATATAATTTATGATATCAAGTGGATGTGCTTCATTTTGCATTTTGAATATTTATTTAAAATTTCATTTTGTGTAATATAACATGTTGGTAAAATAGGACAGAAATTTTTCATATTAATCATGTACTAGACCTGTATACAATTCATACTATCTCTGATGAGATAGTAAAATAATATCACGGGAACTCCACTTTTGATAAAAGAATCAATTAACAATTATCGACAGCACACCCATTTCTAATTATAATAAGCGTTGAATGCTTTGGTAAAAGTGCAATGACATGATTATGAAGGTAAAACACATTCACACACAGCATTTTAATTTTCATACAATATCATTTTGAAGGGAGAACTGTGAGTATTATTTCCCACAATAACAATTTTTCAATACATGTAGCATTCAAGTAGTCATTATGATTTAATATCTATCTTTGTATTAAGAAATAATTAGATATAAAATATTAAATCTCCCTGAAATAAGTATGAAATATTTCCATAAAATTATCAGAGATTACAAGATTTTTCATCAATATTCAAAAGATACTGTATTGTAAGGAATGTAAAGTGACATATTTGTGAATCTTAATAACTCAGAAAAAATACTAACAGTGTTGGTATTTAATTACTATATTTACGTACACAAGATTTGGTAAGAAACAATTTCAATGGGAGTTTTCTTTATATATAATGAAAAATTATTTTTCAATGTTAATAACATGGATATTTATCTGTTCGCTGCCCATTCTGTACATATACAGAATCCAGAATTAAACCCCAGATTCCTTCTCTATTTTACATTTCAAATTCAACACCTTACATTCAAAATATAAAAGAATATATCAACAATATTGTATTAAAAGATTAACACTTTTAGCCTACGACCTAACACTTAATTATCATATAAATCAACTACACTCTGCATAGTTTTTCAACACAGCTCATGCTAGCTGATAAATTGGCCCTCTGGGGTTAAAAAAGTTTAAGTATTACTTATTTTGCATTTGATTATTTGATTGTATCCCAGATTAAATATCATTGAAAGGGTTTTATCGCTACAGATAATCAAATATTACATATCCAAGATTGACAATTCAAAAATTGACATAGTGATTGCAATACTATTTGTTCTTGACTTTTGGTTTTGATATTACAGTACATTATAAAGGCATGAGACACATCAAGTGGTACCAATGCAGATTAAGAAACCGACTGTCCGTCATTTATAAGGGAAGGATTTTGTGACCAATCTAAAGACATCTTCCTGCCATTTGACGGTTTTGTTGATGATGCAGAATAAATTGTGTCTTGAAATTGTCGAAGGTGAATCTGTAAAAAGTATAAAAAAAAAAACAGTGAGTGATAATAAATAAAGTATAATTTTTGTTTCTTATTTAGAATCCAAATTTTTCTATGAAAAGCCTGTTCTATTATAAACTAAATTGCATTTTTTCAACAAATGCACAATTCGAAATATGAATGAGTTTAATTTTCAACAAAGAATCTACAACTTTTTTTTAGCCACCTTTTTTTTTATTACATTCCCACTATGGATTTATAATGGAACATCTCGAAGGAAGTTATTAAGAAAGCTAGGTAGAAAGATGAATTTAATAATTAACACTCTTGTGTTACCTAATTTTTGTAAGTTGATAATGTAAACATTAAAGATATGTACATCTCTGAGCACAAATTCATTGAAATATCCATAAACAAAACTGTCGGTGCTGAAATTTGAAGTCATGGATATCACAATCGAAACAAAATGGTTTTCCTACTGCAAGCCTATATTAGTTCACACACATCTAACCATACATGCCTGCCTTAACTATATCCTTTTATCATTACTCTCTCTGAAAAGGTTGACCGGCTTAGCAAGAGGAAGTTATCGTAGTGCAACTTCTGTTACAACCAAAGGGACTGATTTTGCCAACTTGTGTACAGGCCTCAATAATTATGGTAATATTACTATAAAACATTCAAACACCTGTAAATGCAAACTGACTTCATCGCATCTACTCAAGTATGGAAAATTTCCACCACTCTTGAGATGGGCCAGCTTGGCTTGCGGGTAACATTTGTACAACTCTTCTCTGACAGATCCACTCAACGCATAATCATCAAATACATCGAGAATGGTGATCGGAAGCGGTGACAGCTTGTGAGCTTCTACGTAACAAGGCATGCAATTTAATGTGAGTCTCGATGCTAATTCAGCCTGTGAAAGGGATTCCAGCTGTAACATTATAAAATATATTAGCTTAAAAAAATAAAACATATTAATTGAATTTAGGTCAGCGTGTACTGGATGCAACGGTTGACAGTGGGACAAAAGAAGTCATAATATAGTCTACTGTCTGAGTTGTTACGGCTTGCTGATTGTTAACGCTTGCACTTTGCACGTTGTGGGCAAGAAATTCTCATAATGGAATATATGAGTATTGGTTCACGGATCAATTGTTCAACGCACCAATTTCTTTAAATATGTCAAGGAACCGCAATATAACGATGTGATTAATATTATAAAATTAACAATTTACATACAACTGTGATTAAAGCTATGATATTATTGAAAAAAGAAATTCATGAAGTAAATAAAAATAATTGTTACTAATGTGTTGTGACAACCCTGACAATTAAAATAAAAAGGCCAATTTTTTCACTGTGAGCAATCTAAAAATCAAGATAAGGTGAGATATGGTTGAGTAAAAAGTGTTTCTAATAAGATTTATGGTATTTTCAATATTTTGAAAACATTTTTAGAAAAATATTTTTAAGTAGGAGGCACTGAAAAAGTTGATAAACCGCGAATCCAATTGTATCAAAAATGATAACTTCTAACATGTTTCAACGAAGACATACAATATATACACAAAAATAATTATCCTTACTCTTTCGACCATAAAATCAATGGCCTCCACAATATGTATGTCTGCTTTTTCAGCACTGAAATTTCCCATAACCATTCTTTTTAAAACAAGGGCTGGAAGGATCCAAAAGAGAGCTGCCGAATCTCTGTAGCTGAACACTGATGTATCAGTGAAAGTGTTACATAGGATTAATGAAGCCACACGCGGACAATTGGATGTAACCTCTGCAAACTTTTGCGCTAAAAAGCCACCTGAAACAAGTGAAAAATGTGGAAGTCTTATTTTAATTATGTATAATCCAAACATTATTATAATCAATTCATTCATAATCCAAATAGTTGGAAGAGACACTGGTTACTCAAACTTTTCTATCTTGCGTCGAATTAATAAAGCAACATTCTAACATCTTCCTATAAAATTGAAAAACAGAATCTAACTGATGTTTATTTGTATGCATTACTAGTATTTACTACCCTGCTTTGCCATGGATATGGTGCGCTAATACTAAGAAATTGTGTGTTTATTTGGTGCAAGCTAATATTGAAAGTTAGATGTTAAAAATTTCATAATTAACCTTATCTCATGCAACACCCACAAAATATAATCAATTATCAATAATGTAAAACGTTAAAAATAGAGTATAACACAGTTGGCCTAGAAAAAATAACCACATTGGCTATGAGCAAGCTTCACATCTTTTGGGAGTAATTTTTGTGACAGCCAGATAGAAATTTACAACTTTTTTACAACACAACCAAGAAATTTTTCAAGACAACACTTAAAAAATACACCGCGCTAAATAACTATTACTTTATCTAATAAAAAAGTTACATACCGCATTCAGATAAAATAATATGAAATAACTCTTTTATCAACTGTATTTTTCTTTAGAAATTGAGTCACTGGATTTGATAACGGAGAAGAAAAATAGCAAAAGATAATAAAAGAGTTGAAAAAATAAATCATTGCTATCAAAATGCTTGACCTCGTGCATTCGACAACAGATGAACACAACAATAATAATTGATCATATCATCGCATACACAGTGTGGCAGAAAAAAACATTTTGTTTAATGCAAAATTATAATATTATTACACACTCGAAATTCAAATGAAAGAAAATTCAATTGAAGATTCTTGTCCAATAAAATTATAGAATGTAGCCTGGACTTAGATTTCTTAGAAGTTTGTCATATTTTTTGCCTTTTTTTAAATTTGAATTGTTGAAACATTGATATTAACATTATACATATTGCCTTTTTTTATTTGATTGGTTAGTATTTTGAAAAAAGGCTAATAAATTCAAAGGTGTTGTTGCCATGAACAAATTTATATGAAAAATTTAGTAGAAAAGGCAGTTACGATATACTTGACACAATCATGAAAATTCTGCAGGACTACTCTCAATTCAAGCAATGTCTATTAACCTGTCACCAGACCTTGCCGATGTTTATCATGTATTCACGTGCACTTGATCAGGAGTGTTCTTAATTGACACCAATTTCCTGAATTGCAGTTGATCTTTTCAAGCCAGACAATTTTCAAAGTCAAAGCATAAACTAAGTAGCTACATTACTCATGCTTATGTCCAAAAACATAAAAATAAAATATTTACATCTTCATATAATAAATTAACTCAGTTTACTTTGGTACTTATTTGATGATTTTGCATTTATTTGTGACGAAATCAATATTGTTTGTTTTTTGTGAGAATATAAAGAGAGATACATAAGGATAATTATCAACGTAGAAAGATAAAATAAAAGCTCACAACCATTGAGGAAAATAACTGCGCCAAAGCTGTTTTTATTGACATATTGTCCCCCAAAAGCAAAAGGGCACTTGTGTTCTGAGAAAAATGCATTTTGAATTTTTATGATAAAAGAAATACTGTGAATGTTTTTTTAAATATTTTGTAATGCAAATTGCAACAAATATCATTCAGTATTCCAAGATTTAATTGCAATTATTAAAAATTTTCAGTATTGGATGATATTTAAAGTCACATGTTAACTTTCACAATATTTATAAAAATTACTTTTGTTCGCTTACTAAGACTCATTACTTATTGAATTTGCACGATTCAATTGCAGTATCAGTTTAACTGATAATATTATAAATGAAACAAATATTTTAACGTCAGTTCTGTTGCATCCATGTGATGGAATGCCTGAAGATGCTGAAGGGCGAAACCCGGTCGTTTTTGACAAAACATGTGGAATCGTACAAAATTATAATAACTCAAATTTGATATTGAAGTTCCATCAAGCATCTTCAGTCGATATCATGAAATATTTTAGCATTTTTAATCTAATTTGAATTAAAAAAAAAATGAAATATGCAAAAAAATACTATTTTCAGGCCTGGGCAAACATAATGGAACTCACCCAAGGATGCTCCAAAAATGTGGACTCTATCCAGTTCCAAGTAATCAATCAGTCTTTTAAAGCCTTCACACCACTCCTTGATGTTCCAGTAAACAGGCGGCTCAGCAGCGATGACTCTAATTCCCCGCGCAGCGAGAGATAAAATTTGGCGGAAGTAAATGTCCGCTGTCCCTGAGACAGGTGGCAAACAAATCAAAGGACATCGTACTGTTTTTGGACCTGAGTCAAATATTCTCCAACCCTATATCAAAGAAAAATCATGACCAATAAAACAAAAAGGCAAACACTTACGGAAGAAATTTAGTATCAGCATTTCAAGTTTAGCTATGTTGAAAAATTTTCATCTGCCACTATCGGGGAAGACTAAGAATGCTCCTCTCCATGATATCACAATCAACAGACTAACAAAACACTTTTAGTAAAGAACAAGTTCTTGTCCACAATTCCTCCGATTATTGTAAGAAAATAATGCTCAAAATTGTTAAGAAGTGATTCTCATTTTGAACTCCTATAAACCAAAAAAAGCAAGGAAGCTACTCAATTAAGCAAAATCGTAAGCCAGACTATGTGGGTATTCATAATTTCATTGGTGACAATAAGATTTTATAAATTTGATTTAGTGAGAACTTTTAGGAAAATGAAAAAAAATATCTTAGATTTCCAATGTTTCAACACTTTTCCGTGATTATTATTTCGCCAGTCACACTGTGTTTATCTACTTATAATTATATATATAGTTTAAATAAAAAAAAGTCAATCGATAATTTTAAATTACTGGTAAACATGTTACTGTATGCACGAAGCTTGCCTGTATGTATAAATTCATTACTTTGAGAGGTGTTTTTATCGTAGAAATACGAACCTTGGATCCGTCAGAATCAACAACAATCTTTCGAAGAGGTATACTGCTTCTAAAACTCAAATAGTCTTGTGACTGCGATAATTCACTTAGGCAGCTCATTATTTGTTGATAATTCACGATCACTATGAAACGGACGCTTTCCGACAACTCAAATAAATGAATAATGCCTGGTGTAATATTACAAAAGTGACAGTAGCGTCAATGCATAGTTGCCAGAGTTAAAGGCAAAATGTCCATTACAAAATATTATGTATAATTTTCATTCCAGCTTTTCCCTATAAATTATATTTTTGTAACATTCTTTCATCAGTCCTATTCCTTCCATACACACAAAAATGCTCAATTGATGTGAGCTAATTAGTATGATTTTTGAGTTTCCTCTATATGACTTCATCGACAAATGACCACCGAAATTTTCGAACTTTGACAAAATGTTTACCACAATTCTGCTGTGAGCATAGGCGACATAAATACTATGTTACCGAAACTACCATCATTAAAACCAGGGCTTTTTTTAGAAAAATAAGATGTCGGAACTCACTTCATGTCAAGATTTTTACTAAATAAATAATATTCAAATATCGTTAAAATTTCATTTAAAGCTGCTTATATTATGCCACGATGCGCACAAAAACAGTGTAAAAAAATGCCGTGAAAAAAGGTAACGAAACGCCGTTCTAACGCGTTACTTGGTAAAAAGCCCTGGTTCTGTTTATAAATTTCATTTAAAACCACATCAAAAATTATACAAATGAGACACTAATACATCATATCTTTTAAGGGAAAAACAAAACCAAATTAAAATAAATTTTAGCAAATGAACAAAAAGTATTTGGGCTTAAAATGAAATTATACAAAAATTTTACCATTAAAGAGTATGGTGACCTTTAAAATGATAGTAATAAAAATATTTTTAAAAAAACTACGTGGCCCTCTTTTTTCAAACTAAATTACGATAATTGTTGAGCATTTGCTGCTTATATCCTTTTCATAGAAAGTGTCTCAAATTAAAAGCATAGTGATTATCAATCAAATAGAATCATATAAAAAAGTTATCGAGGATTTTTGATCTGAAAAAAAAAAATTATTCAAAATTCAAAACACTGCTAAATATTTTTATTTAAGTATTTTTCAATAATTAATTAATTTTATTATTTTCGTGTATTCTATTAAAATTGTTGATTTGAAATATGAAAATAATAAAAATCTTTACCCCAGTGAATAATTTACTATCAGTCTTCAAAGTGCTAAGAATTAGAATAAACTTTTTTGATTAAAGTGAAGCTATGTTGACTTTTATGAAAAAATTGAGTTATGGTTTATATCTGAAAAAATATATTTTGTGGATAAAAATTGATTCAACACGTATAGCGTACAGTTTCTTACATAATTTTAGTTTAATTTAATTATTAAAAAAATGATAAACAGTTTTATGTATAGCTTCTGTTATTATTAAAGATTGACGACTGCAGAAGAAAAGTGATTTAAGATAAATCTCTTTCAATATTGTTTTTTTTTCAGTTTCTTATTATGCTATCTATGATTCAATGGTTTTTGAAGAAAACCTTTAATTAAATAGTCTGGCCAAGAAATATTATCCAATTTTCACTAAACATGAAAATTTCTAAATATTCCAGCAATTAGTATTTTAAATGCTTAAAAGTTGTGAAGGTTTTCATAGTTCATTATTTTTGCAATGAAACACAGTTTTAATTATCACTATCAAATAAATATGTTCTCTATTTAAGTAACTCTTTAATTATATATGTATATATATATATATATATATAGTAAAAAAAATGATTATTAAAACTAGATTTCCTTTGAAAAAGTACTTATAACCATAAAATCTGTGGCATGATCAAAAAATCAGTATTTCAAAACGGTCTGAAATATTAGGATTATAGGATTAGATATTAGGATATAGGATTGCCAGTTATGAACTGAGTGAACAATATCATACCCATCAATATGATATAGCCATTTTCACAAAAGGGCTTTCCAATTGATTCAAAGATTTATGCTTAAAGACATGGAAGTGTGTGATACTTAAAATACTTTCCTCAAAATGGGATGTAAAAGGAGTTATACATCAACCCATTACTTCGATCCTTACTCTGTTCTGAAATAGCATTTGTGTAACTTCTCATAGAATAACTTTTGTCGAGGTGCTCCATATTGAAAGTAGACATGGTATAAAATGATATGACAGATGAAATGGGTTCAAAATGAATAAAAAAATATGGTTTTTCAAAACTATGTATTTGTATTCTGAAAATTACAGGAAATTACATCAATATTTATTTTTAATTATACAGTTTTTTCCTAAAAATATAATCCTGTAATGTTGAGAATCTTGAAAAAAATAAATAAAAATACAGAACAGTCATAATATTTACAATTTTATTTCCAATACTTTAAACCTACGCACCTTAGCAAAACACCCAAATTTTTTTTAGGTTTTTATATTTTTTTCAAGGGGAGTTAAGGATGGTGTCAATTTGTTAAAAAATATTACAGACGTCCCCTCATCATGAAGAATTCAAACAATAATAAACTCTTACGCCGAAGAGAAATATTTTAGTTTTGGTTTCGTTTAGTATTAAGTACATACTTAATTAGGTTATGTCAAATTTATTTTGTCACTTTTGAGCTCAACTAGTAATTAACGCCGCGTACACTCGAGCCCATCAAGAAACATATTCAAAGCGGACTTTTTATGATTTTAGATATCACATTTCACCTAATAAAGCATATATCATACACATGAACAATGCATACATTTTAAAAACTAAGAAATTATATCTAATGGGATATTGGATAAAAACTTTTTCACGCACACAAAAATGACTTTTCATATACACTCAATCGCTCTTTTTCACATTCACAAGAAATAATATGACCATTATCATTCTATACTATAATAAAGAAAAGAAACAAAATAAATGTGCTACGTATTATTATTTACACAATACATTTCGCAAACTAAATAAAATGAAAAAAAATAACCTAAAATCTAGTCGTGGTCTACAAACTAAGCCCAATTTTTTAATCACAGTTTAATTTTTTAATTTAATGCTTGAAATTCAGTTTAAACTCTGATTGAAAAATCGGGTAGAAATCAATCATGGTTTTATAATTTGGTAACACCAGAAATATAATAAACACATTCCAGCAGCAAAACGAAAAACAATTTTGAACACTTTTTTAATGATTCTAATTTGAGCCAAGCCAGATGCGTGGGTTTTTTTGCGGCGCACGATATTCAGCCCATATTACGATGTGCTCTAAAATGCTGACGTTGAGCAGTATATTTCTACTACTTATGGTAATGATTGTAAACAAAAAAAAAAACCGATAAAATGAAACAGGAATTCAAAATTAAACAAAACGATAATAATTAATGACATCTATCCGTAACCAAAAACAAAATACATAATTTCTAGCACAATACTTTTTACTTTTCCTCCCTACACGACAACTTGTGAATTTTTCAGATTTTTAAATTGACATTTATTTTAATTATAATTACAAAACAATTTTATCAGGAAAGTCTAGCACACTAATGGCAATACTGGAAAGATTAGATGGAGGAAGATACATGACAAATGTTTACAATGCCACAAATATTTTCCAATACACCTTCTAAAAGTGCAATTGAATCGTTACAATTTTCTTTTGCACAGTTGTAACCTCTTTAATATGGAGTCATTATAAAACTACAGTAGTGAGTTATAAGGCAATGATTTTATTAGCTGTCTACTTTTATGCACTAATATAAATTAATGTTATTTTCATAGTAAAAACTAATTTATGACATATTTTACTTATAACAAAAAAAAAACAGAATGAATGAAAAATTTACTCTTTGTTGATTCTGCTATGAATATCATATATTTAATTACTGTCAAAGATGTAACGCCTGTGAACATAGCCGATATCACAGAATCAACAATGTAAATTGAAATTTTACTTTACAACAAAAAACATGCGCATGAAGTATTTTTTAAATAATGATTAAAAATTTTACCATTCAGTGGAGGATTATAACTAATAAAATAGAGATTCTATGCCCTTCAAAGATGTAAATTAATCGAACATTTAACATGATAAAAAGCACCTTGATACGTAACCTTCCCAACACAATGGAATTTCGAAGAAAAAATTACATCCCTTAGAAAAGACGCTTTACAAAAATAGATGACAAAGGTATTTATTTCAATATTATCTCCTCGTTATAATTAGACTTAAACGATCTTATAACAATGTGGAGATTAAGCTTTTGGATAAGGATTCCATTAGAACTACTGTAATGTCAAAATCAAATTAATCACCCCTACACAAATTCAATACTTAAAGAACAATGTTGTTTTATAGGTTTTAAGAAAAAGTAAAGTCGCCATAAGTATTGTAAGAGTGGTGGACAAGACATCAGAAAACACCAATCATTAAAACACAGAACATTCTTATTATTCATTCTTGTTTCACAAAATCATATTCTACAATGTTGGTGAGTTTAATATGTTTTTATAGCACTTTGAGCAACCTACAGGAGAAATAATTAAGTTTTATGTCAGCACTGGAAAATTCCACAGGCCAGCTGCGAGTCATCAATCTATCCCGGTCAGTAGGACATGTATCTTCCTATTATCTTACTGTAATTAAAAATTCTTAGGTTTCCATAGTTAAAAACATTATGTAATAATCGACCAAGAGTTGGCCTGTTTTCCAATCGTTTAGAGAAAAACATTACATACTAAGGCGAGCGAGAGATCGATTAATATTCTAGATGAGAAAAAAAGTTAAATACAAAAATAGTGAAGGCGATAAATGAAAAATAATAAATATATTTTATCTAAATGTAGAACTTAATTTATTAACAAAATATACCCACCAAAAAATATAAACGATGCACACAGGAATAAAATAATAAGCAATATAATATACCTCTTAATTTCGACACGCCAACCACGAGACGATACTTAAAACAAATATCAAGAAATTACTAAGCCGTGTATTTGAATAATAACATCTTTCAATGAGTAATGTCTAATATAAATGATTTCTCAATGCGGCAATCGAGTGTGAACCATATTGCACTGCAATCAAACGACCAATCGAACAGGAGGTGGCCTCTGACGACATCTATCGAGACAAATAACTATTGCGTTGGAACGAAATGGACAATTTTGAAAAACCTCAGCCGTCGAGAAGTATCGATGGGGCAAATGAGATCTATCAAAAAAACTACAAACATTGCTACCAATTTTAATATTATCATAATTTAATTATTTATTCATAATACCAATATTTTTTTTTTGTTTTTTATTTTATTTTTGTCACTGAAAAAAGCACGCAGAGCAGCAAGAGTGAAAATTTTTAGAAATGTAAATATTTCAACCTTTTTTTTTTGTAAATATGACAACACATATCAAACAGGTGAGATGTCAACAATGTGAAATATCACCAAATAATACTAATCTGCTAGTGAAGGAAAAGGCGATCGATTAAAAAAATTTGGAGCAAACGATCCGACGAGATCGGCCTAACTATTAATGACATCCGTGATCACGATGTGTAAAGCCAAAATTATTTCGAGGAATGGGTACTTTAGACTACGGCGGCATGCTTATCGGTGCCTGATTTTTATGACCGGGAGAATGGTGCGCTCGTTCCATTCTGCGAGTGCAGTGCAGGGTGTTCGGTTAGATATACATTGGACGGAATTGGATTGCAGAGTTCACGACTCCCCGTTGCCGCTGTCGTCACCATCTTGATAGTCGGATTCCGCGCCTGACTGATCATCATCATCTGTGTCAAGATCATAGTCATCATCATAGAAATCTGTCATATCGAGCTGGAACAAATAAAATATTTATTAATACACAGTTATGGGATAATTCAATTTGTCATTTGCACAAATTAAAATTCAATGAATACTGTCAAAATATACTGTAAAATTTTATAACCTTTGTATTAAGTAATGTTTATTTTTCATAAAATAATTCTTCTGAATTGATCAGTGTTTGCTATAATTTATAATAATTTGAACATACTAATTAGAGCAGTGTTTGGCAACGTTTTTCTAAAACAAGAATCTCATATAACTTGCTGCAAATGGCAAAGTATCTTAATTTAGCTAGTTGAGAGTTTGACACAAAACTGAAGGACACTTATATAACAGGTTACTACTAAACCATATAAAGGATATTCCAATACCAGAAATTTCAAAAATTAATTCAGTAGTTTTGATATTAAGCAAACTCATGCAGATCATTATTTCAGGATACAGTTAAATACAATAGTTAATTAGAATAAGAAAGTTTTAACACTGCATATATTCTTATATATTTGAATATCAACACACTGCAATCCATCATCCCAATGCCTTAAACCCACCAGAGAAGAGTGTGATCATACGGCAACAGTAAACACTATGGTCTATTTGTCCCTATTGCGGTCCTTTTTCTATCTGAACATCGCATCTATCACTGTTTCGGTCAACAAGGATCTTCACAACAGTTATCCTGCAGCCGCGGCAACAAAAACAGTTTCCAAATACACTCGCGTTTTATTTTATTTTTGGTAATTTTTTTTCTTCAAAATGAACATTTCAAATAAGTAAAAACAATTTTCAATATTTTTTAAAACTACTTACGTAACTTTCACTAATTTATTTCTCATAACAACATGTTGACCTAAAAAGATAATGTCGTAAATATTTCAAAATATTTTCAATGTGGCTGTATTTCAACCCCAAAGGTTAGTGTTGCCATATGGTTACGCTCGGCCTTGCCTCGGACAACCTTTTTTATATGAAATTTTATTTTCTTTTTTGTTTTTTGTATGAATTCTAAACTTGGAATATAATTAATCTTTGATATATTAATAAGATTTTACTGATGGAAAAATAATAAATATATTGGAACAAACCCATGTAAAGTGAAGACGATGATTTTAGAGATTTGGAGACGGATATTTTACATTTGTCCTGCCGAACCAAATATTTTAACCGATGAAGATAGTGGTGATGAAGATGAAGGGGGAGTTATCAATAATTTGAGCAGGCGTCAACTTGATGCTCCTGCAGAAATGTGGTTCACACAGGGGCGAGCAGGTAGAGGAGTTTGAAAGCTACAAAGTGACAAGTGATTGGTCATGGAAATATACCAAATATTCCATGTTGACACCCGTGGACCTCTTCAAACTCTTTTTTGATGAGAAGATGATCGGACATCTTTTGGAGGAAACCTAAAAATATGCGGCCTTCAAAAACTGCCCAAATTCTTCATTGAAGCGCGGAGAAATGAAATGTTTTTTGGGCATTTTGATATTATCCGGGTATAATAAATTACTCGGATTTTTTTTACTGGGTCACGACAGATGGCACGTGCAATGAGGTGCTAGCATATTCGATGTGAAGAGATTGCTTCATTCAAATAATGTGGTATATTCACGCAGCCGATAATACCAAAATTGATGCAACCGATAAGCTTTGTAAACTTCGGCCAGCAATAAATATTTAGAAAAAAAAATGTTTGTGACTAAGATTACTCCTTCCGTGTATGGATTTTTAATTAAAAAAAAATATGTGGAATATTGACATTATGACAAATGAATATTCACAACGTGCATCTAAGCAATACACTTGTATACACGGTCCCTGTAAGGACGAACGTGACCATACGGCAACATCTCTCAAATCAGCTTTTCTACAAGAAACCATTGTTTATTTTTTTTTATTTCATTTTTGCTAGACGTACTAGACCACAAGTTGATAAAATATAGCATAAAATTTTAATTTTTAGCAAAAAAAAAATCCTTGTCTCTGGAGGGTGAAGGTGATTCATCAATTTATTGATTGAATTGGCATTCACTTGGTAGAACTCCATTATAACACGGTGAAAAAATAGCAATGTATTTTAGTTCTACAAAATTATTTTTAACAAATATAGTTGATAGCTATTTCGGCTCACGCCATCGTCAGAACTAGATAGTTCTGACGATGGCGTGTCAACTATATTTGTTAAAAATAATTTTGTAGAACTAAAATACATTGCTATTTTTTCACCGTGTGATTCATCAAGTTGGAGTATTAGCATAGACTGCCAAAGACTGTGGTTACCAATGAACTGATTGATCGCTATATTCAAACAGTACTGCTATACAAACCAATCTGTGAGATTTCAATATAGGTTGTTAATAAATTGTAACACGTTGATCGCCATGGGGGTCACCGGTGACCGGCATGGATTATTTCATGGGGGCCATGGAGGTCATTGGTGACTGGCAAAAAAGACCAGTACATAAAAGAACCAATTATTCAAGTACAAAAATCATCAAAATTAAAAAAAAAACAATGCATTCTGACATATCCTATCAAATACTACTTAGAAACATATTATCATTGTTTTCACTATTTTATGTAAAATCTGTTGGCGACCAATGTGTTAATTAAATGTCATGCAACTCAGAAATATTCAAAAAATAATTTATTTCTTTACATGTATTGGAAAAGGTGTTTTGCAGCCACTTAAATTATTGTATTTACTGCTATTTTAGAGTAATTTTATAATTTTGTTAAAAACGGAAAAATTATCTTACCGGTGGTTCTTGAGGTTGTGGCTTAACTTTAGTTTTGATGCAATAGTCTTCTAGCGTAAGTGGTACAACTATTCCTTCCTTTTCCGCTTCGATTTTAGCTACTTGTGCTTGTTTTCTGAAACAACATAATATAACTTAGCACTTGTAGCAAACTAAATATTATTAGAAACCTGTACTGAAAGCATATATTTTTATCAATTTGACTGTTGATATTAATATTTCCTAGTATTCAAAAATGTCAGATACAAAAAAATCAATTACAATACTTTCAAACATAATTCATATTACTTACATAAATATTTTTCATCAATAATTTGTTTTCATTTTGTTACAAATTGGATTCATAGATTTATTTATTGATTCAGCATGTAATGAATAAATAGACTTATCTACAAGTTTTACAAATGTATATTCATTTTAAGAAAAAAATATGTAAGGATACAAATTGCTAATATAATATAATAAATTTTTAACATTCACAAAATTGAAAAAACCGACAGCGCACCTGATAATATTTTCATATTCTTTATCTTTTCCCTTGGTGTCGCGCCAACGGCGGTACATGACTGAGGCGTCTACGTTAGCCGGACTGAATGTGTTGGGCTCATTGAGAAGTGAAATGACCGACAGCAGGATTGTACGCACATTCTGCGTGGGATTCCAGCGTTCGCACGGCAACTCGCCACTCTGAGGATCGTCCACTGGGGGGTGGAGAATGGAAATGCACAAATCTCCGTTCTGAAATTGAGAAGAAACAGAATCATTAATACCATATCATCATTTATAAATTTATTTAATATCGAAATATTTCTTAGAGGTTTTGCAGATTTTCAAAATGATCAATAATAAAGAATTAAATTATTTTAGTTATTGATTGATCAATATTATTTCACATAAAGGGTGAATAAGGGAAGCTAGCTTGTCCATTCAAAATTGGTAGACAGTTAAACTGTGCTCTGTTTATATGTAAAATTTATTAACAAAATACTTTGTAGACTCAATAAATTTCAACGCCATTTCAACTATTTGTTGGGAACAAAAAGACTCAGGTAATTAATAAAAACATATCGAAGACCTCATTTACATATTATCTACCATGAGATGCAATGATAAAACAAATTTGCACTATTCAATTTATTCAGTGTGCAGATTGCAACCATTCGAGGAAAAGATATTTGAAATTTAAATAAACCAAACAGATTCATTGCAATTTTCATAAAACTATAGAATTGATTACAATAAATTTCTGATATTATAAATTTTCAAAGTATTTTTTTACAGTATAACTGGGAGCTGAATATATTCTCTACATTACTGTATCATAATAACCCAATCCAAGAGAGGCGAGTTATGTTTTCCAAATATACGGTAAATATTATTGAAATCTGTTTTTGTATCTGTAGATAAAACATGCTTTGGAAGATGAAAAGTGATAATTTACTTATTTGTTAAAAAACTAAAAATCATTTCCATTGCAGGCTAATTTGCAATTTACTTTTAAATTGTTAACTGTCACTTCTTGGTGGAAAGGCATTGTATTCAAATAATAAAACAGAATATTCAGTACTATTTCCACAATTTTCTATTATCAATTAACATCAGGACCTGTTTCAGGCATCACAAGCATTATCAACTGTATTTTAAAATACACAAATTAAGCCAGTGTTTATCATCACAACATATTCGGTTCAATAGAGAATTTACGTCTTTGTTTCTATATTGTGCGAAAATATTCAATTCGATAGAAAGTTAAAAAAAATGCTAATACGTAATGAAAACTTAAACATTAAAAATAAAGTAAATATTTTTTCACACTGAATTCGACAGAAGCAATAGTTATTACTTGGACTGCGTTACAAAATACATTTAATACCATCAGTGTGTCAAAATATCTAAATGTGTCACTATTGAAAGTTTATAATGAACATTGCAATAAAGCTTAACCTTCGTGAAGAGAGCTAACTTTTTGGCAGGAAAATGAACAAGGAAAAACGCGATCTTTTCAGGTTTCAGCGAAACTTTTTCTTTCAAAAGAACGAAAATAAAAGAAAATGTGACCTACGTGCCAAATTTTACCGCAACGTGACTTAAAAAAAATAACAACGCGATATAACTACGGTAAAAAATGTATGACGGCATCGATCTTTAATAATAGTATAAACTGCAAGTTTTCTGAGCTAGACATGTACACCACCATCACGAGTAGTGGTTACCAACCTTTGGTACACGAAGCGTTAAAAAAAAAACGAGATTAAATTCATAACGGTTTTAATATCAGACTTACAGAGAGATCTCGCTAATCCTTTTTCACAATAGGACATCACTTGCTCCTGCCGTTTGTATATATTTGTCTAATTTTTACATTATACAAAAATATCTTCGCTTCGCTTTAATTCGTTACTTGAATGTTACTAAACAAAATTATTGCGGGAAAAACTATTATTTTTCATACATACATGTAACTACTTAATAAATCATTTTAAAACTAGCCATTAACACAATATGGATGTAAAAACGGCAAAAATCTATATCTAGTGTTGGCAATACAGTAGGTGATCGGTTAACGAGTAGTCCAGACTGCGAACAAATCGGACAACAAACACTACACTATAACGAACGATTTTTATGTTTGGACAACGGACACATATTCGGATAACGAAATAAAACGTTTTTTCTAATTCACTTATTCTATCTGTAAAACTCAGTTTATCGGTTAACGAGAAATTCGGATAACGAACAATTCGGATAGCGATCATAGTCTTGGAAACGATTATGTTCGTTAACCGATATGACATATATATACAGTATGAATAGTATTTTCAGATTTCGAAACAAAAACGAAAAACTTGAACGTGCATTTTCTCAGTCCTTGAACGTTAAATTCATTGTTGGCATCATAATAATTTATCGGTCGTCTAAAAACATGATCACGAGACAAACCGAAAATATCAAGTTTGTGTTTTTTCCGCTGCAAAAAATAACGGCACAATTGTAAATGAAAAATAATATATATTTACCCGAACAGCGCGCATTGCAAAAAGACAGTGTGCCAAAAATACACGAGCGCTCTTCGAAATTCGAATTTGATTTAATTTTCCCAAGTGACGCGACGGTCGGCTGGTAAGTAGTTTGACGTCACTGCATACTTGCGACAAGACTCTCACTTCACTTGTCCAATATTCATTATGATATATCAACAGTAAAAAAACGCATTTCTACGTGTAAGTAAACGGTCGATTTATGTGATTCACTGTTACATAATAATTTCAAAATTGGAGATTCGATAAATATTAGTATTGCCATCTATGGAAAATCAATAAAGCTGCTATTACGGAATTAACGCAACATATAAATCCGTATTTTTCGCCCATAGATATAAAAATTTTAAATTTCGTGAAATGCAGATTATTATTTTGGCACATCCAATTCAAATTAAGAGCATCGTTATTATCGTTACTGCATATAACTACGAATGCTCAAACTGTTAAAATATTGCTTTTTTCTCAAGTACGAACCGAAAAACAAACAGAACAGATCTTATGTGGGAAGAGAAGATAATAATACAAAAAACACCTCCATTTGAAAATTTCTTTCGTAACACAGCTTGATATATCAACGACAATCGATATTGTACATTTCGTCGTCGATTTGTCAAACGTCAAAAAAACTAGTTCAAAAAAAGTTTAGTTTGGTTTATTCTTCTCTTGTTTCCATTTATGATTTGTTTTGTTTATTTTCGGTTAGTATTTGAGAAAAAATTCAATATTTTAACATTAACTCATAACGATAATAAATGAAATTAGTTATTTAAATGTTGCAAACTTCATATAAAATGAAATTTGTTTTCAATAAAATGGGTATTTTGCAACGCGATATAAAATGCAAAATAAATTTAAAATACTATCATTCAATCAATAATTGATAAGAAGAAGGCATTATCTTTCACACTAGTTGAAATTTACACAAGAGTTGCGTAGTTAAGTGTTGGAATTTTTTAATTCGCATCTGTTTCATATTTCCCGCTACAGCTGACGAGTAACTTGCCAAAAATACACATCTACGACAACGATACAAACTCACTCAGTGAAGTCCTTTAAAATTAATCAGAATCCCAAAAAAATCCATTTTATAGTAAAACACTAATATAAGATATTATATTGCTTCACGCATCAATGGTTGGGAGGTAGCGAATAAAACATATTACGTAATGCACAATATGGAAAGGTCAACAATGAAAATATTATTATATATTAATAATAATTAATACGTTCATCTACAACAGTCGTCGGCAAACTTGTCATTCATTTATCAACTATATGATTTAAATTCTTTTTGAGAGCAAATTTTTTTAAACTTAAAACTATATAGATAAGAAAATCGTTATTAGCTTGATTAGGGTACCCCCCTAAGCTGTCTTTTGCTAAAAACCTCCTCAATCTTATTGAGATACGTTCGCTGAAGGCACTCCTTCCAACGTTCTCGCCAAATATTGAGGTGAAGGTGACAAAACGGTTTTTGAAAATCATTAACATAGAACAACAGCAAACCGAATGTTTCTGTAAAACACAGAAAATTACAAACTGGCTAATATCATTAAATATTTATGAAAATTGTATATTTACAGATTACAAGTCTCGGCAATCAAATTAAGTCGCATGTTATTAATATAAACTACAAACAATTTCACGTTTTTCTAAAACTATAATATCCTGGTTGGTAGATTAGATAAAATATGGTGTCTTATTGAATGTTTTCTTATAATCTCAAATATTAAATCGAAATAAATGCCTAGATTTGTATCCATGCCCATCTGATAATACTTGCGTACTTCTCTTATCACTAGACCACACAGGTCGACTAAATAATCTAGTCTTCAAATTTCTATATTCTATACAAGAACAACACATTGAAATGTTTCAATCATTTTTACTCACTATAAAACTCTCGGCGCGTCACTGGGTTTTGCCAAAACCCATTATTCGGGATTATTCACCGAAAGTTCTCCGTGTGATTCATAGCGTTCGCTTACAAAAAAAACATTAAAACAATTTGCCTGTTGAATGTTGATGACCAGTGCTTATGAGATCGCTGATTCACTTTATTAAAAAAAATCGGCGCTCTAAAAAAATATATGCAGGATTTGACAATCCCATCGAATTATATATGCAACATATCGATGAAATATTCAACTATTTGAGACTTCAGATCAAAAGTCGGCAACCTTTTTGAATTTGGGAGCTACTTGTAATTTGATTTTTATGGTAATCGACTTCCAACCAGAAACGTATAAAAAATTATTTCGGTAATTTTTTTTAGTGCTTTAAAAAATAAAGTAAAGATGTTCTTAGCGTATTTTGAAAAGTATCAAAATTTTGAATTAATTTCTATGAATCAAATAATAAAATAAGTAAACTATCATGAAGGTAAATTTCCATTAGAAAATTTTTAATAAAAGTTATGGCTTATAGCTGGAAAAATAAATTTTGTTGACAAAAATTCAATTGAACACGTGTAGCATACAGTTACATTATTTAGCCTAGTGGTAAAACTAAAAGGTAAAGCCCAAATGGTAAATCTAAATTTAAGTAATATCTAGACTTCATCCCCTAAGTAAAAATTACAAAGATATGTCATTGTATAAAGTAAAGATTCCTTGAACTTATTTTTTTCGTAGATACAGGAACAATGAACAGCCCTGCTACTTAACATAAAACGAACCCATATTGTTAAATGCCCTAAACTAAATTCGTCAAATTGAAAATGTTCAAATTTTTTCTTGTGTCACTTTTATTGATAAAATTAATTTATAAATTTAATTTTGGTGGGGAACCGAGTACCAAATACCCATCCAAACCAAACCCATAAATATCCATTCATTTCAAACAAAAAACAATCGAGGACAATAAACAAATGGTCTTGCTACGAAACGTGTGACCGGAAGACATATTTTTCAGGAAAATTCAATGCAATATATCTTCTACGGAAATCAGAGCAGAAGAGATTGGAATACGTGAAAATATAGTGTTCGAAAGCGTGAAATGAAAAACAAACAGAACTGGGGCGAAGACATGAAGGTCGTTATTATTTAGAATAAATATAACTATATCACAAAATTCAATATTTATATAATATTGTATAATAACGCAGTATGGAAGACCAATAGCACCGAATGAATATATCGATGATTAAGCAAATAAATCATCTAATCTTGAAGCCGTCTTGCAATAGAAAATATGTAAGAGCGGAGATCTTGGTATAAAAAGATGTTTTCGGCAACATAAGTTCTGTAAGTGACTCAATAATACTATTCAGAAATTTGAATTAATTGACGATTGGTGACATGGTGTCTGGCCCAAGATAAACAGATGTACATCAATTTAATCACCAAACTTCTGTATGATTCGACGCCAAATGAAAATATTGAAATCAGATGCGAGTGTTCCTCTACTCCTTCCACTTCGAAAATCTGTTATATTTCTCAGTCGAGGAACGCATGAAATCGATGATTTTGGTATGGTATTTTGTGCCAATGATCAACGATGCAATTTGAATATAGTATGCGTTGCTATAACGGCATAAAATATGCCATATTATAATGCATAACCGTGGAATAAAACTACATGCAATTAAACGCATGCCACTCGAAAAATCCGCCTTTGTTCACTTGACAAGTCCAGTTCCAAAGGCTCTATCTGTCCGTTTGACTGTGATTAACAATGCCGAACGTATGACCCGTGATCTCGCAAAGAGCAATACTGGGCAGACGGGTATAAATAAGAAGTATCTTGGTAGAGATCCAAGAAATGAATTAATTATCTGCAATTCGCATCGAAGTCTCTAATCGGCGTATCAAAAAGTGACTTCGACATTATATTATAACTCGTCGTATCTGTGTTAACAATTTGCCAATGAAAATCGGTTCATGTCAAGTATTTGGCACCAGTTTTTCATTTCGTCACCTCCGACTTATAACACCTGGCCTCAATGCACTGTGACGATTCGAGTGCATACGATCCCGATGCCAGTTGTTTTTAATATTTCTCTGGAAAGCGCAAGAAATAATATATATATATATATAAATGAATGTTTGTCTGTCTGTCTGTCCTTTATAAACTCCTACACCGTTAATCCAATTGCGATAAAATTTTGTCGAATTATTGCTAAGACTACCGGGCAAAAGATAGGATACTCAGAATTTGATTTGATTACAAAAATTAATTGAATATTTACGAAAAACATGTTTTCATACAAGACTATTGTAATACAGAATGGCCATTTATGACACATTGTATCCATAGTAACGCCGAAAACAAGCTTGACGCAAATCTGTCACATTCACTCACCTGTAGGTATTTTAAGTAGTTACTTACGTAAAGTACTGAATATTTTGAAGCAAAATTAGATTTTTGAATAAAGTATTTCAATGATTTGAATATATATTTCAATTCGCTGATTCATCGAATACTGCTCACCCACAACAAATACGTGCGTTATTTGCAGTAATATTAACAATTTTCTTTCCATCCAATCCAATAGATCTTTGGGAAAAATACAAAGGCTACATGAGTGAAGATATTTTACATAGTTTGCGTGCAACAATTCAAAACCCACACGTTCAATTTACACCAAACGTATATAATGAGGCATTGCTATTGATTGAGGACATATTCTTAGTAATCGCTACCAAATCATTGGTACAATTGGGAATGGCTGCGCTGAATCGATATGAAAACGACTGACGTGATCATGATTTCCAACGAGAAACACACTTTGATGTGGATGGATTGGGTAAATTTGTTGAAACGAATCTTCCGAAATTGGTTCCAGATCAACGTATAGTGTATGACACAATTATGGATGCAATAACAAGTCAAAGTGGTAGATTTTATTTCATAGATGCACCCGGAGGCACGGGTAAAAACTTCCTCATTTCACTCATTTTGGCAGCCACACGATCACGAAAAAACATTGCACTAGCAATCGCATCATCTGGAATTGCAGCAACTCTTTTGGATGGTGACCGAACAGCGCATTCAGCACTGAAACTGCCATTGAATATGCAAATAATTGAGACACCAACATGCAATATCAACAAAAATTCTTAACGGGCAAACTACTCATATTATGTAAAATCATTGTATGTGACGAATGTACTACGGCATACAAAAAATCATTGGAAGCACTTCTTTTCTTCACAACTTTTCGGTGGCGCACTCATTTTATTGTCTGGTGATTTTCGACAAACTCTACCTGTTATATCACCTTCAACAGTGGCCGATGAACTTAATGCATGTCTCAAATCATGCGTTTTATGGCGATACGTACATAGATTCACTTTGAAGACCAATATGCGTGTACAACTACAACATGATGCATCCGCTGAACGTTTCGCAAAACAATTGTTGGATATAGGAAATGGGAAAATGGCAATAGAGGAATCCACACAATGTATCACATTGCCAGCGAATTTCTGTTAAATAACCGCAAACATAGACGAATTGATTCACAAAGTTTTTCCAAATATTGCACACTAATATAAAAGTCATCAATGGCTCAGTGCACGTGCTATATTAGCAGCCAAAAACAAGGATGTCAATGCAATCAATTTTAGCATACTAAATGAAATACACGTAGAAGCGGCAACGTATAAGTCAATCGATGCTATAACGAATCAAGACGAAGTCGTCAATTATCGGACAGAATTCTTGAATTCACTTGATTTGTCAGGCATGCCGCCGCATGTTTTAACATTTAAAATTGGCGTCCCTACCATTCTTCTCCGAAACATAAATTCCTCACGACTTTGCAACGGTACCAGGCTTTCAGTACGAAAAATGATGAATTATTGAAGCTACAATTTTAAATGGAAAATTCAAAGGAGAAGATGTACTGTTGCCACGCATCCCAATGATTCCGACAGATATGCCATTTGAATTTAAACGTCTGTCGTTTCCAGTGCGAGTCGCCTTTGCAATGACCATCAATAAGGCACAAGGACAATCGTTACAAGTGTGTGGACTAAATTTAGAAAATCCATGCTTCTCACATGGACAACTGTATGTGGCCTGCTCACGAGTTGGAAAACCTTCTGATTTATTTGTGTACGCACCAGATAGAAAAACTAAAAAACATTGTGTATCCAAAAGCACTCCAATAAACAAAAACACATACGGCCGCCACTGTCAAATTTCGGTAAGAAAAACATAACCTAAGCTTATCGTTTCTAATTGGCTCCGGCCTTGCCTCAAGTCGGATTTATCCAATCGGAAGCGCTTCCATAAAGTCGCGGTTTCTTTTTTTTGAGTGGCATTGCATCGCATGCCGGGAACACGCTAGTCTTACTGATATTAAATTTGAAATTGTAGTGCTTCCATGACTTCCGATGTCAGTTACTTTGTGGAAACTATTCTTTAATGCAAATTTAAAAACTTTGCTATTGCCATTGTTGTATAAATAAGAATGGCTTACATCAGATATTTATTTCTAGGAAGCAGACAAAATTTATCGTAAAAATCATTGTAGAAACAAAATATAATTATTTCTCCGGTACTATGAAATGAAGTTTAGTAATATATTATATATTTAAGCAAATTGTATAAATGATTGATCAATAACCCTATTTCCTTGAAATAAACGCCCTCGAATGGGATCAAATTCTATATTGTATTAAAGCTTTATTCATATTTCCGATGTTTTTTTGTTCGTATCTAAAATAAAATTTCTTCATTTTCCGCTATATTTAAAAAAGAAAATATATTGAGGTAAAATATTTACATATAAATTTGAGAAACACACAGCGCACCGGTACGAGTCCTGGCGCAAGACTATTTGACAAGATAAGAAAGAAGCAGTTGCATAGATGCGCCATCATGCGGTGCCTTCCTCACCAACAAAAAAATAAATTTTTATAAATATACGAAACGCCGAATTTCTTAAATTTATAAATAAATATTGTCCGAAAACTAAGCCGTAAGTATACGATTTTTTCATTCGCAGATTAAAATCAGTGCTCACGATTAGACAACTAAAATTTTTCAATTCTATTACAGTTGTAGGAAAATTACCTGTTATCAATAGTCGATACAATCGTATCACATAATATAATACAAGTTGGTTGTCCCACCTCCACCTGTTATGTGTATGCAGCTGTTGTTACACGGCCGCTTTCCATAACGCAATACTAATAAAAAGAATCGATTTTACTTCTCATATTCTTAGCCCGATACACAGCTGCACGGACGATCGTTAAACCATGCACTATTGTGCTTAAAATAAGAAAAAGAAAATGTGACTTGCTCAGCCACTTAGTCTACGTGATATTAGGTATCCTGTGTATCTGTGTACTGAAAATCCGCCGTGGCGGAAGAGTTTAATGTGCTACGCGTTGAATCTAAAGACGAATCGAGAATGTCTCGTTCCCCGTATGATCTTGCAAATCTATCGAATGCCTCAAAGTTGGCCATGGTTGATACTAAGTCAGCGTGACCTATTGGGCCCGTATGAGGACGGACCACAGCAAACAGCTCTGTTTGTTCGGCATTCATCTCGGGGCAGTCCCACAGTACGTGATTAGCGTCCTGATGGTTGTGTCCACAAGTGCAATCCGGCCTTCCAACCAACTTGCCCAGCCCAAATAGTTTGCCGTTGAACTTGCCATTCACATAATATAATAATGAAAAAGATTTACGTAACGATTATTGAATTTATTACATTTTTAACGAATAGCCGCTTTTAAATAAACTGATATCCAAAAACAGCTTGTTCTCATAAATGGATTACGTCATTCGGAGGCGCTATTATAGTTCAATTAGGCCGCATATAAAAATAGATTGTAGTAAGGTGAAACGGGGGTAGATACGCGTAAGGGTAGATGTAAAAGGTTGAGGCATTTCTATTGAATGACTTTCGCGAGGGCAGCTTGCCTCCCATTGTGAAGGCGATAACATTGGAGGGAATCTATTCCTTTTGGTGATTGAAATCTATTTTCCTTTAAAAATTCGGAGCACGTCTTCTTTCAATACACCAGAACATGTAGAGAAATTTCCACCGTGGATATTCGTAAAAATTCCAATTGTACATTTTCAAGTCTAAATAATAGATCACACAATTCACCTCAGTGTCATAGCGCCTAATCCGCATAGATACCAGTAGATTCTATTTAATAATAAAAAAAATCAAAGATTTCTTTGCAAGCAACATTATAATGTTATCAGTGGGTAAATGTATAAGTAGGGAAAAATCGTATACCATTATTTGTGTGAGGCAAAAGATTAGCTTATTTACTGGCAACACTAAAGTTGATTATCTAAAAAGGAAATAGTGTACCGGGTACTACTATGCGCGGCGACTACAACGACGTAGCCGTTATTCACGACGTGAACCATTGCACCGCGCGATTAAAACCCCGTTATGCGGTTTTACACAAAACAAATTTAATGGAAGTCGTGAAAAGTCAAGAGGATCTCCGCAAGCTGGCAATTACGATTTGGATGTACAGCATATATTAAATTTAATTCTAAATCTGTTCAAACGCTGCAAGCTTCAATTTGCAATTTTTTTAGAAACTATTAGTATATTATAAATTCCGCGTTTTTTTTCGAAGTAATAATCAAATGATTTCTAATAAAAGCAAAGAATAGTAATACGTCACCACCAAAACTATAATCGATACTTATCTCAACTCAGAGTATCTTGTTATATAGCTATAATAACTACCAATTATTTTACGTAATTCTAATGGAATCGTATTTCTTATTAACGGCGTATTTACATTTTGCATAATCGATCAATGATTTTTAAATAAAGAGAAAATATAGAAGAACAATGCGATGGCTTCTATCTATTATAACAGTGGTTTCCATTTTTTTTAATACTTCCTAAATCTGAAAAAAATAGTCCACAGCTCCCCTGAACAAAAAACATGCTGAAAATGAAAAAAATGCAGCTCCCGGATTGGGAACAACAGTAGTAAAATATCTATTCATTATTCAATCAAGGAGTTGTGGAATTAAGGTTAGAAATAAACATTGTACTCATACCCTTATAAAAATAATACTATATTAGTAGAATATAATTTTTAACAAATTATTTAATGACAATATTCCTTCATTGATATTTTGGGGTTTAAAAGGACGTAGCGAACTATGGCCAAGAAATAGAATATACTGAAATTGGTCCACTAATATCACGAAATTTTCGAGAAATGGAGACCTTTGAGAGCCGCTTGTAATACTCGATAACTCCAAGAAGTATTAAGAAAAAAACTGCAATAGCTTGTGGCACAATAAAATAAAATTGATGCAAAAAAACACACTGAAAAACTAATTAAATAAAAGAATAAACTGGGCATGGAGAACGAGTAGATTAGTGGCGACTGGCGAATCGAGTCAATTTTCCGCGAAGATCCTTTCATTCGAGTCGCTCGCTTTGTTGGTCAAATCACCTAACTTTTTTTTAGCCACTGTTGCCAAATTTAGGTAGTAATTGAATACAAAAGTGTAATAATTTGTTGCCTAATAACATGTCCAGCCAAAACGTATACATATAAAAATATTTTGCATCTCAGCTACCGAGAATGTTTACCGTTGAAGGAGTAAATTATTAAAATAATGCCATTTTTTGACACATATACAGAAATTATTTTTAATTCAACCCATTGATTACCGAAGTCGATTGATTGTTTTTTCTATTCGTCTATGACATCGTACTAATGTTCAATAAGTGAAAAAAGTGTTGAAACACCGCCTGCAATTCAGCGCACTATACAAATCGGGCGCATATTTTCTCGATATCATATCATAATGATGATGTGTTTTATGTAATAATGATGAATACGACTCAACAATTGATAATAATAATGATATCATTTAAGTACATATTGATAATTCAATTTTAGATAACCGTCTTATTACTCAACATATCTATTGAAATATTGGACTACAGATAGAAAGAAACACAATGATATATCATATCATCAAGTTTTATCTCTGGTAGCTCTATATATAGTTATCTCTTAATTAAATAATTTAACACAAATGAGGGGCATTGGCATAATATAAAGGTTAATTCAATAGTGAACAAACAAACTGAATTGCAATACCAGTAGTGAAAATATGATGGAAAAGAATATGCATATCAGTTTAAACAATATTATTTATTATCGTCTGTTCGAACGATGACGCACGAATCAGTGACTCAAATGATCTATTGGATTCGGTCGTTCGCGAACGATGCTAACCAAGTATGAAGACATTCGTTTTATTTCATTTAGTCATATAATCAATCACCTAATAATCACTAAAAGTTGTCTTTGTATTTAATTATCTTATGAAATATGATTTACAAATATTGATTCAAATTTTGTTAATATTACATATTAAAATATACGTTTGTCCGCCAATTATAGCAAACCTCTAGTTAGTTGTTGTAACTGCATTAAGTCTTCGTTGCGGAAAGAATTTTATTTTGAATTTGAAAAATATAATTATTTCTTAGAAGATTTGTTTGTTAGAAAAATTTAGATACGAAATAAAGTTTCAAAATAATAAAACATATAAACCAATACGAGATAAAACAATTTTTCTTGCATTGCAAAATAAACAAAATTACCGCAGTCTGCCCGATGTGATTGCGGCGACCTAGGCCGCGTTTTTAGCGACCTTTACGTGTAGCTTCATTCTCCTCATACCGCGATGCGACATTAACCATCAAACAATGTTCCAAAAAGACTAGACTGATAAGCATAGTTTCGATTCATAGAAAAAGACATCGCTTGGTTAGGATTGTATATATGTTAAGCTGAGGCTTCAAAAATATCTCCACTGTGTTCAACTTTTCTTCCCTATTTCTGTCTCGATGAAGACTCGATATAATTTTCGTCATGTTGTCTTTTGTAAGTATAAATTCAATTGGATCCCTAAGGAATCTTCTGAAAATACCTATTTATCTTAGTATGTTGTGCGTGAACATTTTATTAGTGAAAATTAATGATAATATTTGGCGACAACGGCAGTGTTGCATACTCGGATACTGACGAACCGTAAAATAGGTCAAAAGGTGAGATTCCAGTTGCATTTAGGTCAACCCAAAAAAAAAAGTTTTCATTGATGCAAAAATAAATAAAACAATTTAAAAGCGATACATATTGATTCCTTTGTGATTTACGTGATTCTTGTGCCAAACACACATAGTCAATATCAAAAAAGTGTTGATTTACATCGCAGGTTCGCCGATCGTTCTTTCAAATGTATTATATATTCATGAAATTTTCGAAAAAAAAAATCCGTTTCAAGCACTCACTTGTAAGCGTTGAATTTTTAAATATAACAGTGGCACGTTCACAAAAGTTAAACGACTAATAATGTACATGCCGAGGTTATCAAAACATTTAATTATGATTAATTTAGCAATATTGTATGCATCATTGTCAAACAAATACATATGATCTTACAGCATCATTCATTGTGCTGTACAAAAATAATAAGTTAAAGATAATACTATCGATACACCAAACAAGGACATAGCAAAACCTTCTAAGAAATTTGTAAATAAACATTAAAGCATACAATGATTTACTTTTTTTATATTTAAGTCGTCAGTTGTGTCACCTGACAAATAGCAAACGAAATATATACGTATAATATAAAATATATTAGTTATTAATGGAAGGTATATGAGGTTTTGCGTGTTATTGTTACCGTTTTTTACACTGCCATGAGTTGGCATCAATGCCATTTTTAAATAGAAGGAAAAACAATCAACTATGTTTATAATAGACACGTATTTTTCTAACAGGCAAGCGAAGGACGACGGAAAATCAACAATTGAAAAACAAATGCAAGTCATTGCACAGTAAAAAAAAATCATACCATATAAAAATAAATTATATTTTACTGTCATTGATTATGATACTACTCATTTAACATTCTATATTTTATTATGATATCACTATCACCCAAAGGAAACAATGATAAAGTAGATTTCTATAGAAGTGGCTGAAAAAACCACGCCGGTAATCGACTTTTAATATTAAAAGAAAACTGATAACTTTATACTCCAGTGATATTCCATATTTTAGAAACGGCCGAAAACAAAAATTACCTATGAAGAATATTAATTAAGCCTTAACGATCGATTTGTTGGCAACATCAAATCTCCAAAAGTTTTTATTTTGGTTATTTTTAGAGGACATAGCAGATTAATTTTACAACCTAACAAAAATCGTTCAATCACCAAATATAAAACCTCATCTACAATTTCTTCTTCAACATCAAATCTTTCTAAAGAGGTCATATTGTAAAACGATCTTTAATATTATCTACGAAAAACAGTTGAAAACTCTTTGCTTTCATGCCTGTCTAAGGCATGAAAACTCTTCGACATAAAAAATCTACAATTAATGAAATTTAAGCGACACTATAAAACAAACTATTTCGTCTTAAAGATTTTTTTATGCGACTCTCGCATAAAAGAGCAGATAACCGAAATGTAAAAAATTACTCATTAAATTTATTAGCAATCAATCGACCCTGGCCTTTGGCAGAGTTTTCAATGTAAAAAATGTAATACTATTGGTAAATATATTATGTATAATTATTTCTAGGCGCCTTTTGAAATTTCAATCGCCGGCAAGGCTTATCGCTAGGCGATATCAATAAATCGATACCTATGGAATTATTACGAGAAATGCTGACGGCTTTTATGCAAGGTTACAATTATTACGGATTCCTGACAAAAAATAGTCAATAGTGTTTGGTACAAGCAAGTGATTGCAGTCGAATAGTCGACTCTTTTTTTAAATCTGAATATTAATTATTCATATTATTGATAAATCATTGAGTTGATAAATATTAATTTAGAATCGCATTACATTATTATCATGACGTCAACTATTTTCCCATAGTCAGTCTTTTTAGTCGAGCCACAAACATAAGTTTGTTATGTCAAAAACGATTGTTCATGAGAGCAAAAAACAAGTCAAAATGTTTGGTTAAAGTTTGATTCTGAACATATGATATCAACTGAAGGTGCTTGATGGATGGAATTTCAATATCAAATTTGAATTTTTACAACTTTGTACGACTCCACATGGTTTGTCACTAATGACCCGGGTTTCACCATTCGGCATCTTCAGACATTCTATAACACGGATGCAACAGAACTGACGTCTGAAGTATTTTTTTCAAAGTAAAATTGATTATACTCTCCATAATTTTGTATAGCTTTGTTTAGATACGTAACAGCACTCAAAAGTACTCTTAAGCTTGTGGAAACATTTATTACATGTATATATAAATTCATACTACACAAAAAATATTTACAGTGTATACTGTTAGTTCCAGAGAAGCGGTTTTTATGTGATTTTTATCACGTATAATAACCAAAAATGAGATATACAGTGAAACCCCCAATTACACTACTCCGAATTACGCGTTGGCTTGAAATATTTGCCGCAAATCACCCATCTCACACACAGCCAGACGGCCGTCTGTGCGGTGCATACCCTCAAATATTGGTTAACGTCTATGTATTCAACACGTGCCAGGCTATACACCCCCGGGCGACTGTCTGTGTCTTAGTTTTGCATTTTTCAAGGAATAAAACAAAATCCCTGATTTTTTACGAGATTCACTCCCCCAATTACACTACTTTAAATTACACGGTGCCGACTTTAGTGAAAATGGGGGTTTTACTGTACTCATAAATTTACCCACAGTAGATATATCAGGAACAGAAGTCCGATAAAAATATATACGAAGCAAGGGCAACTTCTTTGTAAAATTTGCTACAGGTGTGACAAACAAGCAGAACATATAAAATCGTCGCCATTCATTTAACCATTAATCTAGGTTTATTTGGTTTCTTCGTTTAGAAACAACAAAATATGATTGTTTCTGGTAAATTAAAGCTTGAAAACAAAACAAAAATGTTGTAACACCGTACGTAAAAAAGGGGAAAATACTCAAGGGAAAATTTACACCCACAGGTTCGGCAAGAAATTTCATCTGCTTTTATTGTTCGGTGGTTCGACGCAGACGTGCGAGTGCTGGCGTATTCCATTTCATTGTGCGGGAAAAGCGAAAAACGTTTCCCAGTCTAGACGCCATTTAAAACGAAAATTCTACTCAGCCGGCCTTCGATATATTATATTGTATGATATCGGATTGCCTGTGAATGGTGATTTTGTCATATCCCATAAATCAACTTCTGGATCAAGGCTTCTTTTTCCCACGCGGAATATCCCGATCGAAGTAAACTTTGATTCGCAAAAATGGATACATAATATGGAAATAACGTAGTGTTATATGACAAATTAACATGAATTTAAACTAAGTCAATGAATAATGTTAACGTCTAATTGCTAAACTCGTGAATAACAGGAACAAAACCGAAATTAAAAGATTTTGCCGATCATCGAAAAACGATTTTGTGAGACAATTTTTCATGCTAATAAAATCACAAATTTAGAGTTTTTTTTAAATCATAATTCAAGTATAAGTAACGCGCACGTTTCATGTCGAAATACGATATTTTTATAGTTTTAATGAGATATTTTGCAAAGAAATTGAAAAAAAAAATTTACCAAAATTTTTCTTAGGAAAAATAATTGGCCATAGGGAAATAATTCTAAAACATCATACTACAATAGAATCAGAAACGCTGACAGATGTTTCGGAGAAACAAATTATCATTGTAACAACACAAAATACCTGGAATATTCCAAATTATTTTTATCAGTGTATAAACAAAGATTTTTCGCCACCCCTCTTCGCCGTTATAAAACAGTTGACGTCGGCAACAAACGAGACAGCCTTATCTCTCAGTCTCGCTATCAATCATACTCGAACAGCTGTTACGCAAGTAAAACACTAGTTAACAGAACCGACAATATCGCATGCCCTCCTGTGCAATAAAATAATACATGTTATAAATTTTATTTATTTCAATTGCTAAACGGTGTTGAAAATAAACAGAGCGATGCGTTCTCATTATTACGGAACGCGTGCTCGTCATTACTTTCAATAGTATCGAGTTTGTTACCCAATGTCTGTGCATTTAGTTATGTGCTCCTGATACATTCTATTTAGGAAATTCGATCGTGAACTTGGTGATATAGTGCGATTGGCCACGCCACGATCACGACTAACGATAAAGGATATAATTCAGGCCACGTATGATCTCCACGAATATTAAATAGTTCCTTAAAAGATGAGCACGTTAACACTTTACTATCCGCGGACGCCACACTGGCGTCATTTTTGAGACAAACGTTACGATCTGGAAACGCACAATACGGCGTCTTCGGATACGCTCAGTTATACTGCCAAAAATTTTATATGAATTTTAAGTCTTACTTTCAAAATATATCGATAGATGGATGGATATACACGAGGTCTAAAATCAAAATAGAAAAAAACTACTTCGGTGTAGTTATTTAGCGAAATTGTGCGGACCGTAAAGTGTTTAAGACAAAGAACAGTTTCTTATTATATTGTACAACCTATATTTATATATAGTGATAGTCGTCCTGATGTTTATGAATTGTGATTCGTATCAGTGGATATCACAACAAAGGACACAATATTGATCACCCGGCTATAGGTTTGAAATTCTTACGCGATTTAGGGATTACTTTATAAGTAAATATTTCAATGTAGACACGGGTCCAATTGATCCTCCATTTGCAATATTTTTGTTTAATTAATGATGTTTTTTTTTTATTTAATATTTGCAAGGGTTTTAAATTCATTTAACTATAGCGACACTTTACTATTATACGATGTTATCGCAAAATATATAGAAATTATACAAGTAACCTCAGCCAAGGTTCACGAAACATTCAAAAATTCAAAAGATATAAAAATCAAATTCTAATCACACACGTGTGTCCTTCAAGAACCCGGCTTTTGTTTAATACATCAAGAATTCTTGATTATGTAGATATATGTATGAAATCAACACCGATACATGTAAGACTTATAAATAAAGGCAATTATAATGTAAATATTATGGCGTGATCATTAAACTGTATAAACTTAGTTAACTAAACCCCTTTGAAAATAGTTATCTAATGCGGCAAAATATTCCTGTGCTTCTACAAAGTTACATTCCTAATTCAACTCAGTGCAGTAATATTAATCAAATATTTACTGAGATCACATATAAACCGATACAGAAAGCAAAAAATGTACAATATATATTAATATATCTACTAGAAAATCAAATAATACACTCAAAGCGCAGGTGACATGTTCGTGGATTAACTATGCTAAAACTCTTGTTGAATCTGGTTTGAAAAAAACTTTTATTCATACTAAAAATCTTAACGAAACATTAACATAAACAAAAAAATAAATTACGATGGTGGTAAATATCAAATAAAAATATACGTTTATCCCCAGCGTCAGTTTTTTTGACAACCATATACCATGAAAAAATATTTATAGACTTAATTCAAAAACAAATGGAAAAAATGAATCGTCGGCATAGTTTTGATTTTCATTTTTTTACAACAGTATTCTATGTATTTTACAAAAAAAAAAAATTTTGTAACACAACCTTTACAGGTTTCGCTAGGCAAGAAAGCATTCCCAGCGGAATGGTTTGAAAGAAAACGTCAAATTTGTGCTTTACCAATTTTTGTGAACGAATTTCATCTTACAGCAAGTTACATGTCTAATCGGATTCTAGCCAACAGTGTTATCATACTAGAGTTGATTTTCATTTATATTTATAAAAAATTGTGCTCTCTGTAGTCAAAAATAGGAAACGAAACCACACATTTTGAGAAGCACTGGTTAGTGTGATGAATTAATGAAGCTTCAAATAATAACCCAACAAATAGCTTTAAGTTTAATTCAACCAAATAATATAGGATAGAGAATTACATGAATCACCGAAATAAATTTTCTCTATGGGTGACAATCGTAATGAATATTATATATACGACTACGGTGTAGGCAAAGGTCCTTCAGTTTGTCTCGAAAATTTCGAGCCATTCTTAACAGTTCGATCATTCAATTCGATCAAAAAAATATATCAAAAAAATAGTTTATTTATTTTTCCATCGTGATTGCCGCCAAAAATTAAATTTAAATGATAACCTTACGAATCATTTCTGACATTAATGTGTTACCTGTGACTTCTTGTTAGAAAGGCATGATAGTTTAAATTATAAACAATTTCAATTGACACATCAATTGATAATGCTCGCGATGAGCAAAACTAGTGCTGATCATATAAAATATAAATACTACTAAAAAGATTTTTTTTTTTATATTAAAATAATAGAATCATTTGAGTACAGATTAAAAAGTTAGAAGTAACAGGGAACATCTAAATGATGAAAAAATCTGTCGTTTCTTTTAATATTACATCATTTATAGAATTCTTTGGTGTACTACTAGAGTGTTAGTGACAGTATTTAGAAAAAAATCTTGCATTAAAAATAAGTGTCGACGAAGTTTATAACGTAAATAGAACTGTATCATATATAAGACACCATTGAAAGTAATTGATGTGACACAAACAGAAAAAAAATAGAAATTAAATGACTTATAAACTTGAAACGCAAGATTTTCAGCCTCCTATAGTGCGAGGTATTCAATGTAAACGACACACAATTACACTGTACAAGTTGCGCGATTCAAGTTGTTTGCGAATTTCCGTGCTTGCTCGTACGAAAAAGCAAATTATATCTATTCAGTAGACCAATCATTATTGATGCAATGATCACAAACTGCCTCTGCTGATAGCGCAATCCAAGCCGAAATTCGCACAGTAAAACTGATGGCATTGCGTTATGTAAAGGTGCGTTCCCCAACCGGTGGTCCGCGGCCTGGTTCCGGGCCACAGAGACTTTCATCCGGTCCGGAAAATATTAAATATAGATTTTTTTCGCTAGGATTATTTCTTGTAATTTTAGTTGTTGTAAAATAATTATAATATAATGCGACGCCAAGGAACTTCGTCAAAGACAGCAATTCAACCAAGAATATTATATTCAATATATTATATTAGCAAGATTGTTGAAAAAGCCCAATTGTTTTTGTTCAATTTCAATCTTATCAGACTGGTATATGTATACTTATTATTTATAGTTATTTTCATCTTTCACAATATGTGATCAAAAAATATTACACAAAAAAAACATTTTAATTTCAATATTAGTGGTCCGCGAAAAAAAATCCTTTTTTTACCGCTCCGCATGAGAAAAAATGTTGGCGAACACTGATGTAAACTAAATTACTTTATTAATATTTCGGACATCAAAATTGCGGAATCATCGCCAGAACAATAATTAGCATTTACGGCTTTCTAAAAATAATAAAAAAACAGCTTTCCTCATTGTGCAACAGAGGTAAAAATACAAACTCACCCGAAAAATCGCTGTAATTCACTGGCAACATAATATCCCGTTATTGCGTTTATTTGTCCAATTATTGCAGAATCGCTTGGTAATATGTGAGTGTGCAGATCATATGATTGCAATTTTTAAGCCGTTTTTTAAACTAATCTAAAAATACATCAGAAAATAATGCTTAATATTTTTAATGCACCTATAAAATATGCCCGGTGTTATCTGATGTCCGTTACGCATACGAAATATGGTTTAATTATATGGCAAAAATTACCAAGTATTATTACTAAATTCGACATGAATTTAATCATTAAATTGATAAAGTATGTAATTCAGCGCCACAAACAGTCGTGGATGGAAATTCAAATGTCAAAAAGTAACCGTAAGTATGACGTTTTTATAATATAAATAATATATTTAACTACATTTAACAAATCTTAACGCATTAAAGAGAAAGAACAGACAAAATTGCAAGATTTCGTTTGTTAATAATCAATCTCGCAGAGTATTCGTTTCACTTAGAAATTACTATATATGATAAAATTGCCTGTATGTGTGCTTTAAAATAATTAACTTCAAGAACACAACTGAATAAAATAAGTACTCCAATTTTTCAATAATTGAAAAATTATACTATGGTAAAACGATTCGGTGAAATCTTAGTTACGAATCAATTCTAAATAACGCGTTAGCAATAACCCAATCGCTAAAGATAGCTCGAGGCCGAATATCGAAAGCGAGATATTGTGGCAAAGCTAATTATAAATTTAGGCCAATAAATGTTCCAATAGTGAATCAATTATTCATGCAGGACTGTGTTTTTATATACACACGTCGGCAATGTCAACATATTAACAATGTTTGATTGATTTGCAATTTACATAAATTACCCTGAGACAACTTGAGCAATAAAAAACAGTACTAATTAATATCCAAAATACTAATTACAGTTGTTCTTCACTATCTAAAGGCATACATATTATTTTTCTCGTGCAGGCATTTCCACTACCAATGTTATACACATAGACTAATAATTAAACTTATCCCGACCTCACCTCTCCGTATCAGAGAGATTAATTATACAAGAATAACATTATAACAGCGTGGCGGTTACCAATATCTCTTTTCAAGCTTTGTTTGGGAAGAACTTCGGGTATCACAGAAATACACAAATCCACTATAGCCCGATTACTGCTCCGGTTGCATGTCAATACAATTTTTTAACGTACTTAAAACGATTTTGTATGAATTCACAACGTTTTGTGGACATTGGTATCACATGGTCATCATCAAAAACTCGTTGACAAATAACGGTGTATCGAACTATGAAACGTTTTCGGTACTCACAATAACGGATACAATTTTCCTTGAGATAAAACTGTAGTCAGTTTTACCTCAAGGAAAAAAAAAACTAGTAATGATTATATTCTACAATCGACCACAAAACGAAATTAACTTAATAAATACAGAAACAGCACATCTCAAAGTTACTATTAAAAAATATTTATTAGTCCAAAGGAATGAATATATTGATGGATTATATGACATAATAAAATAAATATCTACAATTAAAAATATATTGTTTAAATAAAGTATGTACACAAAACATATAAATGCGAATCACGTTATGAGGTTAAAAATAATAATTATGTTTTTTTTTTTGCTAGCTTTGTGTATTTTTATACGTTTGTTTTAGAGAGATTTTAATTGAAACGAATTTGTGTGTGGAAAATAAGTAGGACATTTACGTATAAAACCACTGCGAACATGAGTATTCCGACATATCCAGTGTGTTTTGCCAAAACGGAGACGGATGCGCCCACAATTTTTTCATTATAGAATTTGGTAAAATAATTGTTTTTTCATTATAGAATTTGGTAAAATAATTATTTTCCCATATATATTGACATAATATAAAATGAAAGCGTTTCAATTCTTTCCGCTTATTATATGAAAAACGATATTATTTTCTAAATCAACCGAGCGAGGTCGCCGCTTGTTTTTTAACAAAGCGAATCGGCCATCTTTGGCTTGCCGAAACATAGATATAATTGACAAAGAAACTCATCAAAAAGAATAATAGTTCATTAGTTTGTTTTAGCAAAATCGGAACACTGGCGGGAACTTTCACAACGGTCTGTGATTAGATGTTACAATAATGTCCTCAATTGTTATCAGATTTCCTTGAAAAAATACACATGAATAGTAAGTTTTCACAACCGACCTTGTCTGCATTAAATTTTATCAGCGGTGTCAAATCCCACTTTTTTAATGTAACAAGGGTTTAAAAAAATAGAATAGTAAAATGAAAGAACGCGAGTATTTTGCCAAAGGGAAAATGTTGCGGTAACATAAATTTCTTCATTTTTATAATCAATATAATATATATGTTAATACATACAAGTAATCACTCGAAAAAAGGATTATTCTTTCCATACGTTTATACAGTGTTTTCTTGTCTCTGAAAAAATGTTTACCCGATACAATCATTTCAAATTAGAAAGAATTTATTAAAAAAAAAAAATTGGCCTTTTGCCTTATGTTTATGTATATAAGATGCCTATTAACTCGACAGAGCAAGCCCTTGGAAGGGGAAACACGCGTTTGGCAACACGAAACTTGCTCGCATATTCAGTTGGAGATTGAACAGATCTAATATAAAAATCATAAAACCTTCAAGTTTACACCAACATGACGAGCAATTCTTGGTAAGAAGAGAATTGAACTTTTAGTTGATAATTCAAAGACAAACATTTTCGTAATGGGTTCTCTTAGTTAGCAGGTATACAAAACCAAAGGTTCAAGAACTAGGAAAAAAATTTACAGGAAATCATACAATAAATATTTCCCACTCGTTATTCCTGCTAATGAATCCTTCACTTTTATTTCCGAACTCTTAATGGAGTATCGATTTGTCTCTATTTCGTTAGCAAATTATTACAAAGAGATTGTCAACATTTTATTTTCTAGTACACTTCATTTGAATGTACAGGTAGTCGTCGACTTACGACGGTTCGAACTAAGACCATTTATTTAAAATTGCATTACGCTGCAATATACAGGGAAAAACCACAAATAACTCGACTAAAATTGGTTTTTTTTTTCTTTAGTCTTTTTCGACTACTACTGCTTCTTCTTCCACTACTAATGATGGGCCGATGGATTGTACTTAAGTACAGATGACGAAAGATTTTAAATATCAATGAAGTTAATATTTAATTTTGTTATTATTAATAAATAAGTATAAATTTAACAATAAAAAATATAAATAAATACACATGTTTTATTTTAATATTATTATGTAAGTACATACATATTTTGTATGAAATTCGACTTACGACCAAAGTCCAGGAACGTATGTCAGTCGTAAGTTGAGGATAACCTGTATATCGTTCGTCCGAAAGATTCTTCTTCTATAATTAGGTCCTACGCATTTCAGATAAACTCTCAACAACGCCTGTAAATAAATAAATAAGTTAGTAATGCAGAAAGAATCGTGCCACGAAGCTTGAATCATTGTGTAAGTACTAGAATCGAGTAGAAAGACAGTTACCCGGTAAAAACTGCATATAAAATTGAAAAGTGGGCCAGCGGAACTCAAATTTACTCGCCTATTTCTTGCTACCCCGAGAAGTGACAAAAAACAATACCTCGACTAGCAGCAAATAATTCAGAAAACGTCAACGTTATTCATCGTTCGGCGTCTTCTTAAAACTGGCATTTCACTATTCATTCTTTTCTTTAGGAATAGCCAATGTATATTAATTACCTGATGTATTTTTTGTGAGACTAATATGAAAATTAGATACAGGCTACTCTCACTACTGCAGTTTAAATATTCCTTATAAAAACACAGCTCATACTATACTGCAATTGGACGTGTTTTATAACAATATAATTATGTTGAGGCTGATATCGTGATTATTATATACTCGTATGTCGCATATTATCAAAAACGTGTATTCTTATCTCCAGCAGAAATTGCACGATATATAAGGAGTCTACAATCTGCAACTCCCGACGCATCCAATTCAGTCTAACCTAGTGGTTTTCAAACTGTTTTCCGCGGAAGCTTTGGGTGCTGCGGCACTTTCGGGGGTTTCATGAATCAAAATGAAAAATCGCAGGCCAAAAAAATGCACTAATGTAATTTCATTAGTATAGTAGCGCTAGATCAGAATGCTTGCCAATGAGGGACAGGAAACAACGTATCGAGAAATCTAAAGATTTGACATCTTCATATAAAGCAACTATAACACGGTGATCTACTTTGAATATTATTATAAGACAATGCATTTTTCTAATGATAAAAAGAGGTCCCGAAAAATAGTTATAATTCTAAGGGTTCCGTGAGTCCACAAAATTTGAAAACCACCGATCTAACATAACGTGTAAAATATTACCGAGCGATAAATTCCGAAGTATTTTTAGTATTTTAAGTCATGCGAAATCAACACTCAGAGACATGTCGTTATAACACTCATGCCCAATATATCTCCAATATAAAATTAACAAAAACTGACTTGGTGGAATTTTAACATAGACCCATCTTGTCGTTTGAGATTTGCCAGATCCCACTACAACTTCACAGTCGACAGCACCATCATCTGCGAGATAATTTACTAACTATAAGAACTGCTTTATTATATATCGTTTTCGAAGATCGATAACCACGATAAATAGACATTGGTGAGTAATATATTTTTTCATTTTCTTCTATCACAAGAAATAAATAAGCGATATCCATAACATAAAATATCCAAATTCCATAACGTCAATAAATCATCGAAGACATAATGTGTTACAAATTATATTTACAATATCCCTAAGTGCTTTTATGATATGAATGGGCACACTCAGTATGATGCATGAAAAACAAATGACAGATACGTTTGGATAACGTTACACATGACTACATCGGACGGTCGTTATACCCGTTTAATAAGCTGCAGCATCACACAACAGACCATGATGACCGCTATACTGTGAACCTGATTTATGATAGCCTAATACATTGAACTCAGAAATAATGACAAAATATACAACCATTAAAAAATAATAGTATACAAGAGTTATTATATGTATAAGAAAACTAACCGATTCAATTTATGACTGTCGTATACTACGGACGAATAAATTCATTATTGAAACGGTAATAACATTGATTTTTATCCGTTCGTTTTTATGCGCGCCTGATACATGCACTCGTTTTTGAACAGCAGCCGTGAAGTGCGCTTTTCTTGGAGATAAACGTTTAACGTTATTGCGATAAAATAATGTTAGCACAGTTTTTATGAGGCTTTTTTCTGATACCCTGATAATCTATCTCCATGAAAATTCGATAGCAATGTCGGCTGACATATTTTACCTTTCAATTAATTAATAATTTTAAGTAGTCGTTAAGATACTAAGAAAAGACGTCCGTTACTAATTTCACTGAAAACCATCATTAATTTTTACTATATTATAAAATGCTAATAATCATTGTGCAGTCCTTACGTTTAATAAACAATACTAAAAACCCAAATACTTGTGTATTTCATATACAATATGACAAAGCAATTAATGTAAATAATATAACATCTTGCATTAAACACTAGAATATGCGATCAGTTCAGACGTTTAAATATACGATATCACAAATCGGATACCACTCTAAACCGTCTTATTCAAAGTTCTCGTCTTCCAACAAAGTATTATATGTACCCATCGAACAAAAAGAAAATTATGCGAGTACATAATTTCCGCTTTAAAGCGGCTGTCAGTAAAGTTATTAATAAAAGTGGCATTTAACATTTATTATGTATCGGTTGCGTATCATCTCCGCCCACACAGCGTCAAACAGACAATAGGTTTAGGCAAGTATGAAATATGTTTTTATCAGTATAGAAAATGTTATTTCATCGCCGCATAGAAGACTCGTTACCCAGGTAAAGTGACGCAATCAAACAATTACTTTATTATATATTTCATTGAGCTGACTTTCACCTGTCGTGGCGTTAAAGAGATAATTTAGCATCGCAAGTGGCAAATTTTGCGATTAAAATTAGTATAGCATAACGACAAATAAAACGAACAACTTCTAAGCGATATTATAACTTAAGGTATGTTTATGTGAATAAAGATATAAGCAAATATATCAAAATATGTACACATATTGTGATTAATTCGAGCAAAACGATTTATTCAACCTCAATTGTCAAAACGAGACACGAAGAAGTAATTGATACCTAATGAATTTTACTCAATCTAATATTGTTGAAATTAATATTACGTAATGAATAGATGATCTTGTCGATCTGAGAGGTTATTATTATTATAGATTATTAATTTGTAACGTAATATTTCAGCCCTAAAATAAGAGAACATTTGCTAAAGAGCTTTCTTGGTATAAAATAATAGTCCATAAAAGTCTTTGTTAGGTAAGTCACAAATTACATAACAAAACGATTAAATAGCATTGAATTTAGCAATAAAAGTAAAACCAAATTGCATTGTCGATGGCTATTTCACAAGCAGTTCATCGTCTCCACATAGTTCTTATTCAGGGCTTCTAATCTTAATACCATCTAATCAGTAATGCAAATAAAGATGTTGAAAACCTAGAACAGCCAGTTTCATTGGATTCTTGATATATATACAAAAGAATGGAAGTATGCAATGTCTCCGTGTCGTTCCACGTATCCTACCTAACCCTCAGTGAATGAAGAAAGATTTGGCGACTGACTTCTAGTCATTTTTAGTAAAAAAAAACTTCTGTTGATATATTCCACATTTCCTTTTTATCTGTAAAAATACTTACAGTTTTCTGTCAAGAAAACACCTGTTACATTGGCACTTGTGTGATGGCGATAGTGTAAAAGCTTACCTGAAAAAAAAAGAAAAAAAATAGTAAATACGACATAATAAAAAATATACGAACATAAACCAGACGAAGAAAAGAATAATCAGGGGTATTAACCAGTATGATTTATAATATACCAAAATATAAAATGATTTAATAAATCGATACACCTAATTTGACAAGAAATATGTTCCTCCTTTTAAATGACGAATATTTCGTTTTCGACTTCTATATCGTGGATTCATAATTTCAATCACTCAACCTAATAGATATTAATTTAAAAATACCGAAATTCAAATAGTCAACCGCAATTATATATATTAAAAATAGACGAATTATTTGCAGACGCGTGTGCTTAGAATAAAAGAAAAAGACGACAAGGACGGGTGGCGTAAGTGCGTTGAACCTGTCTACTGAGGGCATTGTACAAATTAGTAAGGTAGGAGAGATCAGTAAACAAAATTATTACTTTTGTTGATGGACAACACATTAAAAGTTTTGAATACATTGTTGTGCTTGTAATTTTGCGGTTTCGTCACGCCACATGCTAATAACGTCTCACTGCGATCTTCCCACGACGTCGCCAACAGCTTGATACCTCCTCATCACACGACAAGTAATAAAAACGTTTCAAATGTAATAACGACTGATAAGCTGGTTTTAATCAAACTATAATATGTATATAAACACTTCGTGAGATCAAAAAAACAATTATTACAATATGGGCGTGGCTATGCAATCAGCATTTTAAACGAATAATATAAGAGTGAAAAAAATAGCCGATTTATTGTATTTCTCCAACCATCATTCATTCGTTTTCTTGATCAATGTCGTTAAATACAGAGACTCCAAAAGCGTCATCTTGAAAATTGTCCGCCCTTTATGTTTCCGCTGGTGACTCACCCACTGATTTTCCATACATAGACCGTTTAAGTGTTTCGCCTCGTGATTTGTATATACTACGAAGAATATTAGAACTCGAGCTAAAAGACTTGAAAAGACTTTATTCATAGTTTTCGTGCATTTATTGCTACAGAAATTAAGGTTGCAATGTAATATTTGTCATAAATTGCAAATCACCTTATCAAAATTCAATAACGCAGGTAATCTCCATCGAGTAAGTAACAAAGGATTAAAAATGAATACATTATAAACGAGATGGTTGGCTTCCTGTTACAGAATTTATTTCATATTGGATTTTCTCATTTAAACGAAGTAATTTATATACGTCATTGTTTATATCTTATACCATCCTCCATACTCATAACAAATGAATAATTCTCACTTAGAATAATCGAATTAATTTTGAGGTAATGATTAATAATCTTACTGTATAATTATTCCGAAGATGTTTCTCAAATAGGCAAAACATAAACAATATCAAAACCGGTGGAATAACAATGTTATCAATTGTATGTCAAATGATAGTTTAGAATGTTGAGACAGTAAAAAGAAGAGATCAAAGGGAATCATGTCAATGATTAATAAACGGCAATGTGTGATTATTACATTCTGCTATTAGTTCGACCCGGAAAGTAAATGCAAGCCTATCGCTCCACTACACTGACGCGTAACATCCTGTCATTCATATTGCATTGCAAACGAAATAAATATGGTCTTTTATGTAGTCATTCATTATTCACATTTCTTATCAAATGATAAACTTGCATGTTTACCCCGTAAACTAAAAGACAAGAAAAAATACTACTACAATAAATTGGGTGACAAAAAATATTTTGACTGTCACTTTTAATGACGCAGATGCGAAAGATGGATGTATTAAAAGAAGGTCGTAACCTATCTATTTCATTATAGCACTATCACTGTCAATACCGGCCAAATTTGGCCCGTTTTATGTCCAGCCTATTTTTGAACAAATTGCATATTTCAAGTGTTTGTTAAAAGTGTCATATTTGTGGTAAAATTAAATAAAATTAAATTAAACATTCTGGTATGGCTTAAAACAATTACAATAATTAGCCTTTGTATGGTAAAATTATCAATATGCCTGCTTGTGAAGAGGCACAAGATAATATTTACACATGTACACATTTCACCCCTATAGGGGGTTATTTTTTCTGTTTCTTATATACAATAGGAATCAAAATATGTTGTGATATGGTAAAGAGAACAACCTGTACTATGAATCTTACAACTCTTTTCCTCGTAGTAGATTCGGTACCACTGTTAGAATTGCAATTAAAGATGTCTATACAAAAGACAAGAGCCGGATCATTAGTGACAAAAAATTCAAGGTTTTTATATGAATGTCACAATATTCATATGAAGCCTTTTTAATTCTTATAAAAAGGATATGAATCCATTGTTGAATATAAACCAACATATTGTCTATTAAGCGACAATTTTTTTATTTTCAATACACATTGTGTTTGCAAGTGACCCACTACATTAAATAAAAAAATATTTGTAATCTGAATGATATTAGAACTATTCAGTTAGTTACAAAACCAGAACAATAACTACAATCGAGTAACTATTACACAATGTCATGGGTTTTTGAAATTTCCAATGATACGTTTTAGATTCTCTTGTTAAGTTGTCGTGTTAGCGTAGCGACAAGCTTTCCACACATAGCTTGTGGGTGATTAGGGCATAGGGCATACTAATTTATAGCGTTACTTAAATTTAATACAATATATGTTTAGACAGAAAGAAGTATTGACAGTTGGGTAGTGGATAAATAACCTAGTTTTCTCAATCAGCGGGAATTCGTCGCCTCTTGGGACAGACGACAAACTGACGACTGGCGACGTTAATAAATGAACATGGATAGAATATTTGGATACTTATTGTTAAGACAGTCATTTTGTGAGGTATCAAGAAATAAAAATGAAATATTTTTTTTTTTTAATAATTACGATGTTTCAAATAGATTTTTTTAAATAAATTTAATAAAGCCTAGATTTAGTATTTTTTAGCTTTTCCCATTTCGTTTAGCTTACTTTCGTTGAACCGATATTAACATATATTTCTATAGACATATCTTATAATATATAATATGAATGACCACTCCAAAATAACTCAATACTACTTTCAGTTAGAGATTGCGATACCGGATGAATATGTAAATATCGGTATTACACATAAGTCCGATTATATTTTTAAAAAACCGTATTAAAATATTATTTTGCTGGACGGTCGACAACTATATAGCATTGTGTATTGTCACACCCAAATACCAATATTTAAAAATTTCAAACCCAATATTTGGATATCGAAACACAACTGAAATATCGAGATGCCGGTTTCAATAATATTTGTGAAATGAAAATAAAAAAAATTGCAAATTTTTGTATAATGCATCAACCTTAAAATATAGTACATTGGGAACTGTTACCAAATTCTAAGATTATCAAAGATATCTTATATCTTTAAAAAAAAAGTTAATATTACAATTACGCTAATATAAAACGATGGCACACTACAAAAATTGATCGACAATAGAAAAAAAGTAATACGGAAAAAATGAAACGCTAGTTACATGTGTATTTATTTGTTGTGAGCCGCTATTAAGTGTCGTTTTTTCACTGCAACACATATTGTAAAAGATTATATCATCACAAAATAGGTTAAAAAGAATGATAATGGAAACTGTTTCATTCCAGCATCTGTTGAAATTAGCTTTATACTGTAGGAATATTACATAAATGCCACCATTTCAAAAAAAAATATCGTCGTCACAGAATCGAAAGTAGCGTAATATTATATTATATATATGTACACTAAATAAAAGAAAACATTTTTGAGGGTGAAAGAATTTTATAAAACTTGAATGCTGTGGAAAATAGGTTTTTTTCAGAGAAAACAATACAGCTAAACATGAATGATGTTATCGAAGACAGTCGTCTCAAAAAATAGCAATTTTCTTCATTGCCGATTGTTATAACTGTGTTTCATGCGGTATTACAGATTTCTGAGAGTTAAACCTTACAGCGAGTAAAATATTAAATATTATTTACCTTCTATGTTACTGAGATATTTTCATTTTATTTAGTGAGGGGATAATTTTGTTTTCCCTTCTTTTATTTACCACAACTTACTGAATGATTGCAGGAAGAATACCTATTAGAAAGCGCACGGAATCGAAAAAATGCATTTTCCCGTAAGTGAAATGATGCACTTTAATTACTCACAAGATGGCAAACACAATCCTCAATTGAAACGTAAACTTAGCATCAAAGAAGTCCGTTTCTTTGAGAGAAGAGCTTTATCCAGCTAAAAGCTGCGCGCCCTACATTTTGCGGGAAAATAGGGCAACCCCTCCCCGCACATACCATCCCAATCCTTCGGCGGCGCCCAATTGAGTCGTCAACAAGCTCTTTGGGTCTCTTTATAATAATTGTGTCAACAAAAACATGAAATTGTAAGAACGCTTAAAATAAAAATAAAAGAAACAATTGTGCGTACAAAACGCCGTCTTCGTTTGCCTTTTGTGTTCTCAAAATAATTTTCAAATGCTCGGTAATATGTTTATCGAGAAAACAATAAAATCATATTCTTTGTTTCATCAAAGCGAGGAAAAGGCGCTCGTGTTATTTTTCAGTTGGATTTTTTTTAAATGAATTTGTGAAATTCTAATACTATTGTAATATACGAAAATAAAATTTAAGAGACCCGGTCACATGTTTTGATATAATAGCATGAAAAGAAATCACGACCTATAAGGGTATAACCACACGTATCTAAACATTTTAAATTGTTCGTTTCGACTATGCATACAGACACGTAATCAAATTGTATCGCTCGCCTTCTATTTATTTATATACATATATCAATCATACATTTTATAAATTTACACGTATAACAGAAAATGGGTAAACTTAATCGAAGTGTACAACGTATGGATTGAATGGTTAGGGACAATCAAGAATTTTTTTTCTCCAAAATAATTCGCACATGTTTTCTAAAGACGAAGTTAAATGTCAATGTCGGATAGGTCTATCGAGATTATTTCAATATGGCAAAAACAGGATATCTCTTTTAAAGAAAATAAGTAGGCGAACCCAAAGAATATGTTATGAATCTTGATTTTTATCATCCTATGGACAATTTGAATCAGGCTTAATTTTAAACACACGTAACTTAGCATTCTGATGTAACTGAATAACTGGGAAAAATAAAACGTGATTCAACATCGAGAAGACATCGACCATTATATTATATGTACTTTTAACTATTTTTTAGTTCTGATCGATTTCTGTTCAATGGCATGGGTGTTGAAAAAACAAACAATCTTAAAGAAGGGGTCGCAGCATGAATGGTTAAGTAAAAAACTACTTTTGTCCTAGATGGCCCTATTAGCTTTTATCCCTACGTTATTCGTTAAAAAAAGGTTGATCAAGTGGGTAACAAGCTGAATTCTTTGAAAAATCATTCGTTTGAAACATCAATTATGACGCCGTATGCTCGCTGCTTGGTGCAATAATGGCTTAAATAACCACTATTTGAACTCGAATGAAAGTCAAAGTGAAAATTTAAAAAAAAGTGTATATTGCTATCAGTTAAAAGTTCTCTTCTGTAGGAATGTATTATATTTTCCATTTTCCAATTTTTCGTCGCAAACATTTTCCAAATTTTGTAGAGAAAATTTTCAATATTTTCGGGAGGATGCAAGGCAACATCCATTTATCCAGGGGGCGCAGGGGGTTTGACATACAAATGAAACTAAACCAACCCCCTTTACTGACGCGGTCGACCTATATACGCAGAGGCTACGGCATAGAGAAACATACGATGCTAACGTGGAACCTATGAAAGTAATATATATTATTAATATGTCGATAATTCGATCGAGTCGTTTTAAACACTTTAGTAGAAATTACATCCAAATTGTGAAAATATTTGAAGTGTTGATTCAACTTGAAATCGTTTGAAAATATTCTTATAGCTTCATCCAGCGTTATGATAGCATGTAATATTCTCAATACAAATAAAAATAAACAACAACATGAATGACAGCTAAGTAAATTTTGAATTTGACTAAGAATCTGAAGAAACGATATCTTAATAACAAAAAAGAAAATCAGCTATTTGTGAAAAAAAAAGTTTTTTGGTAATCCAAGTGTTTTGCAAAAATTGATAAGTGATTATATTAAACTATTCCGTTGAGATATAAAAAACGGAAACCATCTAGGAATCGGTGTATCGTTAATATTTTTGATCGTTTTTATCGCAGACTTAAGCCACGTGCACGGAGCACATTTTTACATAGCCACCTTTATTTGCATAACCCTCGCAAATTACATAATGTCACATTTTCCGCAGCCGTTATACATTTTACGTTTTGACGAAAAAGACAGCACGTGCCAAACTTTTCTTGCGTAACATAGAAAAGAAATAAAAATAAATTTATACATATAGGTACATCAAGAGAATAAATTTAGCATGTGGGTGTTTCGGAATTGAAATAATAAGTCACAAAATGACTGAGATCGTATTATATCAATGTTTATTTATCGTTCCAAAAACAGATTTCAATACATAATCACATTGACGGTCTCAGAGGAATAAGGATCTCTCTGTAACATCAACAATAATATTTCGCGTACCTATTAAACGTCGCAAGATTACTTACCGGACCAGAATCAACTTTGACGACAAATCGATATAATCTAACCGAACTGTACGCTGACTAAAGATCTCAATTATAATATAACAAAAAAAAAAAAAACGAAAATGAGCAATTAAATTGAAACCACGATCGAATACACTGCAATTTAATATTTTTAGTGAAATTAATAAATTACTACAGTAAAAGTATTAATTTAAACATGACCGGATGGTTTTCATAAATACGTTAAATTTCTTATGCTTCACAATGAAATAAAAAAAATATTTCGATAAATATGAAACTTGTAAATGTTAATTGATTATTCGTGTAAAAAATTTAAACTACGAAAACAATTATCTGGAGTAAGGTTAGTCATACGAACGTTGGTCAAAACAATCAACATTGATAAGCTGGATCTAGGATAATAATATGTAAGTACGTACATATGTAAGTATGTTTATATCTTAATCTACTCCCGAAATGACTCTGGAGAACAAACCAGCCAGATTCTGACATATTCTAATAATTATTGTAATTTATTCCGTACCCCTTTCAGGTATTATACAGTAAAAGTTAGAAATAGTTCGTATTTTTAAGCAACAGTACTACTTGCATGTTAGAAAAAGTTGATTTTATTTTAGCACAGCGATTGTTTCTTATTAGTTTTAAACGAAAATGATATTCATGGCGTGAATGAAACGTCATTTATCGATCACAGAAAGTTAATGTGCTTGATAACTAATTCAAAACATAGACAACTTAATAAATAAAATATCCACTTAGTGACACGTATTTCAAAAAATATATAGGCGAGATTGAGACGTTTAAAGTACGCAACAAAATGAAAAACCCCTCCGCCCGATATCGATGCGACAGAATTTCCCAACCGCTCATATATAATTAGCGATATTAAGCGTACAGCATTTCTGGAGTACCCGGTAACTCAACAACTTCCGTGAAGCGGCAGGAGTGGATGAAACATTTGGGTCGGACAGTGTATTTATAAATATATAAACTACAAACATCGGGCCAGAAGACGATCGTAAAAGAAGAGGAAATATAGTGACATTAAAGTTTACTTCCTGATATAAACGATAAAGTTCGCAAACTACCCGAGAAACTACTTCCACGTACAAAAGTCTATCAACTTGGTGTACATTTTCGGACAATAATGCATGGTAAAGGTCAGATGTATGTTTATACTGATACGGCCTCGCAATTTTTGAATAAAATATAAACCGAAACTATTAGCGTTACATTGAATAATTACCCTCTCTTATTGGAGTTCTTTCTATTGACGGTTGTTTTAAGACAAAAATATAGTATAAAGCGTAAATTTTCATAAAAAACCATGCACGCCAAATATCATACTGCGTACATGTTTTGTTGCTGCAACACACTAATTACCGATATTTTGAATACGGTCGTTTTTTCTGCCTCTGCGATAATATATAGTATATGAAAGTATGTATTAATTCTCTAATGTATTTGAAATCACGTACAGTTAAAACCTTGCGCAGCCCACATTCACTGCGAATTCGACGTTGATAGCGCTTATCTCAACTTTCAAAGCCAAGTGTAACAAAAAACGAGCCTTTTCAATGACGTAAAATTTGTGTCAAATGATTATTGGCAAGAGTTTGATATCGTCAATTTAAAAATAGAAAAGTAACAGTTTCTCATTTGCATAATAATAATTTATTGTAATATTAGTGGAAAAAAAATAAGGGAGTCCCAAATATACGATATGTCATGGAAGAACACGTTAAATATGAAAAGAAAATACTAAATGTAAAACAGACATCATATACTGAAATTTTTTGAGTTTTAAAAACATTAGGCATTTTATCGATGTATATAATTAATATAATTGCATGTACCACTTTCATAAATTCAAGATTTATTAGACTTAATTTGCGTTTAGCTATTCTGTTGATATTTGATATTTTTGGATGCGGGCCACATGAAAGTTTGACAGCATATAACGACTAATTTAACTTCATTGTAAAAAGTAAAATTCTTTAGTTAACAAAATGTCAGGAAATTCAATCAAGTAATGAAACGACGTTCAATTTTTGATTCAAATATTGAAGATAATTTTTGCGTAGGGTTGCAGCGTGCATTTTTAATATTCTATTTTAGTTTTTGCTATTTCAAAGAATATTACAAAGCAGGCAACCAACATTATAAATATTATCAAGACCATTTCAGTCTTGAAAACATACCATCATGCTAAAAATCAAACAGACTAGGTTGATGTACATATAATTATTTTAAATGAGTACCCTACTAAGCTTTCGACGGCCCCCGACTAGTTCCTTAATCATTACTCACGATAAATGCCTTTGAAATGTTTCATGACATAATATGTTTTCATAGACTAAAACGGGGAAGGGTAAGATTTCCTAGAAGGTAAAAAGCTTATTATCGCGTATGCCTCTTCTCCCTATAGATAAGTGCCCTCGCTGTTTTGAGAATTCGGACAACGAGCCTCCAGGGATCGACAATCCTATATTTTTCCTTCGTTTGTTTTTTGCGGCACTTTTCTAGGGCGGAGACATTTCCGTTTCGTTGACATTTTTAGTGAGTAAAAAATCGGTTAAAGGGCAAAGAAAATTACGAGTAAAAAATATGACAGATGCATATTTTAAGCTAGGTATTTGAAACGCTTCATGTTTATTATGCGACAAAAAAGTTAATCTTTATATTTTAAGAAACCTTGACAATGGCAGCTGCAATAATTCATTTTTTCGTGTGTTCTTCTGAATGAAGATTATATGTGCCTCCAATTAACTGACGTTCGACCCGACGTGTAGTCATGGCGCGGACGCCTAAAATCAACATGAAAGAAATACGTAAAAAAAATCCCTGACTACCACATAATAAAACACTCTCAAGAAAACTAACACAATTAAGAAATCGCAATTTCTTAGGTTTTCAATATCATAATATTTATATTTAAAAAAAAAAGCATTTCTATAATTTGTCAACTCACCGCTAGAAAACGGAAATGACACCATGACCTTTGGTTGAAATTTGAGAGTTTTACATGTACTGGTTTTGCCGAACATAAGTAAGCTTCTGTTGAATAATGTTTCGTGACATTTTCCTTACATATTACACTAAAGTCAATTTCACGTTTTTCATTTAACAGTTTTTTCAGTTTACTTTTCTTACTGGAATACAATATGCAAGTATATATTTTACTAGGCCACAACGACAGAAAATGTACCTCAACCATTCACTAACAAGAGGGTAGAATAACAACCATAGAACAGGGTAAATTACTGATAACCAGTAATCGTTGGCCAATGTCGCTTTTTAGCCTTATAACTGTCATTTATGATTGCGATTAGATTATATTTAAGAAGGGGAAAAAAACATTTGAGAATCTGATTCAGTATCAAACGCAACGACTTCTTGGTATAATCCTTCAATCCTTACGCCGAATTAAGTAACGGGAAATCAGAAATAGTCGTGGATAACGAAGTGCAAGTAAGACCAGGCTCGAAGAAATCAATTAAAATTGCACATGCGAGAATTCCCACACACATCAGCGTTTGTTAGCATAAATAACGTATCAACTTAAGTCACGTTCTTACTTGCCACCCGGAATAGAAAACGAGTGAGAGAACGGCGCATAGATGCATCAGGAAACCAGAAGTGTCGGAGGAAACTGAACAAATAAAACTGGTATTACGGTACAATTTATTAAATATAATGCAATAACAGTAAATTGAGAGGAAGTAAGAATCAGTCGCTCTGCCATGTAGCCTGTATTAATTGTGTTTATTAAAAAGATACCCCGGAAGAAATATGGAAAACACAAGAGCAGAAATGATCGTCAATATTTAAATAAGAGTATCCTCTATATCTATATAAATTAAAAGTTATACTTAAATACAGCAGTGAATCGAGGTTTAGTAAATACTACTATATATAATATTACATATTTTCAGATAAACATAGTATATAATAGAATATAACAACATAAAGAAATATTTATAAATACAATAGTGAATATACTAAACCGGTAAATTTACAAAAACAGAAAATTTTGGCGGATAATAACCGCTTGCCAGCCAAATCTAAAAAGTAAGGAAATAAATTTGGACTTTGAGATTGCTGAATTTAGACTAGTGTTCCCTAATCGGTGGTCCGCGACCCGGTGCCGCAGAGATATTCCGCTGGGCCGCAAACAGTATGTCAAATTTGAATAAATTCTCCATGCAAAAATATTAAGTATAGAATTTTATTTTCACCTACACGTTTACTTGCATTTTTATTTATTCTTGAATATTAATAATTGGCAGAATGATGGTACACTACGAATCTTAATAACTGTCAAAGACAGCACTGCAGCCAAGAATGTTCAATATATTAACAAAGATGCAGCAGGTTTCGCATTCAGACTGTTATATGTATATTGGGTTAGTTATATTTAGGTCCAAATGTCGCAACGTAAATTAAAAAAATATTACATAAAAACCTATACTTATTTCAGTATTAGTAGTCCGCGATTTTTTTTTCTTTTTTTACCGATCCGCTCGTGTAAAGAGTTTAAGGAACACTGACTTAGACTATACACATACTATATATTAATATCGAGATATGGTTTAATTTCTTCGTTTTAAATGTCCAACGTAGCGTTAAAGCTTTGGTGGTATTGCGTGAAAGCATCACTCATGAATTATTAATACAAACACGGTTTCCGCGATTATGATATCGCACAATGTAAAAAAAAGGCCTCTGAGATTACCGAGATAAAGAAAGGTTTGTATATAAAATGATTGTGTATAGATTACCGCTATTGTGCAGAATGAAATCCAACTCGATAAGGAGAAATTGGCACCTGAATTGATTATGAAAGCGTTAAAATTTGCCTCTGGCACCCGGGAAGGCTATATGTGTGAACTTTTGTTTATACTTATTGATTTATCTGCGTTTGTTTTCACACAAAAGAACTTGAAACAATGGGGTGTTATATTGCAATGACTCCCACCAAGCACAGTTTAAATTGCTGCATGAGAAATAAATAAGTTAACTCGATCGTTCCATAAAAGGTTTCTTTGATTAACAGCAGATTACGATAGGGTTGCAATACCGGTAAAAGTGAAATCTTACACCCTGGCATTTCGACAGTTGTTTTAATATGTCTGTATTAAAAACCGAAAATTTCATTGTTAAAAATATGCCATGATTTCTTAAAAATCGTCGAATCTAGCGGGTATTTTCTGCGAGGCTTAGATGCACGAAGATCCGTTCTGAAGTTCGATAACGTTTGACAGATTCCAACATTGGGTAACTAATCTTTTAAAATCATATATTTTAATAAAATAAAACCTTTCATGATTATGATAAAAACTGTTAATTCTTTTTCATCGGCATTTTTAATTAGTTTATTGGATTGGAAGATATTTATTATACCTACAGTAGAAAACATATTTTTTTCTATTAATAAAGTAAATCATTTAAAATCTGCTATAAAGAAAAATTGAAATTATTAAAATTGTCAAATATACCATTTGATTTCGCATAATTTTTGTGAATCTGTGCATTTAGTTCGATGCTTAAAAAACTTGTTCTAACATTTTAAAAATGCTACTTATAGATACAACAATGAATAGAAATCGGCCTTTGTCGAATTCATAAATAGACATTGTCGATTCAAGAATATAGATAATATCCGTGTCATCGCATACTATTGATTATATTACACTGCCGGTGACACAATGAACAATCCGTCAATTTTGAAATTAAATTAAATTTCCATACGAAATAGAGTGAATCACTTAAAAAAAGACAAAAGAAACATGCTCAAATCATTATAGCTGTATGAATAAGACAAAAAGTAAAACATACAAGTAAGTAGTAAGGACAGAGAAATATAAATATAATAGTATGCGTTGAAAAAAAAAATTAGATCAAGATATTTCAAAACAATGACGAACGAAGAATGAGTCACTTAATTTTTTATTTTATGTCGAAGTATGATTTATTTTTACTGGCAGGATGACATCGATTTCCCAATATTTAAAAAGTTAATATATAACATTACTGATAATGTACGAATGAATAAAAGGACATTTTTATATTAATGTTCATTTAAATTTAAACTGTCTAGGCCACAATTAACTCACCTTTTCCTTCAACTTAGCTCTCTACAATTTATTAAATTTTGAGGAAATTTTTAATAATTTAAAAAATGCCAAATTTTAAATATGAAATTTATTTCTAAACAATTTATATGATTCTGCCCCCTTAACAACCGTCAGTTCTGTTGCATCTGTGTGATAGAATGCCTGAAGATGCCGAAAAAAGAAACCCGGGTCGATAGTGACAAAACATGTGAAATCGTATAAAAATTTAACAATTCAAACTTATTATTAATAAGAATTACATATTCATCAAATAATATAAGGTGCGATCCCATGGTTTTTTAGAGATATTCTTTCAACAGATATATTATCGGCGGATAAAAAAAATACACATTACATATAATAACGCAATGGAAAAGCTCTTGAGAAAAATTCGTACTGAAAACACTGCTGGATATAATGGTTTAATTGTTATAAGTAAAGGTTTTTTTCAATCAATTCTTTTGGTCTTCTAGTAAAGTATAATACACTAGGTATGGTAAAACTGAAGTTATTCGGGTCTCTAAATTGAGCCTTTTCGTAAAATGCATTAACAATTAACATGTAAATTTTCAGTATTCGCTTGAAATTGTGTCCACTATTTTGAGGTTTTATTGAAACATTGTCACATGAAAGTACCGCAGATATATAGTTAGTATAACAAAAGAAAACCTACAATGTGTTCTTACTTCGACGCGGAAGCCCATGGCAATTGTAGTGCTATTAGAAGAATGGAGATAATGAAAAAAAAAACAGCAACGAAAGTAACGGATCCGAAAATAAATGAAGAAATCATCGGATGGCAAGTCGAGCATGGGAACCGATTCTACCCGTAACCGATTGCAATTTCGCGGAGATATTTGTAGAAAATATTAATAAACAATTACTTGGGTAGAATTTGAGAATATTTGTTACTCTATTTACATATTGTCTCAGGTTTATTTGTATTTTTCAATGAATCAATTTACAGACATTTATATACAGACATCAAATGCATTTTACACGTTCTTTCAGCTATCCACAACCATCGCAAACCAATATAGGTACTTCTTATGCGAATCCTGATTTACACACTTGGCTTTCATGTTCAACGTTATACCGTCATAGTAAATGCAGGGCTATATATTGATCTATAATTTCATAGTAAACATAACAATAACATATATGACGTATGATTTTTTTCATTACACAAATGAAATTGTTGATTAGGAATGTTGACAATTCCGGCCAGCACGGGACGGTTAAAAATCTTTCAGCTACGAGTGAAATGATAACATTGCACTGAAGAAGAATTATTATTTTTTACCTTAATTAATCGATTATTTACGTGATAATCGTAAAAAAAATTACAAAATTTGTATATCACCTTAGTGGGTTAATATCTACGCCAGAGCTTCTCAACTGTGACGCTTACCGCGTTGCATTTTACAAGCGTGCATTAGGCAAATGTCACAATTTACGAAACTTCAGTAATTATAATTTAATAAATTTTACAGAATAGATTCGGTTTCTTTTGTCTGTCACTACGTTTTTCAATGACCAGAATACGACCGTGACCACAGAAAAGTTGGGAACTCCTGATCTAAGTGAAGGTAACACTATAATCGATTACTTAGCTCAGAAAAGTGAATACGACTAGCTTCTTCATCTGCCAACCAGCGAGATCCGAAGTTACACAACCATTTAAGGTAATATTGTTATTCGGTAGAATTTCTAAAAATAAACTTTATTTGAATCGACTTTTTGGGTTCGAGAATAAAATTTCCACTTAGTATTTTTGTTCTCTAACGAGTATGTGCTTAAACGGTAAAAATAAAAACTAAACTTTCAAAATGGAAGTCTAAATAAAGAGTACCAACATCACGGATAATAAGAAATAAGTTTCCACGCGTGCTTGCGTCGCCCACGTATATGTTTATTTACTTAGCAAGCAACGACAGAACAACTTGACGATAAAATAAAATTATATTTATGCGTTTCCGCGTGTTGAGAAGATGATCACGCGATCATAATAATTAAAAGTGCTGACAAGTGTATCTGCGACTGATATTTACGTATATTAAAAAAAAAAACATTGCATTGCACCAAATTTTTACAATCGTAAATATCTTTAAATATCTTTATATATGGATATCTTTACTAATATAAGCCCTGACATACTCTTTGAAATCCTTTGATTTTTATATGGAGAGGGGAAGAATGCCATGATTATTATAATCATAAATTTCTTTATATATAAAGGGATGGTATTTTTAGTACTTGCCTATTTGCCTCTTACAACGTCGCGCATTGTCGATTTCTAATGTATAATAAATTATGCATAAAATTGAATATTTTAAGTTGTATATGACCGAAAAATAACTTCGAAATTGAGGGTTAGATTTCTCTAAAACAACACTGGCGCCGAAAACTATTATCAATAGTAATCAGATTAAATTCGCACATGTAAGAAAATGTTTCCCTCTAAATATAGAATGTCGTATTCAACGGCCTGAGTTATGTGCCGAAGCCGTGAAACGGCGGTTCAAGGGACATCCAGGCGGGCGGACGATGATTCGCCGACCTCGTCCCATCATCTGGCGCCCTTCCAAACAAGACTGCCGTCAAAGAACCGACGTTCTATCTTGACCTGGGAAGAACGAATTTGGCGCGCTAACAAAGGAATTTCTTTTTTCACTCTGAATAAGCTGTGGGATTCGCTTAACGATTCCGTTCACGCACAAAGTGACAAAGAAACTGTACTGAAATGTACGAAATTCACGTGATGCATTTCTAGGTCAATATTTCTTAAGGACAGGGAAAATTTAATCAAAACGCGAGCTCATATAAAAATACAAGTATTTTTTTTAATAATAATAAAAACACATATTTTTTAAACTATTTCCACAATATATTTACAATCGAGAACGGTTTCACTAATCGCAAGCATTATCGACTTTTAAAATAAAAAATACAAAGACAGATAAAGATAGAGAATAGTATGAGTTATATAAACAGTACTAAAAATGTTCTATTATTTAATTTTTTTTTTTGACTGCCAGAAAAATGTACGTCTGTACCCAGCACGCCAGCTATAATTTTCAAAAAAAAGTGAATTTACGATGCTTTTTTTAAAATTTCATATACAGAAATAATTAATAAACTCATCAATTGTTTATTGTTATATCATAAAAAAGCAGGTTTTCTTAAAAAGGATTTAAAAAGAAAGGAAAAAGATTTTGGTAACCCTGCAACTATTGACATCTGTCAAGTGACAGTTCCAACAATCAAAAGAAATCGATGTAAATATCTTTTACAGTTATTGTAAAATGTTTTTAAAGTTTTCTTATAGATATCAGTGTGTGTACTGCCAAAGAATCATTTTAACAGGAGTATTTTTGGAGAAAAAATCGTTTAAAGATATTGACGAGATATCTCGTCTCAGGCAGCCATCCGGTTAAAATATAATGCATGGCTCGTCATCTCTTCAACAAGAAGTGACAGTTAGTACATTTAACACATGTAAGTAACGATATGAAACGGATATTTACGGCCGCAATGTGTACGGAAAAATCAAAAATAATACATACATCCATTTGATTAGAAATCAGAAACTAAATATTATTTTAGTTACGATGGTGTCAGTAGGAATATTTGAAAAAAGAAAGGCTCTCGAACTAAAGATTGTTGGTTTGTTATTATGAAATTTGAAGTAATTATATTGCACCTACATATATATTAAGGCATTGTTTCATATACCATATCACACGAAATAAATCATATCGTAGGTTTCAAACTATAATATATGCCAATAATAAGATTTGAAGCAATCCATGCATCAAATTTGTTTTATCTCGTGATTGGTAAAATTAGAGAAATAGAGAGATCCGTTTTCAAGCTCTGACGTGTCATTAGTTATTTGTTTAAAACACACTCCATTAAATGTAATAATTATTGTTGAAGATTTCGCACGAATCGAGTCAAGCACGAGTTATTATTAATAGTAGATCTGAAAGTGTTTTCGAAAAGGCTTTAGAAAATCTCAAGAAAAGCGAAAGTGCAATCAATAAAATTATGCTTTCTCCGCTTAAGAATTTCATAATAGTTATAATAGTGCACATTTAATTAAATTAAATAGAAAATTTATATTTCAGTAAAATACTATTTTTAATAATAAAAAAAATCTTTTATTGCGATTTCAGTCAAGATTGTTAAAAGATTTTTTGAAAATATGTACACACTAAATGTTCTAATGTTCTTTAAAAAGTTTTCGACGAGGGCCAACCAAGCTTGTCCCAGCGGTTTTCCATTTTATTCAATAAAGTTCAATTTAAATTTATTAAAATGATTTACGTAACAATAAAGCTAGACCAAACCAATTAGAAAAAAAATATTGTGATAATTATCATATATGATTATATACATCTCCATGGCAATTTATAATTGTAAACAAAAATTGATTGAAATTTCCAGATATCACATTCTTATATGTTAAAATATAAACTATTTAAAAAAAAACATGTTATATATGCATTAAACATATTTTTTAACTCTCCCTCCTCTACACTACGGCTAAAAAAAGTCTTCGTAAAAAAAATATCAAGCTATTGTATATTTGTCCGACAATAGATAAACCTAATCATATTACGTTATCGGATTAATCTTCCATATAGGAAACATTCCCAGTCAATTCAAGAGGGTTTTGCAATCATATTCGCAGTTCAATAGCAATTTAAGTTGTTCCAATATGCCATAGAAAATTACAGCGATGTTATCCAACTGACTGACGAAGGAATAAGAAGAATTTGTAGGAGATATCTCTTATTGTTGCCTCACTGACGCAATATGACGATGGAATACAGATGGTTAAATTTTGAAAACGAATTTTATTTATGAACTAATATCATGCTCTGTGAAACAGCTCCTTTCTGAAAAGAGTGAGTCACGCTTCCCCTGCGTAGCTTTTGACCCCCCCGAGGGTTCAACACGTGGGCTACAATGACTAACTAGTTCATATTATGCTTCGGTTTGCTACTTCATTACTAGACAGATTGAGACGCCAGTGTAAACGTCTTTCAATGGTTCCAAACGGCATACATAAACTTAGAAGTGAAAGATCCACAAGTTTACCTCCTTGAAAAGATTATACATTATATTCTTTCATTCTAATATGAATTTACTTTTAGAAAATAGCAAGAGGTGTCGGATGAAATATTCGTCATGCAGCGATACGACTCGAATAAACGAGTTTATTTTCTACGAAATAAAACGGAAGTACACTTTCAATATAAGAGATTCAACACTAAGAATATAAATCGGATTTTTTTCGCTTCACTTTGACTACATAGTATATAATCCACAGTAAGTTCGAAAAGTATGGCACTTTAAAATGCGGTGCAACAAACGCAGAAAAAATCCAATTAAACATCAACATTCATTGCCATGTGGTGTACTTTACTTATCTAACGAAAATACCAAAGCGACGCTTCCAGTGTCGGTAAAAAATGATACCATATAACAAAATACAGCTGCTTAGTCTTGAAACACTAGACCTTTATTAGCCACAGTTCATACGAGAAAAAACTTCTGTATACAAACCAAATCAAATAACAGTACAATTTTCAACTCTTGTTAAGGCTGCAAAAATGGGATGCTTATAAGCGTATTCAGTCTGAAAATCTCCAATAAATAAACGAAAATGTGTTCGTAATGTTGGTTTAATAAATGAGGGTAAAACAAGATCAATAAACAAATCGCGATATCAAAAAAATATTGCTTCGAAAAACAAGTAAATGTTAGCCAAGTTTGGCGGCCGATACAATTGAAAACAATTTTATACCACTAAAACCAATATTCGTATATTGTATTGCTTTACGTTTCCTTGATAACAGATGATTTTTCACCGTTTTTCGATCCACAATTAAATTAACACGGTGAAAAAATAGCAATGTATTTTAGTTCTACATTTTTTTATATACATGTTATAATGGAGTTCTACCAAGTAAATGCCAATTCAATCAATAAGCACAATTAAATTTCCTAGAAAACGACACTGTTTCAAAACGCATTGAGCAAGTTTTCGAGGAAAATATGGTAGCATGATAAAAATCACATATACCTATTTATTGTTGTACTAAAAAATACTACAATAAATTTATAAACAATGGTAGACATTCCCGGAATAACAGTTATTTTGCATACTTGTCTCACTACCTTCAAGTATACGGGAATGGTATTAAGAAAATGTCAATCAAACGAAGACTTACAAGTGATGTGGCCCTGATACAAGTTTGGCGCAACATGCGTGCGTGTTAAGGGCTAGCAAGAAAACTTTCACGCAGTATTTTCGAATGCCACACTTACACTACTACTACCCTGATACATTTTTTCCTTCGGTAAATGAAGTTAGGAAGCATTACTTTTTGTGTCGGAAAATATATGCAAAATCGAAAAAACGCTCGGTATGGATTGTTTGCATACCATTATATATATATATATATATATATATATGTGTGTGTGTTCAAAAACCTAGGGATAGTTTGTTTGTGTCTCGAGTTAATTTAATGGAAAACATATCGGCATGTGAAAAGCCTTCATCATGATGTGTCGATAAACACTTCGAAGTGTAACCTCGCACAGCATATTATTGTGCTCAGTCGACAATTTTAACATACAGAGATAAACAACGCTACAAAGGATGCAGCGACGCGTTGCTCGTGTATCGGGCGGCTATCATAGTGAAGCCGTTGAGACGATATTAAATCCGAGTCGCACAGCTGCTGCCCTAATACAAAATTATGAATTTCGAACGGGTTGAGTGCACTGCGGATCGGCGATAACGAAAACGAACGGAGACTGTAAAGTAAGTAACGCGGGTAGCATTTGCTTGTGTAACTTCTGAACGATTCTGCTACCCTGGTAAATAAGGAACATCTTCACAAGGATTTCTCTTCCCAAACGAAAAGCGGGAACAAGGAATTCGCTCACTGTTGACACGGGAGGGCGCAACGCGAGTTAGATTTTTGAATGATTCGCTTTGTAAAATCGGCAAAATAAATCACCGGTCAAAAAATATAATATTTTTTATTTAAAGATTTAATATATTGCCCGGGCGTTGTGTTGTTGTTTATAAAGCACTTGCATATTGCAAAATTTACAGAATCGACAACGCCACTGTTTCCAGGAATCAGTCAGCGTGATAAGTGAGAGGTCGTCTGCTATCCTAATTCTGTTCACGCCTGCGCCAAATCAATAATGGCAAAATGCAATTAGGATACCGAAAGGTGGCCGTACCCAATTGCTTAGTATCAGGTACATTTACAACCGGTTCACAGACAAACCTGTATCAATTGTTTAGTTCGAAAACGAAACGGCGATGAGTTAGTGACGAATTTTGATTTGTATCATTCTAAATTCAAGCCAAAGAGTGAAACAATATGTTGTGGAGGTAGTACAAAAAAATATGTATTGATTATTCAATAGCCACTGTTAATGATTCTTCATTGATTGTGTGTCCCTGGTTATTGATTTACGATTTAAAAAAATACATATTTTTTTACAAACATACGAACTACTTATAAAGCACCGCTGCGCAAGATTCCGTTCTTTCTTATTCCACTCGATGTGAACAAATATGACACGTGTTCCTTTTCACGAAGAACATCATCAGACTAAAGTATGACAAGCAAGTGTTTTACATACTTTCTAGACGTTTTTATCAACATAAGAATATTATTTAATGTATGTAATTTCTAAGCTAATATTGTTTTGGAAACTATGTAAACATTCACTTTTAAGGTGTTAACTGTCACTTCTTGATGGAAAGGCATGATATTTTAAATAATAAAAACACATTTTTTAGTACTTATTTCCACAATATATTTTTTGACAGTTTGTATGTAAACATTCCCTTGTTGTAGAAGTTATTAACTATGCATCCACACTCCGTCTAATCGTGGTGACTAGACGGAAATTTGAACCCAACAATTTTTCAACAAATAACCCACACTGGAGAAGCAGGTAAATAGACAGATCAAATTCTAAGAAAATCAACACGACCAACAAAATTATTTGAATTGAAATCTCACTCGCGAAAATAGTGACAAAACAACAAATAAAAGAAAAAAAATAAAAGTGAAAAGTGACATTAGTCGAAAAAATTATTACATATAGGAAACGTGGGCTATATACCCACGAATAACAAACATGCTCATGTCTCTTGCGGAAATTATTACAAAAACAATGTGTCATTAATTCCTTAGCGTTGTGACACCAATCTTCGCATCTGTACGATATTATATTTCAATATCATAATAAAGTTCAATGCATTTTAAATTTATTTGAATATAATTTTTTTTTCTCATTTATATTCCACGAGCGGGCCGCACAGATAATGAACGATCATTAATGATTTATTTTGCCCAACGTTGTCCTTTGGGTGGTACAATAACCCTGGCGCGAAGTCACCTCTCTTGACAGCCGCCGAGTAACGCCACCAGGTGTAATCAGGTGTCAAAACAAATGACGGGCGGATAAAAATTGGGTAGGTTTTCCACGTCGCAATAGCAGTCAAGTTTTTCTAATTTAAAAACAGAGCGAACTTTAGAATAAATATTTTTTGCGCGAACTATCAGACATTTCACGGCGTATTCAAAGCAAAGATAGCGTTGTGATATATATAAATAAATAAATATCCAGATTAAACCAGAAAATCGCTTTTTTTTAATTTGTGAATAAAAAAAACCTTATTGAAGTAATACAGATAAAGCATTTGTTAATTTACTCGCTAAAAAGTGGAAAAAAGTATTGTGGGAAAGGTTGTTGAAAGTTTCTTTTTAACACTTTACATGCTATGAAATGACAATCGGCATTTATTAAAAAAAAAAACTATTTTAGTGTCTCTTAAAACGTATTCAAATTAAAAAAAAACTATTTTAGTGTCTCTTAAAACGTATTCAAATTTAAAAAAAAAATACAGTAAATAACAATTTACAAATTTACAAAAAATTTAGTACTAATTAAAACTCATTAAAACTGCATTCTTATACAAAACTCATTATTAAACGTAAATTCTTACGTATTATTTCAGTAATACATAATATGTAAAAAAAAAATACAATGAACGTTGTAAATTACTTTTTCACGTATGTTTATACAGACTTAACTTGAGGATAGCTAAATCCATGTTTCACAATAGCTAAAAATGACAAACAAAAAATATTTACATCGCAAATTTAAAAACCATTCGGCGAACACAATATCCGTACGATGATTGCTTTTGTATCGCAATATAAAGAAATTTAGTATAAAGTCGTATTCGGACAATGCGCTCGGTTCGCCTTGTAATCCACAGCAAGAACAGTCGAAACGGAAAAGTCAATTCGATACATCCACTGTGAAATTAGATTTTTTTCGTATTCTATTTTCAAACGCTGGGAACTTCCAGTCTCCATCGGTAGATTACTCATCTTTTTATAGAACAATATTTTTTTATTAAACATAAAGTAGTTTTTTTTTTAATTTGTAAGAATGTAACGTTAATCACATCAAATATAATTAAAATAAAATTTATAGCGCGTGTACGTATTATGATAAGCGATTCAAATGTGTATATATTAACACAGGTGGCATTTTCACATGGTGTAAAAAAATATATTAAATTCGTGATTTTTTCAATTGAAGTCCTTATTTTTACCTAAATTACAAATAAAATCGTACGTTCATTGTACAACGGAACAATATTGTTTTTAAATTATTATTTATTATCCAGTAAATACAAATCAACATTGATATCATCACATCAACTCAGTCACAAAATATTGCCATGCCTCTATTACATTTCTCTAAGTACACGACTAATGTACATTTAGAGGGTAAACCGAAAATTGTATGAGGGGGCTCTTTAGGGCAAAGGCCTATTGATCCCCGAATCCCCACTCTCTCGCAGTTACATTTGCCGCCCTTTCTATATGATCCGATACGAATTACAAACCACCCTGGCCCACAACCCCGATGACGTCATATACTTTTTGGTCACTTACCTGCGCCGTGAGTAATTAATTAAGCGAATAAGTCACCGATCGACGAGGCGCCGTGAATTGGTTAATGAAACAAGCATTCATTATTTTGGTTTATAGATTAAGATAATACAAAAATAAGATAGATTTTATAAATGAATTGCTGAGATATTTTCCATAACTTAAAAACAACCGTAACGTTATATAACATTGAAAGCTCTTAGACTAAGCTGTGAGGCAGGTTGCACGTGAAAAACAAAAGTTGCATAAGAAAGTCGACTTTCCGAACGCGGTTTAATTGACAAAATAAACGACACAATACATTGAATACACAAGGTCAATGAAGATTATATAAATTAATTATTTCGTTTCAAAAATAATCATTAGTATATTAATCTGATTACCTCCTATAAATTACCATCCGGTACGCGTGAAAGCTGTTACATACACAGGGCATTGTTAAAGAGTATCAATGAGTTTTACCGAGATTTATAAATACAATTCAAGAAGCAAAACATATCGCTTATTATAAAAACCTCGTCGATCTGGCGCTTCTACTGATGAATTTGAATTTGCGTCAGTCACATACAGTTAAGTAATATATTAGAATATTTTTAAATAATAAGCACGTTAGGCATTTTTTTAAGTTTTCTCCATCACATTCAGCATTGAAACATGTCCTGTAAGTCATTTTAAAATATGCAATTTCAAATAAAACTCGTCATATGTTGATCGTTTAAATAGTTGAATATAGTCATACACTAATCCACTTTTAATAGTCCGAAATGTATATGTATTTGTGCATAAACAAAATAAAACAATCATTAAATGGAATTTTTTTTATCGGTCGGTGAAAAATACTCACAGAATGTAAACAATTCGCCGGCTATCAATCGTCTTTCAGAAATGAGTGTTAACAACTTACCTGAAAAATAAAGAAAAAATAATTGATAAGTATATTATTGTTTATTTGAATCATGGGTGAATTACAGTGATAATTTTGGTTGGATTCGATCATCCTCGAATGACGCATGTCTAATATGAAGTTTCATTTGAGATGCACTTTCTATTAATCTAAATGTACTTGTAATTCGTCGCGACTTTCATTCCCTTCATAGATCAAGTCAAATGAAAGACGCATGTCTACTATTAATGAATATGCTCTCTCAAATAGCGATGGCTATTTTAAAATTATATGAAAAAAATACTAACCTAAAAATCAAAATTAAATAAATACAATTTACACACACCGTCAAATTGTTGTAGGAATGCGTCCAGAATATTAACCTTTTCGATTGCGATCATTTCTATCTATAGATTACTTATGTTATCAGTAAAAAATATGTGTTTTGTATGTTGTAATAAAATTAGTTTATTTTGAAAGAAAACATGTTTAGATAATAAAAAATGACAGAAAACTGAAAATAATTAATTTCAAACAGACCTTAATTTAGATATAAGTGAGAAAGACTTTTTTTCTTTGTAATCGTGAAAAAATTAAGAATAATTTGACTGTGATGATCGATATTGACACTTCATTATTATTTAAATGTGAAGAGGAATGATTTAACTTTCGTTTTTCATAAAAAAATCAAGTTAAGAAAAATAATAGTTCTCAGAAATTTATCGCGATGTATGCCGAATTCGCCCACGGAATAAAACCAACAGTGTCTTCGTAGTTAGAATAGAAAGAGTTTTTAGAAATAATTTTCATTTCGTGTATGTATTGAAGTTTCCATATTTTTTCACATGTCGAATAATTTTTAATCTAGTTCCGCAGAAAATTTTCAAAAATTTCCTTAATTGGACGAAATTCAAAGCATCAGGCGAGTATTTTCGTTTTTTTTATCCGCAGGTGAAATTAAAAATAAACAAGGGCGACAGACAGTGTCGATTCCGCTAACGGGGCCGACCGACAATCGAAATTCTAAAGGGCACAAAGTATCAGGGCTGCATAATTCGCCAGGACGAAACTGTCGACGACGAAGAGACCGAAGATGAGACGAGGGAAGTGCGGTGGGCACGGCGGCTGTGCCGAGACGCAGGATTCGGAAGGGTAGGACGAATGAGAGGGATGAGGGGGCACGGCCATTCAATAAACTTTCCGATTATACGGTTATGCCTCTTTTTGCACGGAGTATGCTGTTTCGAATGCGTGTTGTATGAAAAATACATTATCTTCCCATATTGGAATATGTCACCCTGATATTTATGCAATTTTAACCCTCTTGCGAATAATACGCAAATTTGTTCGACACAATTGCACCCTTCCAATTGTTCAAGTTAATAAATCACTGCTTTATTTTAAGTTTAAAATTTAACAAACAAATTAATTGTTTTTTTCCGGGCATATTTGCAATCTATATATCAATTCAATTAAAAAATACATGCTGTAAAAAAAAAATATATAATATGAATTTATACATATCTCACAAATAAATAAAATAAATTATTTCATATCATTTATCTTGTAGAAACCGATCACAATACATCCGGTAAAATCCGAAATAATTCATGACACCATACGATTAAGTCACAAGATTGTGTTATTATTAAATCTAAATTTATTCTTGGCAAAAATATTTTCATGCCAAATAGTGGAACGGATAAACTAAAACGAAATGCGCAAGTTTCTCAGCATCCCGAGTTACTGCACTTTTCCAAAACAAGGGTGCCATTACCAGAAACTTTAAAAGTTTGCTGCTCCTGTCTACTACTAGATGCAGGCGCAATTTAAACTTTATAAATATTTTCTATCTATACAAAGTGTAGCGTCTAGACAATATGACAAATAACAAAATGAACTCGATGACACTGCGAGATTATTCCAAAAATAATATTGATATTAGTTCAAAAACACATTATATAGGAAACACACATACATTAGAAAGGATCTTTAGTAAAATAAAGTCGAGGATTCATAAAAAAAATATGTGATTTAAAGTCTTTTATTACAATTCGAAAAAATAGCAACGATATAAAAAAGGTCTGAATTTCCATCACATGTCACCAAGTGGAATTCATACCCTTAATTATTCCATAGCTGGGTGGAAACGTAGGCAAAATTCGAAACATGAAATCAACATACAGTTAATTTTCATTGAAGAATTAATTTCATTTTAAATAATAAAAGAAACGTAAATCACTTAATATTCTAACAGCTGATATGTAAATTAGAATTAATTTCGACAATATTTATTTCGGCGATAACGTCCGAAAACGAAAATATTTTCGTTTACGAACTTTGGTAGGTAAACTTTCGAGTTGGAAGTAAAAGTTAGTCCCAAACACATTGTGTGATTTATTCTACGATAGATGCAGCCATAGTTTGATTATAATGGATGATATAGTACGGAAGATAGCGCAGCCTTTAACATTGTAACGTCGTAAATAAAAGTTGATAAAAAAATAAATATCATAACGACCTCTATTATTCGACAGAGAGTAGTCGGTGTACGCCGATGCATACTCATATAGCCACAGGACTCGAATACATAAAAGCGTGATAAAGGACGAGCCGAGATCTCCTCGCACGCGTTAAGGACGCGGGCATCATCTGTCTCCCTTTGCAGAGCGTTAAAACCGCCGTGGACCCTTCGTAGGCCGTAAAATCTGCGACGTTTATCTCCTCGAAATGCCTGCCAGCCTGATACTTAAGCTCGCGATATCCCTTCCATATAAGGACGAAGGATCCTTAAGGACACGCAATACCAGAATTTCACTTTATTTGTTCCAGAAATATTTATCGCGTTTGTGGGTGATGCTATAAATAAATATATAAGGTATTTATTATATTTTGTTGCTACTTAAAAATGAAATTAATTTAAGTTCTATCAAAAAAATATAATTTTCGTAATAAGTAAACATAATATACACGATATCAACAACAACATACCATTAGAGTTAAAACAAAAATCACAATTGAAATATTTAATACGTTTTAATTTTACAACCCATTAATTATCAAAAAATTATTTTATGAAATGTATGGATTAAAAACAAAATTAAAATAATTCAGGAATTAAATATTATTACTACGGAAAAAGTACGCACATTCTTGACATTATAACATTCCTTGTTATAAAAATGAAAGGGTAAAGGCAGAGATAAACATTAAAAATTAGTAAAACATATCAGAATCAGGCGCACATAAGTTTGTAAGGATAGTTGAACCTCGACATTCATAAAAGGATTTGGGAGTCCTGTCGCCTGATCCCTTTTTCCATGGATAAAACGGGAGAAGGGATGCACCATGGGCACAGCTACCAGGAGCATATGATCCGTCGGTAGGTATCATCTGAGATGCAGTTTATTGTAGGCCTGAAAGCGTAAGGAGAAAGAGGGGCGAAGCGGTCGCGGACCGCCCGCCGCCGCGAGAAACAATCGATAAACGCGTGTGCGTAAGGGAATGGATGCGAGATGCGATTAAAATATCCGTCGAAACTTCTGTGCTCCTGGTTGCACTCCGTTTCGGCCTGCCGAGCTTCGTGGGCGTAACAAACGAGACACCGAGCTTTGTTTGGCGAAGAATATAAAATATTGTTTCGCTTTATTAACGAAAAACAAATTATATTAAAATAATAATGGTTATTTTTCATCTCGGACTGAAATATTTTGCACGACATATTCTTAATATATTTTATAATGTAATTCACCCCGCTCATTTATCTCCATAGAATTAAATCACTGAAACTCAAAAAACAGAATGAGCTTAATTAAACCTACGTATTTCAAAAAGTAAAATTGTATCAACAAACATGTTTATTCTAAATAACACATATGTCGTTCAGAACTAGGGCTTGTTTTTTTATTATAAAACTGACATTTAAAAAACCGTTAAAAATATTTAATAGTTTACGAAGCACTAAAAATATACTAATTTACATTAATCGAAACTAACCAACCAAAAATATGTGTTTGGATCAAAAATAACAATATTAATAGACAACCAAATTAAGTTGAATCTTCCGTTTGATACCAATGGCATCAGAATTATTATATAATATACTTTGTCCTTTGTATGCCACTGTTTTCAATAAACAATAAAATCGATATAGCATGGTCTATGCAGTATCATAACTAGCACATATAATATAGTGTATATATCAAGCAAGTTCAATAGATAATCTAACCTAGAGCCGCACACGTCTACGATCCCGTAGCTACATTATTAGAGCGAAATAAAACATCAAGTAAGTGAGGTAAGCAAGAAAGCTCCATCAAATAGCGGTAATAAAATTCAGTGAACTTTTATTTATCCCGACAAAGTTCAACGTGGTAACACAAACAAACGGACATCACCAAGAGTCATATAGAGTTGTGTGTGGAAACTTGTGACTTTCTAAGTCATGGAGTGTAGACATTTGAATGAGTTAAATTTTTAGTGAAGAAATTATTTTGTATCTATTAGTTTATTTACACTTTGAACACATTTTTCGTTATATCGAGTTAACTATGTGTAAGTCTTCGCTGTGGTACATAAATAAGCATAATAATGGAAGAAACAGAAATCTTTAACATATGTCAGCAGAAGAGAAAGCATAGCATTTCTAGTTCCAGTCTCTTATCGCAATCGCTTATCAATTGTATTCGATCGATAATAAGCTAACGATATTCATGGATCGCAGTTTTCTCGTTATATAAATTGTAATGTATTCATTAGACATTATCAATTGACACAGGTGAAGAAATCATATTTTTATCAGTACGTTAATGTACTTAATTATATTCCTGCATTAGAAAATGAGTTATTATTTGTTTTAGTTCATTAGACGGATAGTTATAGCTGATTCAGTAGAGTACAATTTAAATTAAAAGACTACATGAAAACAATGATTTGAATTGAAATAATAATTTAAAAATTGAAAAGTTCATTGAAAACTATTTTACGTGATAGATAATACAACAAATTAAAATTATAAAAAAAAAACTAGAGATTTTTACAGAACAATTTCCACAAGGATGCGTTTTTAATGGATTTATATAACATCTTTTTACAACACAATAGATATGATGAAATTGCATTTTAGCTTAAAGTGACAAATTCCATCTATTGATTTACAGATTTAATTATAAGCGCATATTCAAATCGTTTGATGAAATAATTTAACTACGCAGAGGTCGATTCATATAAACTGGAAACATATTAAACTTTCCCAATAATTTTCCAATTGAATAAATATTCGCTATTTAAGGCCATAGACCTAGAAATCAATATTGTTTTGATGTTTTAGCTGTTCAGCGTGTAATAAACTCACATAAACATTTCGTATTTAAATAGATCCGGCATTTTCTTAATGGAATTTATTTCTTAATATAAAATAAAATAGCTTATTTTATTTCTGACTTTCTTATGTAAGCGATACGTGGGTATTTTTTAATGAAGATGTACAAGTATTTTTAGATTAGATAATTATATGTATTCCAATCCAGTTATGACTAGCAAGAAATCTCTACAGTAAATTAAAATTGGATAAACTGTGATGATCATTGGGAAACCATGAAATTTTAAAATTCAATAACTGTTCAATTGAGTACGTTGACCAAATTGCTAAAACAATAAAAGAATATGTTTCAAACAATGATTATACCTTTCATTACTTAAATAATAGTATTTTTAAAATGAATACTAGTAATATAGGAATAAGATTATCAATGAGAAAGGTGAGTTGCTAGTAAAATTTATAATCAAAATGTAGAGCTTTGTTAATAAACAATCGTATTAAAAACGACGCATATCCAAACTCACAAGTTTTTGATTAATGTCAGTTTGTCAGAAAGTGCTTTTAAATGCTTATCACAGTGAAACAAATGAGATGCTCATCTTTTATTCGGAAAGCAAACAATTATATACTTATATTTCGATAAATAAATAAAACTCGAAGTCAAGATCCGCTACAATCAAATCATCATGAATGCGCTTTGTACGCTGTTCTATTAACAGCGCTTTTTACCCACTCAGAGAGTCATGCCTATATTGTGAAAAAGGGTAAAACAAGAAAATCAAGTGGGGGCCGATAACACTGAGCAAAGTATCAGGCTGGCATAAGATGCCGGCGGTTTCTCGCCAACTTGACCGCGGTGGACAAGCCGCGATCGGTTGGTGGAAGGGCTGATAATATTGCAGGTAAAACGCATCGGCCCGAAGGTTTGCGTAGAGCCGAATTGTATACCTCCTCGGCATTTATGCAAGCCTGGCCGCGAAGGGCCGCCGCTCCTTGTATCCGGGAACAGGCGCGTTGACCTCGGGCGTTTGCGGGTCTCAGACCTTTCCCACTTTACTGGTTGTACCGTTCGTTCACAATGAAAAGAGACGAGGTGGCTTACATTCAACAATAATGCAGGTAGGTAAGATAATTGATAGCCGGTAAACACACACCACGTTGCAGGTGGATTTTCTTCTCGAATGAACATAAATATTACTTTTGGTCACTCATCATATAAAAATATTATATCATATTATTCAATACATGATCAATTATTAAAACTTTTTGAAAACCAAATAATCTGAGAGAAAAAAAAATGAAAAAGAAGATCTCTAAAATAGGAATATATTCCATTGTTATTTTCATTAACCTTCTTCGAATTTAGGTTTCCATTAGGATGGTCAATTAAGCTCTAACAAGATCAGCCATTCTCAATATTTTCCGTATCTGTGTCGGATAAATGTGTACCCTACATTATGCAGACGAAAAAATGCAAAATAAACCAAAATAATGTAAAAATTAAACAATAAATAAATGAGGATACATTTTTTTTTTAATAATTAATAAATAAATGATAGGCGAAAAAGAAAACAATACAATAATATAAATATAAGCACTAAAAATAAAGTGACATACGCTGAACATTTATTAGTAATTTTAAAACTAATTTACCTTATTCTTGCCGCAAATATTTAAAATTGAAATCAGTGCTGATCGACAAACGAACTTTATTTGTATACTCAGACAAAGAAGAAACACGCAAGCAATTATATTTTAATTCGACAGTTAAACAAAAATATCCCAAATCTACACGGACGGCTTCTATACTTATAAGAAACGTTTTCGGAAATAATTTCCTTTCTCCAATTAGTCCTATATCATATATACATCCAGGCAAGTTGAGCAAAACATTATTAGACAATTTGCACAAGACCAACGCGGAGAAATTCGCTTCTAAAATCAACATCGGACATCATGTTCGTAGACAAAAATAACGTTGATATTCGTAGCACGCGAGAATCTCGTTATTGTTATATTATTAATTTGATAACTTCCCGCGGCACGGTTATATTTAACATTATGATTTCGGTACAACTAGGGACATTCGAATTCAATGTGCCATTCAATTAATGTGAATACTGCAGAGAAATATATATAATTAAAACTGTACAGACTTTTCGAGTACATACTGTATAAAATCTTTTTTGCGACAATATTTACGTAAATATTACGGTTTCATAGATATATATATTATAAACGATTTTATAGCCATACGCCTATATATCACGAACATTTAAGCTTGTATTTAATTAAAGTGTAAGCACTCACAGGAAATACAGTTATCGTAATCTGCGTAATACTGATTATAAAAGATATTGTGGATATAAGTATTAAAAAATGTGTTTATGCCTTTCAATTAAGAAGTGACAGTTAACACTTTAAAGGTTATTAAAGTATTATTAGAAAAGTTAGTAAGCGCAGAATATGTGCTACGAAATAATAGTTAGTAATGCGCTCGCTGTTCGCTTTTAAAAAAAATACTATTCCCAGTGCCTTAGTACTAATATTAAAAATTTTAATTTTTAATATTAGTACTAAGTAATTTTAATAATTCATATTTTTAAAAAAATCCCAAGTATTGTATCTATAAGCAAAAAAATACGAGACCAAAAATATAATATCGTAACAAAAATTTTGTTACATAAAACTGTCTTAATATATAAAAAAAAAAAATGTATAAATTTTGATGTTACATTTTTAAAACTAAACTTTCCGACATCTCGTTAATGAAAAAGATTTTCAGAATTGAAGGAATATATATACGTATTGCAATATTTAGTCTATGCAAAAGTTCTCCAATGAAATCTTTTGAAAGACATCAAAGGCGCAGAATCCTCGTACAGAGAATCCTTACAAATTTACCCGCTCTATCTATTTGGAACGAATCCTCGGGGGATTACCTCCGCCGACGAGGCTGAAAGCGCAAAGTTTACCCACGCCAAGCATAATTTAAAAATCCGCCGATGCATATAAATTCATATCAATGCACCAAGAAATCAATTTGCTGACGTAGATTCCATCCATAGTAGCATTAAGGAAACTAGTAACAAAAAAATATTGGGTGATCTTCTATACATGTGCAGTTTAATCGTAATAAGTATACCAGATCGATCAGATAGATGGATATGAACAAAGGCAATGTCAAATAAAGTTTTTTTTTATATAATTCAAAGGATCTATTTGTTTAAAATCGAAATCTTAAAAACAAGAAGTTCTCAGTAAGTATCTGCACTGTTCCCCTGCACATATAAACAGTGTTGACTGATTTCAGTCTCAACAAGAAATTATATCATCAATAACTAATACCTCATTTGAGAATGCTTCTTAGAGATGCGAAACATGTATTACATACAGTTACACATGCAGCAGAACAACCAAGCAATCTATTTTAATTTTAAATTAAGAAAAAAATATAAATTTAATTCTCATACAAACGATTGATCCGATGTATTTTTACTAGAGATGTATCGTACACTCCTGCATTGACATGCAATTATTGCGGGTAGCTAATTTCTCTTTGTACTTACAACACTGATATCAATACAATATCTTTTTTTTCAGTTGATAATGCTCGCGATGAGCGAAACCGGTCCTGATCAAAAAATATATTGTGGAAATAAGTACTAAAAAAATGTGTTTTTATTATTTAAAATATCATGCATTTCTATCAAGAAGTGACAGTTAACACCTTAAAAGTGAATACAATATCTGTTAGGATTTCTGCTCATTTTAAAGCTGTTATTTCACTGAAATAATAATATCAAACAAGTTAGAAAACATACGACAATTGATACACCTACATAACTACTTTCCAGACTAATGTAAATTATACGCGATTAGTGTCTTAATCAAGAGACTGGCTCAGATCTCATGATGAGAGTTTTAGTAACGATTTTAAAACAAGGGCAGACTCACGTGAGTATTTTGCTGGTTGAATTTCTATATCTTTACGACTAATTTACTTAATGCACATCAGCTGATAAGATATTTCAGTTTCACGTTATAAACGAATTACATAATATAAATTCAAACTCAGCGCCTAAGTGTTTGCATCTTTGTAGTAAGGGTCGCAGGATGATGGCTTGGGAACAGCTGGAGATCAATAGATATGAACTATCACAAAGGATTCTTAACGAACAAACTTATATATGTCGGTCACCATAATTGACTCCTGTTCCTCTGAATGGAGTCTCTTTGTTTCTGTAATGGACCATTTCCGTGCCATTTGTAAACTTATTGATATAGCCGCCTTTTTAGTTTCATTTACAACTGTTAGTTTTAATGCGAACAAGAAACAAGCTAGGTCGTTAAAACAGGAGAGAAGATGCGTTGTGTACCTTTTCTACACAGCTACATATAGATAAGCAAATGTTAGTTTACAAAAAGAAAAGTTGTAGAACTAAAATACATTGCTTTTTTCACCGCGTTATAATGGAGTTCTACAAAGTGCAAAGTGAATGCCAATTCAATCCATAAATTTCAGTTTCAGTTACACATTCCTTTGCGATGTGAAACCAAAAAGAAAAACAGTGATGATTCACTCGTCTATCGCAATATGGCCTGATTTGATTTCATTACTAAATAATGAATACGACGTGAATAACGTACGGGGTATTTGTGTAAGAATTTTTTATGTAATATCTCTCCCATACAAATACATAGAAGTTGGTAAATTAGCAACATTGTGTATGGAGATTTGCAGTCGTTAAAAATCGAAGTATAAATAAACAATACTATATTGTATATATCAGACTGGAGTCAAAGATGACTGATATCAGCTTGACCCATGATGATGTGACAGATATGACGTTACGATATCGTTAAGATGTGACGGAATCGAATACAACACATAGGTTGCAGAATTGCAATGAAAAACGGTCAATTTATAACCTCAGTTATTGACGTTGTTGAAAGACGTTCTGCAAGTCGGCCAAACAATATAAATTACATAGGAAGACGCGTACACATATTTTTAACGTCAATATCACATTGACCAAGTCTAGAATACTGAATTGGACTCGCGGCTTACTTCTACGTAATATCTTCTAACAAAATCAAATGAAAAATCAAAGCCAGTACACATATCCCTCGATTTACGTGTCTTTGCTTTTACACGGATTGAAAAAGAATTTGAACCAGTTACATGTACAGCTAAAATCATTCACGAAGGACTCAAATTGGGAAGAAAATTAGGTAATCATTTTGTATAAAATGACTCAAATATTGAACGGGCCCTTCGATACCAACGTGGTATTAATCAATGCGCAAGGCTCAAATATGATGAGGTCCATAAAGATCTAACAAGAAATTCGAAGCAAATGTTAATAAGGGATTTTATTACCAAATCTCCTCGAGATGTAAATGTTTGTACTTCAAACATCGAATTGGCACAAATAATTTTAAGTGACTGAACTAGTCACGAAGAAGAGATTGGCGGTGATTTGTGATAGTGATGAATAATAAAACCACCACCAACTGTCGCAATATTTTTTTTATGAATTTTTTGGATTTCATTTTTTGTTCCTCTATATATGTTTTATGTGTATGTATTTAATTAATAAAAGAATATGTATGTTTATACTTTATAATAATTTTGTTTTATTTATGTATTATAGAAAACAACCAAATCATGCGTTGTTTGAGTAATTTTCGATTTATACGGTTTTACTTTAAATATATACAATTTCGATTTACACGTTTTTCTCAGAAACCTATCTACCGTGTAAATCGAGGGATATGTGCACTTGAATTGTATTGTAGTATTGCAATAAGGTAACCCGGTCGAGTTTCAAAAATCAATATGCAAGATAAAAAAAAGTAAATCGATTTCCACACACAAAATCTGCACATATCATTGTGGTAATTAGTTGATGATATCGACACTGAATACAATATCAGACATCGGTCTTTTTATTTCTCAGCTCGATTGCATGTCAGGGTATGCCCTTCACAGAACGTGGCTTCGATTACGTGTCAATTCCAGGCTGCACGGTCCAAAAAATAGTCACAATTATTACGAGCGAATACCAGGAAACCGAATAATTAAGACAAGTAACCTTCCTTACGTAAGCCGCGATGGATTTGCATAGCAATCGTTGCCTGCGGAAGCCTTTCGAACCGACTATGACAGCGAGTCGCAATACAGACAAAAATACGCCGAGAAATCGATTCGCATCACAGTTCCGTGCAAGGCTGCCCAGCGTTGTTTATGTCATGCACAAACAAATACATCTATTCCACGACTAATTATCGTAATTGAATAATATTATTACACAAATTAACACAAAAATTTATCACTTTTAAGGTATTAACTGTCACTTCTTGATGGAAAGGCATGCTATTTTAAATAATAAAAACACATTTTTTTTTAATCATAAAATATTGTGTGGAAATAAGTACTAAAAAAATGTGTTTTTTATTTTGAATATCAGGAAATTTCTACGGCTCGAGTGGCGAAGAGACTGTTACTGACATGTTAAACAAAATTTGAGTTGTCAAATGTAGCGACTGTATACACCTAACGGGTGGTGATGGAAAAAACAACTTCTGCAGTTCTGACGATGGCTTGAACCGAAATAGCTATCAACTATATCTTACAAAAATTTTGTGGAATTAAAATATATTGCTATTTTTTCACCGTGTTCTTTTCATATTTTATAGTCGTCTTCTTAGAAAACCTTCCGTTCAGCATTGTTCAATAAAAAACCGTAGTCTTGGACAATATCACATTCGCATGGTCGTACTCGTGGATGGGAAACAAACGACTTATGATACATACGTATTGATGTAACACAATGAAAATAATTTTGAATGTAATAACTGTGTGATGAGAAGTTATTATAATTAAATAAATAAAATACAATTCTATACAATTTCGAATTATAAAGTTTGATGATGATGATCAACGTTGTTATGCCAAGCACTGTTTTAATTCATATATTTCTGAATAAGAGTTAAGCCGTGCACGATAACTGTTGATAATGCTTACGATATATGTTATATATAAATATATTTTTAAAAATCTGGCCTTCCAATATGATAAGGTTCCACGCCCTGTCCGTGTACATTAGATATTAAAGAAAAGTTCCCCCAGATCTTTTATGTTCATGTAAGCGTTCTTAAAAAGAAAAAGTAGAATATTTCCGGCTGATGATACATCCGTAATAACTTAAAGATTAGTCCTAAGCATAGATACATATCGTAAATGCGTAATGTATCCGGATTGCATAAATTAATTCAGGAAACCGGAAAACGCGGCAGCATTACGCCGCGCCGTGCCTCTGTCATTGAGGAGAGTCCGATAACTTGTAACTAGTTCTAGTAAAAGCTGGCTTCCTATAAAATACTGCAGACCTTGGTTGGCCGGCCGACCGAAGAAACAGGAGACTAGCGGTGCATTGCGAACATTTTATTTATCTATTTATCGCCTCATTTTCCCATACTACCGATCGTTGCTTTTATTTTCAATTACAATCAAACGTGGCCAATCGATATAATTAATCTCAAGGATAAATAAATCGTGCAAGTAAAAATAAATCTAAAGTAATTATTTCGTTGTTCATTTTTTTTCTTTATTTTAAATGAAAACTAACGTAATTGATTTTACGTAAATATTTTCAATTGTCATGCAACAAAAGACACAAAGTGAAAAGGCTAGACACAAAAAGTAAAAAGATCTGTAATATATAACAGTGGCTTTAACGTAATCCAAGGGACAACGATTACGGATAAGTGGAACTCTAGACTCAACTTCATACGATAGAAACAGATTGCAATAATAAACAAAGAACTGAGGATTTTTGTCTGACAAGTAAAGGGTTTAAGTCGCGGGGTACGACTGGATTCTACATATAGTGTACAAATAATAATAAAAAATTACGCAAACGTTTCCTTTGGTAAAAATGAAAATATAAACACGTTGAATGGAAGCGCGCTGGTAGACTTATCCGTTGCGGAAACCGACCACGTGACTGACAGGGGAAACGCAAATGTCAATAATATGTCAAAACACAATCGAAACAAAAGAAGAACGAAGGGACGTCAAGATGGTTGAAACGTACAATAAAATGGCGTATCAATACACTGCGAATTATTAAATTGCGCACTCGACAATACATTTTAATATATCCGATATCGATAAAGGTGTCCATTATGTTGCAATTGCGATTGAATAGATTTTTTCGTTACAACTGATGTCCAAAGTGACAAATATTGTTATATTTAATATATGACAATTGAACTTAACATGTATTGAGTAGGGAACTAACTGTACGGTGGTTAAGTAGAGCTAATCTAACACGGTGAAAAAATAGCAATGTATTTAAGTTCTACAAAACCAAGTGAATGTCAATTCAATCAATAGAGCTAATCTCTTTAGCCTCATCAAAGCCCAAGCCCAAGTCAATTTTATTAATACTACACTTGTATTCAAAATGAGTGCCGATATACACGCTCACAATCGGGAATTGGGTTTACGTATGCTTAAGATAAGTAGTCACAAAATCCGCGAAATTGCGCTTGGAAGCATCTGTGAATAATATATAGGCGACTATTATTTAAAAAAATAGTTATGTAGATTTTGGTTTGAAAAATAGATAAATATCGTGCGTATTATTAAACTTTGTTGTCAAAAATACAATCTTTCGATTGATGATGATCAAACATTACACGATCTCATTGCACATCAACTCTGTTTCAATCCAGCAGCATCCGTATCAAAGCAAATCGTTTACGAAACCTATAAACTTATTAAAAATTAATTCGACCAAACAAATTCGGTTATTTTTTTCAATTTCAACGTAGCAAATAAGCCCAAAAGAAAGGCAATTTGTTCCAATGTTAAAATCGTTCATGCCCTTTTTCGTTTGGATCAATTGAAGCGAATAAGGTAGAGATTCAAAAGGATAAAAATTGGCTCCGAAATTTTGATCGCAATAAAAAAATTACTACTTTAGCTCCAAGGATTATGACCCCCAAGCAGTGTACGGTCATTCGCCGAGTCAGCAGGCAAGGTGAACGATTCGATCCGCCTTGGCAATAAGTGCACGAGATATACGCCGAATTCGGGTGCACTCACTTGAACCGGTAGCGGGAATGTCGCTTATAAACGGTGCAATTGTCCAGGATTCCCACCACTTAAATAATAACGCAGCGAAATGGGTTATTTATTTTAAAAACGGTGCCGCGAATAAACGACAATGATGATTGCAGCGACTGTCGCAAATCAAAGTGGATCAAATAAAAATGAGTTCGCAAAATGACCGAAAGTTGTCGCTGTGTTATTAAACCGTATTTACCGTCAAATATTGCCATATATAATATAGTATTTTTTCCAGACTTAAGTGAGTAAGATTATAAAAACATAATAGGTCAATCTAATTAAAATTGAAAATTAATTTATTACCCCAGAATACAGCGCAATAAAAATTTTGTATTTTCACACTAAAATATTTGAGTCTAGATTGCAGGATTTAATTTCAAACTAACAATTGCATAAATCAAATATTGGAAAATGTATTTTAGTATAAATAATCAATAAGAGTAATGATAATGTATATTTAGTTTAAAAAATATGCCATTAAACAGGAAAATATTTTTTCCTATTTCTAAAAGGACAGATGTTCATCAAATATTTTTGAATTAAAAATTGACCCTTTGATGAAAAAAATTATGAATTTCTGCTAAATCACCGGGAACAAATTCGAGATCCCATCCGTTGCTTGACTCTCGTTAGCATCTATTATTTTTAGTATTTTTAAAAGCGTTGTTGTATGTTTGCTGCATTCGAACATCACGGCCAATGCAGAGCCAAGTAATGCAGAACCAGAATAACTATTTCACTATTCCTCGATAATTTCGTACGAACACAATTCTAGACAACGCAGATAATGTGGATCTAGCGAATGCTATGCAAAATCAGCGTCACTTACGCTAATATGGTTTCACGGGGTCGATAATACAGGCCGACCGCAAGAAAAATATTGTCAAAACATTGTTTCACCTTGACACTATAAATACGATCGCGACGTAGGCACGAATAATATAATAACATACAGCAACTATAAGGACAAACAAACCGAAGAGAAAGTGCAAAAGCGATAAGCCACAAAATCTAAAAACTATTTCGAAACTGGCATAGACTCGACGGACACGGCACGTGACCAATAATCAAAAGCAGTTATGTTTTTATAGATTTTTTCTTTCGCGGCGAATTGAATCGCCAACTTGACACATTTTTAAATGGGCTACAGCGCAATAAATACGACTGCTTTATTGAATCTAGAGTAAAATTGTATAGCCAATCGGTAATTACCCTTTCACGAAAAACAACAATTATATGTACACATCTTTATAGCGTATAGACATCTTCATGTCTGTTTTACACTATGTCCAAGTTGGACACCACCGGGTCTTATGTTGACACAAGCTTATACGTCAAATGTATCTCAACTCATTGGCATATGTTTTCCCATCCACATTATTCCCCCTATAATATTCTTTCTGATAAAAAAAAAACATGACTTTTGGTGACATTAGTCATGGTGAATCGCGTATCAATGATCAACTTCTGCTACATTATAGTATTATTTTTGATTATTTGATACATACGACCTATTGCAGTAACAACGACGCAGTGCTAAAATATATGACGCTTACAGTTTGTGCACGCGCTCATATAAATATTTTCATCGAAATGTAAAATTTCAGTTTTGGCTGGTGAATTAAAACTATATTTTTTTTTATCAAAAAAGAAAGCGACTTATGTTCTAACTAGTACATTTAATTTCCTTACGGATTCTGCAAAAGAAAACTTTACAAGAAACAATTTTGCGAGTTGGCGTCTAAAACTTTGACAAGTGAAATTGTGAGTAAGGGAGTCTCGAAACTGTCAAGGTGTCGGATTGATCGGTGCCCCAAGGGGTGATTATATATATAACATAAATTCACGAATAGAAATAATTCTGAGAATCGCTTTACCTTTCCGCCATCGCCGTGCCATCCCGCTGTAAGAGCGCCGTCGAAAGTTTTATAATAAAAATCATTCTTTATTCAAAAAAAAAAAATGGAACCTGAAAACTTTTACTGTAAAATATATTCAAACACACATCAAAGGAACATGCGTATTCGAAGAGGATGATAGATATGAAGCACGCCAGTGAACGTTATCTATAACTAGGTTCAATTCAAAAATAATGATGAATTCGATTGCAAAATTATTGAAAATATTTTCTATGTAATGTAATCAATTAATGTGTGATATTAAAGGAGGTATAAATATATCTAATTCATTATATTGGAATTAAATTGAATTGGTGGTTCCCTCGTCATACGCGGGTATTTTTTTTAAATTCCGTTACGTTTATGTCGAGATTGATTTATATCATCGAAAACCTTCCAGAGAAATGAATAAAAACATGTTTGATTGATAAAAAAATTTCATTAACACTTTTTTAATTTCGATCACCTGGTTAGGTAAGTTAATCACTGCTTGTAAATTGAAATAAAATGTTATGAAACATAGCGTTCTCAGTCAATGAACACATCTTTACAGACAACAAAAAGCTCCCCCCGATTATTTTGACATAAGGAAGAAGTAATAAGAATAACAGAAAGGATCACGACATTCGACGGCGACGTCACAGCGTCCCAACGAGGCGTCAGCCAGCAATGCCCGTAAAAGCTAGACAAAGAAGTTTTCGGGAAAGATGCCAGATTATAAAGCGTGCGGACGACATTGGGAAGCACGAGGAAGTGGTAAATAGTGACAAGGGAGCTTTGTTTGATACGTAGAGGTCAAAGGTATTTTGTTAAAAAATGCAATTTATTTTGGACACTGGGCGAGGGCAGATGTAAATTATTTGAATGATTATATACACAATATTGTAACCCATTTTATAGACGTATTTTCTTTAACAGTACTAGCCATAAATTTTTACTTACAAATTAAATTTTTGTTGACGTTACAAACTGATCAGTTTATAATACTGGCGATCAGCGAAACCGGCCTGTATCATACTGAAAATTATTGAATTTTTGTAAAATAAAAAATGTTTTATTTTTTATCAACGCAAACTTTTTACTGTTTCGTACCATTTCTTTCTTAAGCTATATTTTTCGGTAGTATTGCAAAATCATTAACTAGTCATGAAGTGTCAATGTCATTGTATGGATAACCATACGTCAATCGAAAGAAAGAAGTTGACGTTACAAATCACGTCAAACCACGTTTATGCAACCTATGGCGTAAGTTTTATATATATATTTTAGCATTAGAAAACGTTAAAATAAATTTTAAGATTAAATTCACGTGAAAGACAACGCTAACATTATTGTGCATAGAAAACAGCTTTCAACGTTAGAAAATCAAAACTGGCCCCAGAATGATAAATATTGCTAAGCTGTGTGTCGAACAAGCGCGAATGTGTATTGATTTTACATTGAACATTCTCTTTCCAATCGGTTAAAAAACCAAGGATGTCTAATATGATTAATTACAGTCAAAAATTTTACGCATTTATCATTAAAAAATAGTAAAGAAGCAGAAACTTGAAATTTTACCGTCAATTAATCAGATGTTTTACTATATTTTTTTGCATAATATTTTCTACCAGACTTACGCTTAGCACAGCACTCAACAATAGAGTTACGGAGTCGGAGTCGTGCTTTTGGTCAATGTCGGTATCGAAATCGTGAAAAACGAACGACCCCTATTACTACCTTTTTGATTTGAAGATCTTGAAGAATATCTCAATGAACAATTTGCCGCATTGGTTGTTTAATCTTTAATTCGATTAACTTAAATAGTAAAGGAAGGAAAAACTGACAAAAATAAACTTTTTACAGTGCGGTTCGTGTTGTTGGTTAATGTCAGAGTCTAATTTTGTAAATACTCCACAGCCCTGCTTAACAAAGATACAGTAAAACCCCCATTTACACTAAAGTCGGAACCTGTAATTTGCAGTAGTGTAATTAGGGGGGTAAATCTCATACAAAATTAGAGATTTTATTTTTTCCGCGAAAAATGAAAAAAGTTTTGCACTAAGAATATTATTAGTTTTGCAAAAACAACACACCGACAGTCGTCCGGCTGTGCATACGTAAGCCTGGCACGTGTTGAATACACAGACGTTAGTCAACATTTGACCATTTTGGTGTGACCGAACTGACGGCCGCCTGGCTGTGTGTGTGTGTCCAGCCAAGCGATCGTGCAATTGGGGGATTTGCGGTGAATATTTTAAGTCAGCACGTAATTCGGATTACTGTAATCGGGGGTTCCGCCGTATATTCAATGTTCACCTAATGTACATATGAACGCAAACGCAGTTTAAATATATAGTTGACAGAACTTTAAATCATCCGGAAAATGATTAATGAAAAAAAGTGTTGATTATTAAATATCTATGTACGAACAATATCACAAAAACTAGCCACGGCACAGTACCGAGAACGAATAAATTTCAAAACTAATTTTAAATGTGTATATAAATTATTGATTCGGCCTTGATACCCTTGACGAAGAACGAATGACACTACGAGGTGTCTACGAACCCACTATTGACTTAAAAAAACGGCTCTATAAAAAGGATACTGAATAAAATTTAATATTGTAATGGATTTAATACCGTTCATTCGCAAGGTTATTATTTCATTTACAATTTTATTCAGAGAAAAATACAGTCTCAGCTTGAGATTTACAAATATCACTCGAGGTAATGTAGTTTATTTAATATTTTCGATAATTTGAAGGATTTATTAAGAGTATTGTAAAGAATTTATTTAAAATATTTTAAGTAAATATTAAAAAAAAATAGTCACTGAACTTCTTTTTGACTGCTTAGATCGGTCAAAAAAGCAGCCAATGTTTTCTAGTTGCGAGTCATCAATTTGGTGCACGTGGTTGGGAATCTCTGGTCTAAAGCCTAGACTAATACATGACTCACGCATAACAGTAAGATATTTCAAAGAATTTTCACAGAGTAATACTTTAATAATTGTATTAATATTTTCGGGATTCTCATAAAAAAGATTCTTGACACATAAAATTCTCGAAATTTTAAAAATATTCTTGATAAAATTTAATCAAGATTATTCATAATTTCTCGAGAATTCTCGAAACAATAATTCTCATTATCACAATGTCCAGTCCCAGCGATGTTCACAGTACGTGATTGCGATCACATGGCGTGGCAAATAATTATGACTGCTGAGTTGATATTACTCTACAACTAAATGGTTAAAATACAATTTTTCTGAAGTGAGATGTTGTATTAGATACCATTATCAAACTGCATACAATAATGTTATATACACCCAGTCCTTTTTTTACGCGATACATTGGTTCCAGAAAAAGGCGCGTAAAAAAAATAGCGTAAACAAAATGATTTCACGCAATTGCATTATATTTCTTTACACACCCTAAAACATAAATTCGCATAATATCCGATACACTTGTTAACATTTGGCAATTGTATGTGTATTTAAAAAAATGGAATGCTTTACAAAATTAATTTTTAGAAATACACATATTTTTTTATTTAAAAAATAATGAAACGCACATGCCTAGCATCATATATAAATGTATTTTTAAAACAATTTTGGGGAAAAAATTACGTAAAAACGAGTGAAGCGCGTAAAAAAATGTAGCGGTGCCGTCCAAAAAAATCGCGTATAATCGAATTCGTGTAATAAAAATCGCGTAAAAAAAGGATTGGGTGTAATAACATGCTGTCGATAAATAAATATTATAAGCAATGAGTGAATATATTTATAATGAGACCTATTTTTTGCGAAGTCGAACTTTGCCAAACACACTTAACTACGTACAGTCATAAATTAAATTCATTCATATAAGAAAAACATATTTTATAAATAATTGTAAAATCACTCACCTCATATACGTTAGGATGCCAGACTTTCGTTAAAAATCTGATTGACGGCGGGGAGTATGGATAATCTGGAGGGAATTTCATATGTGCCTGGAAAAAAGAAAGTAACGTGTTATTGAAATATGTAACAGTCATACGAGATTTTGAACAATCTGGGAAGTCCTACCTTGAAGAATCAATCAAAAACTTATCACCGTAACAAATCTGTATATAAGCAGTAGTTAATTATAAATAATTAGCACCGAAAACTCGCAACTCACTTTGCGTAACCAATTAGCAGAAAATATCTCAAGTTATACATACATACATGCAATAACAAAGAAGGTTAGCGAAGTTATTAAATTGCCAACCTCGCAATAGTATTTTTTTTACCGCAGAGGCTCCGAGAGCTCAGAGAGTGTTTGCAATAAGTCGTCAACCTCCTATCTACAAGGCAAATGCCAATGGTTGGGATAAAGGTGGAATTACTTCAAAGATGATAGTCGTTATATCTATCTACACATAGTTTTTAGAATTGGGTGAGGTGAGAAATACGAAAGACATCGGATATAGGTCACTTTGGTATAAATTAAATATAATACTTTCAAGACAATTATTTTTTTTCATCATTTTCCCAAGATTTTTGTATGGCAGCCGTAAAAAATAATTGTAAAAAAATAATTTTAATTGTCAATTTTTTTAAATTTTCGAAAAAAAAACACAATATATTAAATAATTTTCCGTGCATCTACGGTTATATGTTGATAGAAACGTTAGAATATAAAATAGTGGCGTTCAAAGGGTTAATCCATATCATGCTATAAATCGCAAGTATTCTTAATTTTAGTCACTGTTTTCTCATACTAGGAAAAATTATCATCCACTACAAAAATGAGGTTAGATTCATGCATTGAAAAAAGGCGCATGTTTGAAGTATGAAAGAACACATCGGAAAACAAAAATTTTCACTTCAATTACTAAAACCATAAACACTATACCAGAAATCAATACTTTTTGTTATTTACGTTGTCTACACTAAAACTAAATGTTTATTTTGTATCGCAGTGAATTTAGAATATCACATTTGTAAATATTGTAATAATGTCTGCCAGAGTTTTTCAAAAAATGTTCTACGTGTTCAGCGAAAACCTAGATTGGTTTTATATTTTGCTTCAGCCGAGACAAATTCCCAACATGCTTGACTTTATTTTGATATTCACTTTTCAAAAAAAGTACAGTGTTCCGTTGAAATATAACGATCATAATGATTATAGAAGTTTTCTGGATACGTTTGTGAAACCCTGATGTATACAATTGATAAATCATATGTTTGGTTCCAAACTCTATGTGTGTTGGACTTAAACATTTGATAAGATATTGTGAAATTACTTTGAACAATATCTTCAATAAAATCCTGTATTATTTTAAATTAAAATGCCAAAATAAATATTTGCGAAAATAACACGCCAATGCAATGCGGCTGGTGTTTCTCAAACAACGTAGAGCGCTGGCGCATAAGGTCGATCTCGTTTCGGAGAAATATAAATAAACAAACAAACTTGCCACGAGTGCGGATATTTTAAATCTAGTGAACAAATAAATGCCTTGTTGCTCTTGAGAATAAAGCTATGCAATCGAAACAAGACTATCTGACTGTGTTCAATAGCGATGCATACGAAAAAATGAGTAGATATTAGAATAAATTTTTGTATCCTTTTGTAAGTTTATAAATACTTTTAAGTTAAGCTTAAAACGATTGAAAATTATCCGTTATCTCACGAACTCGTCTCAGAATTTCCCGCGACCGATAATTCAATACGAAATTACCCCAGCGAAGTAAGTGCCCAACTAATCAAAGCAAAAAAAAAGCACAATTTCCCGTTAGCCGCTGGCCCGAAATCGTGAGATCTATAGATACGGCGAGAGACAAAAGACCAGAGATATCTTTACTGTTAACCGATTGACATTCGGAACACAATGCCGGCGGTATCATCGCTCCAACACGACGAAATTGTAATGACGTTATTTTGGTCAAAACTGAAAACAAGTTCGAGGTCCTGTGTTCAAACCTGCGTGAAACGGATATGCTAATGATTATAGTTATATGGCGCTGATCCTTCGAAGTCATATCTATAATACGTCACGCAGATAATCTCAAAATATGAAATATATTTTTAATTAAGATTATAATATATAAAGGAAAGATACGATCTATAAGCGACTAGGGTTTAGCGAGAAATGAGTACTGCGAAGTATGTCAAAGAATCTTAACAATAGTCAAATTATTTCAGATAAGCAGTGTTCAAGTATGTGGAAGAAACTATGCAGTTTGATTTTAGTATGTAGTATAAAATTCATAACTTAAAATCCGACATAACATTTCAAATAATAATACTGTAAACTGTAAAATACTTTTAGGCTCTATCGTGTCACAAAACATCGCAGTGTCCATTTTATGATAACGAAACAAAACTTCTATTTGGACAGTCATATTGTCATAGTAACATAAACTAACTACAAACCACTTAACGATATCGCTGAACAGTCGAATGCCAGAAATGAAACCAAGAACGAAAATTCAAAAAAATATCCCATGTCCTCTTTTATATGTTGTACTCGAACATTCCGGGAAAATGCCTGTCATTCCCGCAATAAGTATTTACCTACGCCAGTAAGAAACGTTAAGGTCGGAATGCGAATCGATCAACGAATGTGAGCATTCCGAGATAATAAGGGGAAAAAGCGGACGATTTCGTAATCACCGGATGGATATACTGTGATATATATGAAATTTTAATTTACTGTAATGTGATTTTAATTCGAAACAATAACTGGAAATGATTAAGCTAATAACGGTTATATTTTACTCTCAAATTATCTTTATTGATGAAAAAGTGTTTAGAAAATTCATTGAACTAGCTATGTATTATTGACGATGTCAGATCTGCGTTGATCTATTAGGTAATTTCAAAAGAAATGTAATTTTTTTTTTTATTTGGGTAAAATTTTTATTTTAACAGAAGCTGTACAATTTTAATCGATTAAATAATTTCCATTGTTGTTTATTATCCCCCTCCACAGATCAGGTAGCTTTTTAATGCCTCTTTGATAAAATTCAGCCGGTTTTTCATCAAAATACGAGTCCAAATGATTTTTTACTTCTTCCACAGAAGTAAATTTGTTATCCTTAAGCGAATGTTCAAATTATTTGAAATGGTGGTAGTCTGCAGGTGCAATATCAGGAGAATATGGTGGATGTTGTAAAACTTCCAAATCCAACTCTCTTATTTTTTCCTGCGTGATCCTCGCTTCGTGTGGTCTTGCATTATCATGCTGCAATATGCGTCTTTGGTTGTTGACTAATACTGATCGCTTTTTTAGCATTTCCGCTTGTAATCTATCTAACTGTGCACAGTATAAGCTCTGCTGTGACAGTTTGGTCCAGTTTCAATAATTCGTAGTGAATTACACCCAAAAAATCCCACCAAACACAAAGGATCTTTTTCAAGGTTAATGACGGTCGAGGGGTAGAAACAGGTATTTTTTGAAATCTCTGTCGCCACTTTTGTGAATTGTTTAAACCATATATGGCATTTTCGACTATTCAGTATGTCGCCATATGTATCACAAATACTCTGGGTGGCTTCTTTTGCTTTGAAGCCTTTGTCGAATAAAAACAACAGACACGATCGCAAGTGTGCCTTGTCAATTTCTTGCTTGGACATCCTCACTATGGGTAAAAAAAATATAAAAACATGTGAAAAAGCAAGACAAACAACAGAGCTTCAAAATGACACCGACCTTAACGTGCTCACTCGACAGCAACCCTGCAAAAGCATGCAATAAAAAAATGACATTTCTTTGACTTTACCTATTATTTATGTTTTACCAAGAATATCCAATAAACGGAATTCAGTAACGTTCACTCATCTGCCACTTCAACTTGGCCGCCGGTAGAAGTGTGAACTAAAGAGTCAATCTATGGCTTGCAGCTGTCCAGCGTAACCTCAGAAATGTCACAAAAGCTATTTTCATTTGTCTACACTATGGAATAAATACGATAGGCAATGTCAAGTGTTTCAAATACGATTCGTGGCAATGTGCGGCAATTTCAATCAATAACGCTGCGGATAGCATATGACGGCCGTTACGGGAAGAGTAGTATGACAATATTGTACATACTGTGACACTAGCACTCTTTTCAACCATACAACTTATAATGGTCGATCTATAAATAGAGATTATTTGAGCCTTAGCTGGAAAGTCCACTACTAGAGCTTTAAAAAATGACTGTCAATATTTGGCATATGAAAAAAATAGAAAATTACTGGTCACTCTTGTGAGATCAAAATTATTTAATTGGCTCACTTCAATTTAATTATGATAAAATATATACACCAAAATAATTCTAAAACAGTTAAGATTTTTTTGTAGAGTAGCAACACCAACTGCGTGACGAGTGCCATTTAAATAATTAATATTTATAAATGTCTGCGTGAAACTGTCTAAACATTTTTTAAAACAAGTAAAATTGAACACCCAAATAACAGATATATGAATTTAAATATATCAACTACCGTGAATAAAATCGGTAGGCAAATTCTTAATCGCTGATAATCCGCTAACTGCTTGCTTGCCAACTAATAAATTATCAAATCAAATACTAACCCACTTCAAGAAAGAAAAAAAATTATACGCCTAGGTCGAGTCAAGATTGGTATAGAAAAACATATTCCAGTTAACTGATGAAAATTTTCTGAAAGATTAAAAAAGTTCGATAACATTTATTATCAGTCATTTTAGAATCTCCTAGAAGGTATAGACGGAAGCTTTGTTATGTGTACATTTATGACCATATGTGTACGTAAATTTCTCGAACTAGGTACGTTATTTAAAAAATATATCTGCGACGGGTTGTTGGTATTCGAAGGCGGAATAAATGCATGTTGAGAAACGACGCGTTAGACCTCTGTCATCCAATTGTATGGTAAATGTTTCAGTAGGACTGCAATTCAATTTTTATGAGGGAGTATTTTTTAATTATATAGACGCTTTTATATTTTGTTGGGACAGTTGCTCAACCTCCAACGTGGATGTGGTTTCTCTGTTTGCTTCTATATGCACGATTCGCTTGAAACACGTTTCAGACAAAAAATTCATAATTTGTAAAAATATGTTTAAATTGTACTGCGTATTTATAACTTGCAAAAAGGAGCGAAGAATAAAATTAATTTTTAAAAAGTGTAAGTGTCGCTTTTTTGCACAGCGTCGTTAAAAAGTCACCGCCTGCCATTAATATTTATTATATATTGATATAACAAGTAGTGTGAAAAGGTGTGAGAAGCACTGCTTAATATTTTTTTTCTTAAAATCACAGCCATATGGTAAAACATGAAATTAAAAAAAGAGCATAATAATAAGTATCTTTTGTTAAAAGTTTATGGTCATGGATGCAAACTTTATCTGAGCGACATCCATTTTTGTGCATGCTAAGGCCAAGCGGTCAACAATATTTATTCTGAAATGAGCAACTAAATGATTTAATAAAGTACGAGGAACCTTGATCCTGCGAAAAGGTCAGTAACTTATTTCGCTTTGACTGAATACCAAGTTTCCATTTAAGGGCGTGACCTTCGTCCTGCGCGTTCAATAGACATAAAGACTTCTCTCGATGCAGGAAACGTGTTTGTGAGGAAATAGCTATTCGATGCGCACTTTTTAATAGATAATGAATAAATTCGCGTTCATCTTCACCACAATGTTGAGCATCGAAGTATAAAGATTTAAATAAAACATAAGGTATCGTGATATTTTGAGACACACGTGCCTTAATTGATTGAATTTGTATTTACTTCCTAGTTATTGAACAGAAGAAAATATTCAGTTCTACAAATATCATAGGATATAATTGATAGCTTCATTAGGTTCGTCTTATTTCAGACAGACAGCTTAAAGCCCAAAGAGGTAATAATTTTAATTAAATGCGATATGTATATTCTTACTTTACGGTACGTGTTCGTTCATTCGAAAACTTCTTCAAGTCGACTATAGTAAAAACGATCTAGCAATTAAATATGCATACCAAAAGATTAAAGAAGTAATGCAATTCTACTAATTATTAATACAATATCATAGTTGATAAAGGGGCTGAATTTACTATGGTGAACTACTGTATCCAGTCGATATAATATTCGAAGCTTTCTTTAATACTACATTTATAAGCGTATTTTATGACTCTAGGAATATTATAATACACAACTTTTGAATTATTGCAAATACCGAACCAATCTCAATAAAAATTTAAAAAATACGCATTTGACGACCAGTTTGAAGCGATACTCCCCCACATAATATTAAATGGGATCATTGCCACATCTACTCTTTAAGCAAAAGATTATATTATGGGCGCATATAAAAATGAAAGTGAAATGAATAACCGTCAGATATACAAGAGTTTTCAACAACATTTGAATCGATCAAAAATTTGACACTAACCTTATTACAATGGAAAAACAATAAGCAATGTAACATTTAGTATGACTGATACCGGTTTTTATGCTTAAAATGTAAAATATCATAGTTATTATAAAAACTCTACATGATAATATAGCGATATCTAAATGCACCATTACTGAGTGAAGTTTACGACGAAAGATGTTTGACCAATAAATCAATATTATATATATTATTCCGTGTTTTCTACCGCTCATAAAACAGGCTGAATATAATACAATCATTGCCGTTAAATTCATATGTTCGCACTTTGATTAAACATTCAATATATAAAACAAGTGGACAGCCACTTTGGGTTGTCGCGATGTTGATTCCCTCAGTCGCAGAACAGAAAAACATTATACTGCCATAAAGGCCACAATCTAAATCGGTAATAAATACCCCAGACGTAGTCGATAGAAATCTCAATAAATAACAAAGAGCGAATGGCTATTATTTGCAATAAATAATTACGGAATCGAGTTTTCGCAGCCAACTTGCAGGAAGTGGATCTAATATGGCAAAACCGGTTCTAACCTTTAGGCGCTTTCAATAACGTCTATAATAAATACATGTTATCGGACAATAAGGTGAAACATTTTCTTGTACAGTGAAATATTGTATGTTGGCCGGAAACATATAACATACTTGACTTATTCTACTTCTGTGGTTTCATTTGCAATTGTTGATTTTATTAAAGTTTCATAGAAAACATCAACATATGGCATTTCGGTCGATGAAAAGCTAACAAATATAAGACATTTCGCATATAAAATAAATTCTAAAAATAAAAACATTTTGAAACAAAATAATAATAATCAATATTCATTGTTACTAACGTTGCTAGAAATGTCTACAAACAATGGATCTATTGATCATCCAAAATTAAATGCCCTAGCAACTGTCGACTCACACAATCGATGGTTAGTTAGATGGTATGAAAGAGTAAACTTTGAGAAAAATATTTGGAAGTTTTCAATACAATAAGCAGGCATGAATAGGTCAGACTTCAAACTTCTCCATCTTTAAGCTTAAGGTTCGAACCGTTATAGTAAACGTGTGACCCACGCCATATACGACCCGTGAAGTTTTTTTTCAATGTAGCAATCATGCATTTGTCTCGTCATCAAAAACTACACATATTCTCAACAAAAATATTTATTTTTAAGCTTCATTTTTGAAATAAGTGTCATTATTGTGGAGCAGTCTACATACACACACAACGTAGCAAACACACGTTCGGGGCGCGAGTAAGAAAAAGGTTGAGTATGACTTAGTTGTATATTATGAACATTACAAGAAAAATTAACAACATACGAATAACTATTGCGACACCATAACATCGCCATAACTATTCAGCAATAGTGTCAGAATAAATATGTTGCAAATATTTAGCTTTAAAATAATTAATCTATCAAAGAATCGTACCACAATTTTTTTTTCGTTTTATTATATAAAAAAAAAACATGAAAGTAGATTAGTGCGTATTCGAACAATCGTGATTGGTTAGAACAATGCATTCCAACGACTTTATACTAATAGTGCCAAAAGCAAAACCGTTTCCCATTACTACAAAATAACCCATATTCTACACGAGGGTAAAGTAAAATAATTTTAAAGAATAGTATTAGTTCGCCCAAATACCTGGATTTCATTTCTATTGAAACGTGCGATATGGCTCAATACAATAGATTTACATTGATTTTAACTTAGTTAAAACACAAAAACAACTACACAAAACTGAAACACATATTTTCGTATTTGCGAAAAATCGCAGGCTATCGTATTATTGTGGCCTACATAACCATGTGATAGATTTGCTTAGTTGAGGTGTATGTATCGATGATGAATAAGTTGTGATGGTGTTGGTACAACTGTAAAGGTGTGTGTTTAAACACGTGTTCAACAAATACAGTCATGATAATATTCTTACTATATTTTGGACAGTAAAATGTCAAATTTTTCTCTTAGGGCACAACGTATCTATCAAGTACGTATATAGCACTCCTAGTAAAATACAGTTGTAATTCTGAATAAGTCAATTAAAATACTTTAGGTACGGAAGAAATTGAAAATCGAAGGAAATTCGACAGTTTGAATTGTAATATGACTAAACTACAGAATGGACATCCTGAATAATTCAAATGAAAAAAATGTACGTATTTGCTCGAATGAACTTCTTTTTAACCCATTCACTGCCGAGTCAAATACAGGATATTTTGAAAAAATATTTCAGTATTGTTGATGTTAACTAAGCCTATGGATATTATAAAAACAAATCAGGTTTTATCAAAAACAAATACGTTTACAAAAGTTTTGACCTTGTAACTCACACTGCAAGTAACCGTTGCAACATTTGAGATATATCAAATAAAAATCATATCATAATACATAAACTGTTTTCATCAAATTATAACTCCGAATGACCGAATGAAATGAAATGTACCGCTACGTACGATATTGAAATAAAAATATTCAAACGAAAACTAACATAACAGTATTAAAATATGAAGCATAAAAATAAAAACGTGTTTTATTTGACTTTCGAAGAACTCACCTATCTCAAGTCTCCAGACAATCCCGTTACTTACGGCAATACAAAAAAAATAGAATTTTTGTTTACCTGGAGATTGATTGACTAATCCCACGTACAATTTCGACATTTTACAGCTGTTTTTACGTTTACGGACGTCGCCGAAGTTCGACAAGCCAATTATTATATTAATTAAATTGATTCCAAACAAAAACTAATAGAATAAATTTAAGCACCCTGTCTCATTCTAACAATGGCGGTGCTATCGCGACAGCAAAGTCTTAGTAATAAAACGTGATGTTACTATTTGTCATTTAGCCAATTCTTTCATCGGTATTTCCTTTACATATCTAAGTGGAAATGCAATAATAATACTCCATGAATCGTATAGTACTTCTTAAAATGAAGTCCGATACTCATATTATCCATACAATCAGAGTATAGGAATACCAGCCTACAGTTGTTTACTGTATTAAATAAATTATATTGTACGGGGAAAATATAAAAACGAATGTAAATCATTTTTTGTGTTTCAAAAAGTGATACTACACTTTAATATAATAGCTGTAATAAATTATGCGGTATTGCCAGTCACTAATTAAATATCATACAAAATAAAATAATTGTGACTTTATTTATTAAAAAATGACACTACAATAGAAAAAATTGTCTGGATGATTACAACATAAACGTTCTTGCATAAATGTTCTAAATGACAGATCAACAACATCAACAAAATATCTACTACGCAGAGGTTGTTCGTTATAAAAAAGGTTTTATTTTTCTATTTTCTTTGTGTGATTATATTTTATAATGAAAAATTTTTTTTTTATGAAATTAATTCTGCTAAATTCTACTAGATATTGTCATCTTCATTCAGCATTTATCGTCCAAATAAAGTACGTCATGCCTAAAACGTCAAATAGTAAAGGTTATGTAAACAATAATACTTTTATTTACCTTAAAATATCCTCCTTGATATAACGTATCAGGTGGTCCAAATATTGCTACTTCCCACTCCGATAGGTTTTCTTCTCCGACCAATTTGACTCTGAATCCTTCGACGGGTTCTTCCTGGAGACTCTTGTACTCCAAGGCTAGGGCCCTCAAGGCAGAACTGGACGGGGCGAGAGCTGAACTAGACATTGTTATGTGATATTATTTATCTGTTTTTTCCACGGTACTAACCCACACGGTAGAGTTTTCACCGCGATCAATGCCGTGCCACTAACACTTTCACACACAATATCAATTCCCTTTCTACACTGAGAATCACAATGCTTGAATTTCTATTTTGTTACAAACATAACGCCAGCGCGAGACGAACGCAACAAATCGCGAAGTCGTTTAAATCACACACTTTTAAAAGCCAATACTGTAAAGATTTGGACAAAGAAAACAGTAATCTGCGTTTAAAACTCGTGATCTAATTCTGTCTAAACGCGTCGAACGATGGCGAATGAGTAAGATAAACAGAATGACAAATATCAGCAAGACGCACTGCCGCTACACGACTTCAAGGAAAACAGCTGTTTGGGGTTACCATAGCACTGGTAATGATTTTTCCCCACATTACTATTAAGTAATATCATGAATTAAACTGATCTTAGGATTACTATTTTCAGTACTTTATGCCTATATTATAATTAAACAAAAAAACATAATGTATCTGGTAAATTAACTACGAAATAAGTTTGATGAAGGAATTAAAAAGACTTTTTTCCAAAGTTTTAACCGAAATATAATTCTGTACATTGCACTATTCTAAAAAGAAATTAATATCTAATTGAAATCAACAAGCATACCAATATGTGTTTTTGTTAGATTAAATAATAATCAATATTTTGTTCCATCAATTAATTGAATACAAAATTTTTAAGAAGAATTATTCTAAAACATATGATAAAATTCAATTCTACTTTTCGTTTATGCATCACGCACACTTATCATAGAAAAAAACAGAATTTGTTACTACAGTGAAACCTCGATTTTACATTTTCCTAGGGACCCTGAAAAAATAACGGTAAATGCGGGAAACGGTGAATGCGGGAAAGCTTCAAATAATAATAAACAACTAAAATCATAAAAAACATTTATTTATTAGTTACTTGTACTTACTGTATATAAAATTAATTTTTTAAAAAAGTCCTTTATGTTAGATTGCTTCTTTGTTATTTGGCACTTTAATCGGAACAATGACTTGTTACTAAACTTCTGACTAAAAGTTTGTATGTACAGGAATCATTATTACTATGAATTTTAAACAACTGCAAATGTATTTGCATCATAAACAATAATACGCATGTGGTGGATTTCAATCCAAAAAATAGCACACGCGTCCAATGCGTTGCGCCTAACATGTACAGCGGATTCCAACGTGTCTAGACATAACACCTGCACTCGGATGTGTCAAACTTGCTTGCCGAGATACGGAGAAATATGCAATAAAAACGGTCAATCGGGATAATATTTGTGACGGGACCAAAATATTTAGACGGCTTATCGAGGAAATCAGGGAATCGGGAAATCGGGAAACGGTCAATGCGGGATTATTTAACATTGTTCTTATGGGAGTTTGACGGGACTATAAAAAATAAGCGTTCCAACCGGGAAAACGTATTATGCGAGAACGGTTGATCGAGGTTCCACTGTATAACAATATGATAAAATAAATACTTCGTTTTTTGGTAGAGTGGTATCATTTTTGCTGCAATGTAGGTATTTATTTTTACGACATCTATCAATGATTTATGTTACTTAATGCACATTAGTGTACTAGAGTTTATACTATAAAGCTGAAAATACTATTTTATAAAAAGTTTCAACAATAACGAAATAGATGGCAGGATAAATATTTATCAAAATGTTTAGAAATAGAGTAATTTTGCCACGTAGTAGTATGGTCCTGTGGCGCAACGGATAACGCGTCTGACTACGGATCAGAAGATTCCAGGTTCGAATCCTGGCAGGATCGAATTTTTTTTGAATATTTTGTTCCATGGAAAATCTTCTAGTATGTCCAATTTAACGTAGAAAAAAATTATTCCCCTCTGAAATGAAGTCCCCTCTGGGGAACCAAACAAGAAAAGCGTTCTACTCGTATGTCTCCACTGGGGAACCAAAACTTTAAGCTTGAATATTTTCTATGTACCACATTTTATTGATATTCATTGCTGTTGATCATATTATATATATCGTGCAGATAATATTTTCTCTATCATATGATTTAAAGTCATATATAAAATGTTTAATTTGAATAGATATTATAAAGCAAAAGTCGAGGCTCGATTTTCGAATTGGATTGTACCTTATTATTATTAAAAAAATTCAAGTTTATGTATTTCAAATGTATGTTTTGACTTTAAAAATATGAGTTTTATAAATTATCGTTATGAAAATAAACGATATATGTGATATTCTTTATCTATAATGTTTTTAAAGCTTTTAAAAATATCATGCTTAAAATTCATACACTCGCATTAAAACCTTCGTTAAATAGAAATTAAAAACTTTTTACGATTGTATTTCTACAAAAATACTAAAAAACAGTCTTATGCACGCTGTGTAAGTTTTTTGTTGAACAAAAATCCGTTGAAAATACGAATTATTTTCATTTTAAGTTTTGATTATGAATCCTGGAAAATGTGTGAAATGAATTACGAGTTGAGGCTACCCTCACCCAAAAACAAATTACGAGTGCAAAGGGTCAATATTTCACTAAATACCTGAACATTGTTCCTTCCCTTTCATGGATATTCCTAGATTCCCAATCAATTTATTTCAATATTAACTTACGAATATTATCTATTCCACGTTTTTATTTTTATTGTTAAATATTGTTATTAAAAAAGAATTGAGTTGAGAAATTGCAATTCAGCCCAATTTATTCTTAAATTTACTTTCGCATCCATCGTAGCTAGAAATACACAATCTAATGTGTTAAAACGATCATCGAGTAAAGAAGTAAAATTTGCATGCTGATTTGATGTTCTAATTATGTGGTCGAAATAGCTGTCATCAATATCAGGTTATTTGTCAGACAGTAAATTTTTTGATATTTTTTAACTATTAGTAGTAAGAGTATTTGTTGATTATGTACTATGTCTAACATATTCTATCTCACTTAAGTTATATTTATTCTCATAAGCGTTTCCCAACAATAGCGTAAAACATATGGTAACCCTAACACTTGTCCTAGCTATCTGCGATAAGTAAAATCTATTGTGACAAGTTACTCATTCAGAATTTCAAATTTCCATTAAAGATAATTAAGAGATATTATTCTGCAGAAGTTGCGTAGAAAAAAAAACAACAGTCAAAAAGTCAAATATGAAACAGTTATTAATCATTTTTTATAATTGAAACTTAATACATTTCCACATTTTTGTGTGAAATTTACAAAGCATAAGCAATGCAAAATTTATATTGAAATTCCATCAGGTACCCTCAGTCGATATCGTATATTATAATTACATAATATTTATTGTATAAAGTGACCAAACAATATATTATACATACATTCGAATTAGCATTGATGTACCCTTTGTATCGAAATTCAAAAAAATAATTTAATCTGTATGCCAATACATGTTTCGAATAAAGGACATATGTTTATTTTCAATTCGATATGAAAATAATCGATAGCTTAATTTTATTCGCCTGACAACTAAATTTCAACCTACGTAAAACATAATTTATAAATGATAAACGACTCAAAAAGTGGCAGGCTAATTATTTTATTTATGTCGTCTATATCTTTTAGTTTTTATTTCAGTTTATTGAATTTTTTTACTCATAACAACCGGCAAGTTGTCCGTTCTATTCTGTTGAAATTACTTATTATTTGAAAATATATTTTATGTGTGATAAAGAAAACATAGCTTGTCATTACATTACTCCATTCCTTCGAGCCTTATGAATATGCAATATGACGAATAAAACAAGATGTTATAAGAAATAATTAAAATTCAATTGATCTGTTCCTAGTCCCTAAATCGTACAACAATGAAAGAAATTCTGAAAATAAATAAATATATTGGTAGAAGCAAATGAAAAGATTTGCTATCAATTATATTACATCATGTAATTCTATGTTATTTCTGATCATGGTCGGTAGCACTTGGTTTCTAAAGAACTTGTCCAATGTTGTCTATTTTTTAAAACCATAATTAAGTAAACTATCACATCATAATTAAGCGAAGATATGACGAATAAAGAATATCACCATAGATTATTTACGTTATTTCCCTTTCCTCCAATTATATATATCGTCGGAATCTTTTTATGTACTGTGTATAATTTTTTGGTTTAGATAACACATTAGTTTATTGATTGAATTGGCATTCACTTGGTAGAACTCCATTATAACACGGTGAAAAAAAAAAGCGAATAAATAGATAAGCGAATGTTAGTTTAAGCATAGTTCTGACGATGGCATAAGCCGAAATAGCTATCAACTATATTATTAAAAAATAATTTTGTAGAACTAAAATACATTGCTATTTTTTTCACCGTGTTATAACACATTAGTTCATACCCGAAACGTCGGTTTATTGAACATTGCTTTATAATAAATTTATTTTGTCTCTAATTCGCGACTGCCGAACAGTTAACTTTTTTTATTATTAAAATAACGGTTTTAAAAAGTAGTTAACCTTCCCAGTGAACATCCTGAAAAGTTTATTGCAAACATAAATGTGTTATAGTTTGAGTGAGAAAAATTGCAATTGTCTTGAAACTATGTTTTGCTAGGAATTGGCATTTTGACAAATAGTAAATGTTTGTAAATTTCAAATAAATAATACAAATCGAGTATTTATTTTATAATACATTTGAGAAAATATTACTCTAATCTTAATAACATTTTTATAATCAAATCGCCGACCACCATTTGGTAAAATATGGCTTATTTTCCAGTTCATTAATGAATACGAAAATATTAAATTGAATTGATTAATTTGATATAATAATAATTGTTGTGTAACAAAGTATGACACATGTTTCGCTTCCATGAGAAACATCTTCCCACTTTAATGAATTATATGTTAAAATTATTCAAAAGCGAAAAAGCATACTAATAATAAATAATGCTATTTGAGTTCGTTAATGTTGAAAAATCAAATAAAATAATATTTTTCAACATATATTTTGTATTAGAAACGAGTGGGTGTAAAATTGATGATTTTTATCCTTCACACAATCTTCACAGCTGGTCCTGGAAACTATCCGTAGAAACAGCGGTTAATTAAATATATACAAGTCCTTCTTTAGCCTTATCATTTCTTCTAAAAACTGGGATAATTGAATACAAATAAAACATTGTTGACCCATCACAATCGATGCAGACTTTGTTGTTAAAAAATATTGTTTTTAACAACTTAATTATATATTTTCTTAAGAAGATAGTCATGAAATTGAACTAACTCAAAAACAATGATTGCTTTAAAAGTCATAATTACGCAAACCGATAATTCTAATCACGAAATTTATATCGAACCTTATCGAATCGGTCGATGGCACGTGTAAATTTCTTCGAGGCATCGAAATAGGTCGTTCCCGGTACTAAAGTTTTCTTTTCAAAATTTCTAACAATAATAATTAGTGGGAAGCGGTAGGGGTACAATGGAGGTGTTTTCGCTAAAATGATGGTCTAACTTTATAATGAGAAATGATGATATATTTCACTTTATAAGAACCATATTGATTGTTGACGAAAAATATACACCTATTCCATATTAAAAAAAATAGTATGCTAGGTATACATACGATCGCTCTGGTGCAGTAGTAAAGAACATTCAACAATTTTGGATGTATTGTAATAAACACTTATTAAGAATATGTTTTATACAAATTAACGCTTTTATGCCCAGCCTATTTCGTCTGGCATACGCGAAAAGCGCGAAGCATTTTTTTCTAAAATAAAAATAGTTTTTATTTTTTTTAACTTTTTTATGTGATCTTTCTATATCCAAATTTTATGGCGACTAATTAATTATGGTTATAAATCGGTCACAACACAAATAAATAATAGAAAATAACATGTATTTATATTTTTTTTAAAGTTTAAACTTGTATAAACTTAACAACCTATACTAGAAGACCTATGGACCACTTGTGAACTATAAACGAATCATTCCTAAATGTTTAATACGTAGTAAATGCGTTAACTTTTAATGTGACGGATCGCGGAGTAAAAAAAATAATTTGAATACATTTTTAATGTTTAGTTTCGATGTTGATGATCGGTCCCGTGGGACTAAATGGGTTAAAATATTGATGGATTTTTAATATTGAATTTGAATCTCGGAATGCTTAGACATTCTAGTGCATGTATTACCTGGAAATCACAGTGGAAGTATAAACTTTTATTAGATAATACACGAGACCTGTCGTCTACGTAAACATTTACATTCTAACTGGAGTTTTGAAATGGTGATATCAAATGCAGCTCTTTAGGGAAGCGGGTTAAACAAATTTGTCGTCATAAAAATGAAATATAATTTCGGCTAAGAAACTATTTTATTGTTTAGCGTGATATTGAGGAAGGAGAAAGTCGTACATACGCAAATTCCTGTGACGCAATTTATGAATGACACTTTAAGCCTGAGTTACCCAAACTGTGCACCGAGACGCCCAAGAGCGCCGTGGTTGTTGAATTGGGACGCTGTGAAAATTTTCCTTTAAACAAAATTATTTATTTAAAAATGTAAGGTAACATAAGTTTGTCATGAGATTACCAATGTTATGACTCGGGGCGTCGCAAAAAAATTCTGATATTTTGAGGGCGCCGAAAACCGAAAAAATTTGGGAACCCATGCTTTAAGCCATTACAGTAAGTTATGATAGGTGTCATTTTTTGTCCAAATAGCGTAAGTTTACCACAACAAGGAAACTTTAAATATCAAACATATGTTCATAAAAAGTACATTTAACGAATCTTTATTCTTTCGTTTTAACGTTTCAGACACTTTAAGGTTTATATGAAAATAATGTTAAATAAGAAGATACGGATCACGACTAACCCTGCTTAAATTATAAACTGATATAAAAAAATTAGTTACGCTATTATTATTTTTAGTAGCACATTTATTAAACGTATATCTATTGAAATCTCCATTTGTAATAAAAAAAATATTACAGCATAGATTATATTCCAGTTCTGCTAACAAAATAGCATACGTAAGCTTCTGGTGTCAAATCAGCGATATCTTTCTGATTAATATCATTCACCACATCAATACCGCGTTAATACATAATGAATGTCAACCCCTGGAGTGTGACGTCACACGGGGTAGTTGTTATAGCCACCAGGCATGAAAATAATGACACGAGTTTTCCCTTCAGTACATATTGGAAGCTTTGAATGGCCGGTGACGAACATCGCGTTCAGATTTCACTATGAAAACTCCGTGAATTTTTTACAGCACTCGCGATAGTTTGATGTTGGTATGAATAATTATTGTTATATTTGATTCACGTACTCTTTTCTATTTGGTTATTTTGGTTTGGTTATTCATGCAAAACAACGTTGAAATCTATGGTATAAAGATGTATTAACCTAATAGTCGCTCTTGACGAGAGATACACGACAAATATATTTGATGCCCACACGCTAGTAGCGTATATTTTGTCACTTTTAAACAACCAAATGTTTATTTTAATTTTATAAGTGACATTTGTTGAACTGTTTTACATGCTGAAGACTAAAGTAATAAAAAATCGTTGATATCAAATGTAATGAAAATATTTATTGCTATAAACATTCTCAACTATAAAACTTATCGTAATAAGCATTTTCTTTAATATCCGCAATTAAATGGAATGAAATATTGTTTTTCGATTGTAAAAACAGATGCGGCCGTTTTTAACTATAAATTATACATTTTCAATCTTCCTTGCTTGTAAATTAATAAAATAATTGACCTAATATCACACTTAAGGACCTTTTAATTGTTTTCATTCTACAACATAAAGTAAATTTTCTGCCAAGTTTCGTTTTCCATAAAAAGTGAAATTATTTTTCATTTAAGGTTGTTAGATAATTGACTAATTTTACCGTCGATTAAATTATTATGACAATAGAAAAGTGATCAGTGCCATAACGATGTTCTGCAAACGACGAAGGCGCTTCTACGAATGGTTTTAGGTAGGTGAAAACATCTTATTTTACTATCTTTTCTTTCAAATTTCGTTCAACGTCATGGGTTAAGTATTTTTATTATTCGACTGCCTTGTTATATATTAAAACCTTCATGTAAATATTTCTTTTACTTTTTGTCAAAAAGTATTTTAAAGAGACCTAAAAAATAATTTGAATAAAACTTCTCAGCAATTATAATTTGAAACATCTTTCAACAAGCAAACCTTGTGCTTTGTTTAAAGTTGTGTCTAGCATATACATACTCCATGTATGGTGACCATCTATTAGTAATAGATTGTTTAATCGCCGAGGGCTCATAGAAATGAGACCACACTAAGGTTGTAGGTTATTTTTGAAACGAATATTTTTAAAACCAATTTTTCGTACAAATGCATGTATTTATTAATTGTATTATATTAACTGTATTATCTATTGTCTATTTTTCTCCAACCATTGTTCAAAGAATTTTCTCGATTCCTTTATACCCTTATGTTTTACATTATATCTATGGTCAAATGCTGTCTTCTGATGTGTTTAAATAACCACAGAATATCTTATAAGGATTGAAATTTGATAAGCTCGAAGAACAAAATTACTGAAGATGTCTTTGTCTGGAACGAAACTCTTATAAAGGTTTACAGTTTTTTACAAAATTTTGTGTGCTGTAAAACCTGAAAAAAATTACTTAATGTTTCCATTTTAAAGCGAGTTGTTGTCTTAGTGCAGTGTTTACCAAATTGTGTGCCGCAAGAAGTCTCTGGTGTGTCTCGAAGGAAGAAGCCTCAAATCTTTTTTTTTCTTATAATGTCTTTTCATTTAAACTTTTTTTCAATTTTAAATAAATTCAGCATCTATATATTTAAATAAATATTTGTCATGATGGTACATTTCAACATACATTTCCTTTAAGGCATTTTTATTTGGTGTGCCGTGGAACAAATCCTATTCATCAGTGTGCCATGAAGTAAAAATGTTTGGCAGACACTGTTTTATAGCATGCAAACTGTCTAATCGCACACCTGATTCTAAAATCAGTCAATATTAACTCCCTATGGAGTTTCACTCCGTCAGTCGCTCGATTTCTTTCGAAGAAATTTGCCATCTTATCGCTTTCACTACGGCATGATTTTGAGAGTTAAAATGGGCTGTAATCGATTGATGAATTAATGTATTCAATTGCGATATTCACGAGACAGTTGCATCAATTGATTAATGGATTTTTTTTAATCATGGGTTTTGCGACGTATACGATTATATTTATATTCTTCGCACTTATAGTATGTATATCACCCCAATATTTTTGTAACACTATTAGAATGTGCATTTTTAATTAGTTAATGTGATATAATAAAATTAAATCGAGATATTATGCTCTTCTAGAATCGCTATTAATAAATGAGGTATCTAATTATTAATACCACCGATAAACAAACATATAAAGAAATGATCTTATCACTCTCAATAAATAAAAACCAGTTCACCATACGCGTTGATGACGGCACTATTTATTATAAAGCTCCGCTTCCACGTCGTCGATAATTTGCTGACAGTTTATAATCGTTACTATTTTAAATTAGTTCCTAAAAAATGTTTTTTTTACGCCAAATACTCAATGAGATGAAAACACAAAATACCATTTGTCCGCAACAGTTTTACTAAGACTGAGTGTCTTTCATTCGTAAATACGTGTGATGTTTTTCATGGATGACTCTTCGTACCATCACAATTGTAGATGAGAAAAAACTATTTATTTTTTGTGTTATCAATTATGTGTTTAATAAGATTCAATAATAAAAATTATGTCTAAGCATAAATAAAACAAACTTTCCGTAAAAACTGTTATAAAGCTAACGGATCGGCCCGGTGATTGGCTTAGATAGCTGCCATTTAGAATAATAGTTTTTTTTTAATTTTCAAAGTGGTGATATTATCAAATTTTAAGTATTGGTATTATACTCAAAATATTTTTATTTGAGATTATAAATAAGTTTAGTTCAACAACTGAACACTAAAATGACACAGTATTTTTCTAGCTCAGACCGATAAAAAGAAAAAATCCCACCATTAATTTTTGTAATCTATTATATATAAATTTAGAATTAGAATCAATATTGTTATGTTGATTGCATTGGGATGTACTTGGTAGAACTCCATTATATCATGGAGAAAAATAGCAATGTATTGTAGTTCCACAAAAATCATGAGATATGTAGTTGATATCCAGAAGATATAAGAGAACTATTCTGTTCTGTAACTAGTTCTGATGAAGGCGTAAGCCGAAATAACTATCAGCTTTATATCTTATACATTTTATAGAACTAAAAATTTGAAATCTTTTATATATTATTCAAGGTTATGGGCATGTTCATGGGGTCGTGATGCGTATGTAATGTAATGTGATTTTTTTTTGCTTGAAATGAGTTCAATGAGTTAAATCCGTTTTGAATTATGTATCGTATATACCCGTCTTAATAACTAGAAATAATCATATTAAGGCAATGAAGGTGTTTTCATTTTATGAATGTCATCGTTGGTTCGTAGAAAGCATTGGAATTAATTATTTGCAGATGTTTCACAAATCCTTGGAAACCAGTGGCGTACAACTGATACATACTTATTTATTTTAGTACACCATTTGATCCCACTCGAAGGCGATAAAAGGATCAGTGCTTCATTGAAAAACGGGTATTGTAATGTGTGTTATATAAATGCTCGTACTTGCAATGTCATGAATAATACGGAATGTAATTTCGTTCAACACTTTCGATCGGATAACAAATTTTAAATTTAACTACCATCATCAATTTAATTTTAAAAACACATAAATGTATGAATTTAATAAAGACATTAATCTTGATTTGTGACCGAAATTTTTGATTTTGGTCACGAAAGTCATAGTTATGTCCGGTCATAATGTGGAGCATGCGGATTCTTAATGAAGGTATATACATTAACTCCATTTTTCATTTAAAAAATACTTTTATAATATTATATATTCAACCATTCAGACCTATCAGAATTGTTCATAGATTATAAATTAGGAGTGTTAGGACATTAACAAAATTAATATATTTTGCTGATATTTCGAATTTATAATCGTATGAAAAAAGTGTAACAACGAGAATGAAAATCACAATATAAAATTATGCAATCATGAAATGTTAAAACGTGACAAAATGTATTTGATTTTGTCATTGAAAACGCTAAATCGTATGATCTATAAGAGGTTAATATACTTATAGACTAAAAATGTCCTCACCAAAATTAGTCCAAATTTTTTTACAGTTGATAAAGGTCATTTGAAAAAGTACATTTCTTATTCCAAAATCTTTTCAAATGATTTCCTGATTATTTCTTCCAATCTCCGAATTCTGGTCAATATTAATAATCTTAATACAGTGTGTGCGCTGGAAAGGTTTACTGTTTTGTTTGGCCGCCCTTTTGATAACATGAATTTTGACAGCTCAAATTCATTAATGGCGGAATCTTAAAAATCATTGGGAATGTTGAAGGCTAATAGATATTTTGTGAATTTTATTCTTTTTAATGAACTACGTCATTTAGATTGGCTTTTGTTTTTGTACACACTTTTTTATAATACTATCAAATATATTGTATAATTAGTGATATTTTTGCTTTTCATAATATGAAGGATATTAATCCATAAAAAATAACACTTTGAAATGGTCAGAGAAAAGTAAGAGATAAGTAAAACAATACTAGACACAAATTGATTTTTTAATATGAAACTATGCTTAAAGAAAAGCGAGAAATAAAAATTGTTGATGCTGGATCATAATAAGAATGAGGGATTAAAAACCCAATTCCTGGCCATATTAAATATAAGTTACGAGGAAAAAGTTCTATAAATGTTATATTCTTTTATTCCTTATGACGTCTACCTTTACTAATGTGACCATTTATTTTTGTCCTCAAAACGGGACATCTACCAATTTTTACGTCATAGTACGTATATTCAAGAAAACATGTATTTTTTCATAGTTTTTATGTATTTATAAAAAGAAAAGGAATGTTGATAAAGAAAATAAGAGGAATAAATATGAAAAAAAAAATATGTTGTTTTATATTTTTCTGATGAACAATTTTTTTAAGTATAACTGGGTTTGATTTAAAATAAGAACGGAATTCTTGGCAGGATTTTTTAAAATTTATTTTAACTAACAACATCGCTATAAGAACTCTGACTTGTAATTGTGTTTTTTTCTGTCGTCCACAACTTATTCTTATGTGAAAAGACTTTTTTTATTTATATAAATTGTACTATAAATATATAAATTGTTTCCGTGTGTTGCCCTTTTTTTTAAAACGGGACATTTCAACGTCCCGAAGCTGTACTTGGGGACAACGGGACAGGCTACCTAAAAACGGGACGTATGGTCACTTTAACCATTACACTATAAATATACAAAAGAATTTAATTGAGAGTAAAATTTTCGCTTTATTGTCCGATTCCATTAATTAAACTTTAATTCATACATTTTATGTACTTGAAATATATTTTTATAGCATGCAAAAAAAGATTTTTTTTTTAGCTTGAAAAAATTCGATGGCAATATTTATTGAAGATTGTAATTATTTCCTTAATCTAATATAAATTGCAAAATCATAATATTTTATTCACTATTTTAAAATAATTACAAATGAAAAAAATAGTTAAAACTTTAATTATAAAGTAATTATTATATTTGACAAGGCACTGTGAGTGTTTATATCGCGTTGCATATGGCCGTGACATATTTTTAAGAAATAAAGTGATTGCGCATATGCATTTTATACTCTTATAATGGAAACAATTTTGCTGTAGCCATGCGATGCCTTTATTATTATAATATTATTAAAATATAAAATACAATTCATTTAATTTACTTTTAAATGGAGTAAATTCCATTGAAGTATGTAAGCTTTTTTTATACTTCGGTGACAAAACAGAACAGTGACATAAAAGTGTCAAAACAGAAGAGAAAAATAATGTAAATTACATTATATGTATATTATAAAAAATACTGTCATAGTATGTGATTTATACTCCCATGTTCTGTTTAGTACGGTTACCTATTCCTCCCAACTATTGCTTGGAAAGTTGTCAATAAAGCCTTAATATGTACAACTGTTTACGTGTTTTCAATAATTGGTTAACAAACATTTGTTTTGAAATACATTTTTTTTTTTTTATAAAATTACATACGATTCGTAAAGTGAGGGGACAACGATGAAACAATCCAGTGTCAAACTAAAGCAGGGGTAAAAAAACTCATAATATTTTTATAATTTATGATATCGACTGAAGGTGCTTGATGAAATTTCGATTTCAAATATTAAGTGTTGCAACTTTATACGATTCCACATGTTTTGTCACTACCGATCCGGGTTTCGCCTTTCGGCATCTTCGGGCATTCTATCATACGGATGCAACAGAACTGACTATACATAATATTGTCGTTTAATTTATTTTATTTATAAATGGAATACATAAACTGCACAGTTAAATATATACACATATAATATAATTTCTTTTGATTTTCACCGACTCGATAATACGATAGACTTTTTTAAGTAAAAATTGTATCTCTTGTTATTATATTATTTGTTAATTTTCATTCAAATTGTATAATGTAGATTGAGTTGTTAGTCCAAAGACCCTTAACGTCTAAATCGTTGAGATTTAAGTGTTTTTAAATATTTTTTTTTTAAATATATGAGTGTTAACAGTTACCACCCTTTTATATGTGTAAAACGACCTTTTATATGTGCCAACGACCATACCACGTTGTAAGCACCGGCTCTCGTGCGATCACCGAAGTTAACCAACATTGGGCGCGGATAGTGCTTGGATGGGTGACCGCTCGGGAACACCGAGTGCCGTGTTCTCTTGGCTATGGGCAGGAAAACCCAGACAGAAAACCGAACACCAACCCGCCTGGGCAGAATGGTGTTGCTATGTCCAAACCCCCCCTGAAAAAAAGAACAAAAAAAAAGCAGTGGGAGGCCTTCATCCAGCAGTGGATCGACCCGGCTGATGATGATGATATGTGGACAAGCTAATTTATTTGTTGAAATATAGTCTGATTTGTCTTGAAAATTTCGATAAGTTTTTATTGCACCAAAACTACTCAATTATTTGAAATATCCCCAATGCGAATCAACAGAGAACACATTAAAAATTCTTTTAAGCTTTCATACATTCATTTAAGACCATTAAAAATAGCAAATATTTACATAGCAATTGGAATTGGGAATATGGTCACACTATTTTAGGATCAGACAGTGAACATCAAAACAAGCAATCTACGTAATGCTACACAAGAAAGATTATCGTGTCGAAATGAGCGTACAAGATATACACCCAACTCTCGCATTACTTTCATACAACAATATATGGATTTTATAAAAATTTTGTATGAAGGTTTCTTCTTGAATTATCAAAGCACCAAAAATATTCATTTTAAGGTCAGACTGGAAGGTTCTTCGAAGTGTATAGTAAGGATGAATCATTTATCAACAAATAAGCAAAGGAGAGCTATAATATTAATCACAACATTTATGCTGTACTTGGGAGGAATAATTCGTAAAATTTCTCAAGTATCGTGAAATAGGTTATGTCTCTAGACCAGCTTCATACTATATATTGATATTAAAATAAATGTGTTTTTTTTTTAAATTTATTTATACCAGTGCGGTCATGAAACATTTCCATATAAACGCTGATGATTATAATGCGGCCACAATAAAATTTTATGTGGAAACTACTGTTCTTGATCCAGGGTAAGTCTTGAAATTAATAAATAACGACAAATGTTTTTTCTGTACCATTGAATGAAACATACAACATAACACATCATATTTTATTATTTGAATAAAGCTAGTCCTCGACTTACGACCAAAAAATAGCATTACGCTGAAATATACAGGAAAAAAGCTTCAACAAACAACTCAACTAAAATTGGTTATGTTTTTTAAAAGACTACTACTGCTTCTTCTTCCACTACCGATGATGAGCCATTGGATTGTACTTATATAAGTACGGATGACGAAAGATTTTAAATATTAATGAAGTACATATTTTATTTTGTATTAGTAAATAAGTGTAAATTTAACAAAAAAACATATAAATAAATACACATGTTTGATTTTTATATTTAAGTACATACATATTTTGTATGAAATTCGAATTACGACTTAAGTCCAGGAACGTATCTTGGCCGTAAGTCGAGGAAACCTGTACATTAATTAATTTAATAATAATAAGTTATCGCCGCTTTTGTTTCTTATCTGTCAAGTTAATCGAAAACCTACCCAAGCCTAGCACTTTAATTTTTTATATTTAATTACATGGATAAAAATTAAAAACATTCGACCCATTCTTATGTGTTACACGTGGACTGTTAACACCAGAGCTTATCTCTACAGAAATTATTCCGTATGAACTGTTTGTTAGTCATTCGTAAGGCCTTTATTTTTCAGAGAGTATAATTGTGAAAGATCGTCGTTGGGATAAGAATACTTTTGACGTATTCCGTCTCGTTATATACCGGTTTTAAGAATCAAATGGATGGTAGGAAATTTAGGCCATACAATGATCTCTCAAATAAAAATCTATAAATCGACTCAAGGATGATTTTGTCTACAATAGGATTCAAGCTCGTAAACACTGCAACGATTTGAACACTCGACTACACGCGTTGTGTTTTAATTGACAAATAGATTAAAATATGTATTATTTTCAAGAATATCGTTCGAAAAATTCACCTTCATTCTAAAAAACAAAAAAAACACCTGATATTTGAAACCTTTACCTTAAAATTTACATGTTATTCAAATATATGATAAGCATCAAAACAACCAGTTCGATATTAGTCATTCACAGAAATTCTGTTGGTTAAATATTTATAAACGTGTTTGAAATAATCGTTTTCCAATAATGGATCAGACAAAATGTATATTTCGTTTTCTTTCATATATGTGAAACGTGATTACATCGATACTGTCATTAATATGTTGTTATTATTACTGGATATTTAGGTTATAAGATACAGGTCGAAATTTTAACATGAAAGGAAGAGGAGTTGTTTTTCGTTATAAAAATATATTGACAGTGTTATTTTACTTATGTAATGATTTTTTTTACTTGATTTGATATTTGCTTATTTGCAAAATACTTAAATTAACATATAACGTCTAATAATTACACTTATATCCATAATTGTCTTTACAGCGTACCTCGAAAATAATCTTTCCATCCTATTGTAAGCTAAACAAGGCTCAATCAAAACTTTTTTAGGTGAACCACATCGATTATATTTAAGTGGAAATTCTTTGTCTTTTGAGATTATATATATTTTAAAAAAATCTGAAGTAGGTAGATATGTCTATTCAGATTTTTTTATATTGTTTTGTACCATAAATATATGATAGCATATTTAATCCATTTGTGAAAAAAATGCTTTATCTTTCGAATCCCTAGATAAAAAAAACGATGAATAATATTTTGAGTGATAATTGTATATATTAATTAACTGTTTGATTTCTCTATTTGGGAAACGCTGATATAAAATAATTTAACTCTTCTGTTTAATCGTGTACGTATAAGATAGCAAAACGCATTTACGCATCCCAAATGTTTGTAGTTAGCGGATCAACAAAACACTTATTGTATTTAATAAAATATTATTTTGACGACTTTTTTGTAATCTGGTGTCGATATTTTGTTGAAACAAAATTTACATGGTTGAAATCGCAGTTATGTATTACAATGTTTGATTGATCCACATATGCATGTCATTATCCGACGTTTGACGTAAGACGACAGTATGTATATATGGCATTGAATTATAAATTTATTTATAATATAATACAATTCCATATAAGACAATACTGTTATATTGTATTTGAATTAAAAATTGTACCAATATGACAATGTCGAACGATAAATTTTTTTATTGCATCATCGTGGCCTCTAACACGAAGTAAATTTTGCAGTATTGGTTTATACTATGCACTTTATGAGTTGTATTCGAAGGTTTCCAGGGAATGATTAGTATTTTTTAAAGACATATTATTTAGTAGCTGTTTAGCGTACTGTCATCTTATATATGTAAACAGAAATGAATCTAGAAGTAACATTTAGAAGGAAGGCTAACACATCGCGGTAAATAAAACTTTAAATTTCACGAAGATATCCACAAAAGGTTTTAGATAGCTAATTTATTGTTTTTACTCTTGTTTTAGGCATTTTATTTGTTGTACAATATTTACAATGCTCAAAAGAAAAGAAATAATGTCATCTCTTTGTTTTGATTACAATTTATAATAAAAAAAATGTTTTTGACTCGTTCTTAAAATATGCCATAATCTTTAATCTGTTCAATGGATTCTGCTGTGGTTTTAACAATATAATTTAATTTGACTGTTAAACCGAAGTATTCCCCTTAGAGATATATAGAACTATTAAATATTATTGCTGTACAATTCACGAAATGCTAATAACCCCACTTCTGAATTCAGTTGACGATAATTAGATTGGTTTCTAAATTGCTCCTGACATTCTACGCCTTTTTAAGAAGTACAAAAGAAGCTGTATTGAATCGAATTAAGTATTAAATCAATTTATATTTGAGTACAGTGAAACCCCATTTTTTTAAGAAGTCCCAAAACAGAACGATTGTGGTTACAGTTCATGTGAAATTTGCAACGAAATGTTTGTTTGTGAATTATTTTTTTTATCTTCTTATGGACATTCATTTTATTTTATGAATAGAAGAAAAAAAATATACTTAACGGATAGTAGTAATTATATTATATTTAATACGTTCAAAACCAGTAACTTTTATAGAATGGATAATTTGAAGTATGTTTCAGATAAACCGATCATGATTATATATATTTTTTAATATTCTGCATATTTTTAATTATTATAAAAAACAGGATCGATATTAATTGAAAAAAGTCAAGGTAAGACACATATCTCTAAGTTTATATAGTTTGGCCATAGCTTCATGTGTGTACGTATCACCTTGATATAACAATTAATTTTAAAACAATAGATTAATTATGCCCAGCGCTTTTTTCTTTCCAAATAGCGGAAACTGAAATGAAATTGTTTCCATAGCCTTCGTCCCGAGCATGTTAACGTCACATCAATCATGATTATCAGCTGTTGTTTCATTCCGTACAGCCAACCCGTTTGTCAATAATGGGACATAATGGACATTGCTAAATCAATCATCGACATTTCCATGATGCTTCATTCAAATTGTTTAGTAGTTAAAGTTTAAACTGGGGCAGTAGTAGTCGTTAGCGGTGGTTGCTTCGTTAATATTTTAGAATCGAATTAAGTAGGTTAAAACTCTAAACTATATTTTTTTGTCGGTTTGAAAGTGGAACTGGCAACGTAAAAGTTTTTCGTAAATTAAATTTGTGTTTATGAAGTTATAATATATATAATACTTTGAGGATGTGTGGAAATATTCAAATACTATATTGATAATGTTAAATATATTGTAAAAATTGTTGAATGATTTTTTTACAAATTATATAACATATAAAAAATATTAAATTTAGTTGATTAAAAATGTGACAATATCTCATTCGATTAAATATTATTCCATTTTTGTGATTGTCTACAATTTATATACAGTGGATAATGAGTAATTGGCGCGATTGAACTATAATCTTCTGGTTGATTTAGACAACTATCAAAATTAAGATTTTCGTCCTTAGCAATATAACTGTGTGCTTTAACCGTTTCAATACCGCGAGATCATATGTTTCCTCTAGGCGGGGACGACGCGAATACCATAAGGACATATGTGTCCACAGACTTTTAAAAATACGTATAAAGTATTCCAATTGGAACTACCGTGTTATTTTCTCACATATTGCTAGCGACATCTATCTATTATAACGGAAAAAATGTGTCATTTCTGTTAATAAATATTCAAATCAAATTCAATAGAAGTCGACGTAGAGAGGTTGCTAGGGGTGCCACTTTCGGAGTAAGCCATACAATAAAGCGTGAATTGAATAATTGTGAAGCGAAATAATGCAAGTCTAAATGTATCCCTTGGCAAACTTTCACCATTTGGGTCTTTTGTTTTGAATTTATACCGGAACTCTTGCTTGTGTCAGCTAGTGACAGCCCTGAATTTTTCTTTTTTCCTACACAATTATTTCAGTTGTCAATATCCTGTCCCTATTATTCAAACTAATATTTACGTTTAATGATAGTGACAACCCTTAAAAAAGGTTAAAATTTCGACTCTTTGATATTAAAAATTCAAACAACACATGCCAATTTATAAATAAAACAATAGTACTATTCTTAAATTCGATAATGTTTTTTTTTTAAATAAAAAAATTCGCGGTATATGATTTTCACCTAGCTTAAAATTTCACGGTACTGAAGTGGTTAATGTAGTTTCTTGTTTATCCTTCTCACCACGTCATATTCCTAAATATTATACATATAATGCGTTAAAAAGTTTAGTCTTGCGTTAGGACGCATTACATATTTTGTCATTTTACTTGATAAATGCATATATTATACACATTTAAGTGATAACAAAGATCGACACGAAGATTGAAATAATTTAACATCAAGACATTAACAGACAAACGAATGAATACAGCCCTCATACATCGAAACAAATTATCGAATTTTATTAACGTGATTGATCTCAATAAAGAACGCATATTTCAAGTACTCACATAATTTTAGTGCATATAGTATTGATAAATTCACTGAATGTCATCGAACTATCTATCAAGAAGGTGGATTTAACTATCTCTTAATATTTTGATAAAGAAAACACCAGATTGTTAACACGTACCTTCCAATATATTTTATTATTGATAAATTAATAATAAAAAAATACGTTTTGATTTTTTTTTGAATTGATCTACTTTCATAAACATTTAAAATTCGCAAATATTTTCAAGAACTAATTACGTGCGAAAGTCGAGGGCCGCTTCCATTATCTTTTCATCAAACATAATTATCATAATTGTAACACTTTGTTTAATTTGAAAAAATATTGACATAAAAAATGAAGTATTTTACAATTTTTTTAAAAAAAAAAAACAAAATTGTAGGGATGTGCAGTCGAAGTCGTAGAAAGAACGACTCCACTGCGACTACTTTTTCGATTAGACCCTAGTTTCCCAACCTGGGGGTCGCGAAGGGTTTTTGGGGGGACGTCAACTTATGCGGTCAACTAAAAAAAATATCTTTTTGGGATGCTTTTGGATTGTATGAGGGGGGGGGGGTCGCGGGTTACATGGATTTTATGAAAAGGGGTCGCCACCCGAAAAGTTGGGAAACTATAGGTTAGAAGGTTTTGATGAAAACTTCAATGAACAATTTGCCGGATTGATTGGTTGATCTTTAATTTAAGCTTAAGAAAAGTATAAAAAAAACCTGACAAAAATATATTTTTTTAGTCGAAGACGTGTTGTTGCTCTATGTCGCAGTTGTGTTTTTTAACGACTTTACAGCCCTGCAAAATTGCAAGCGCTACTACAATATAAGCCAGGAAAATGTTTCTTTTATCATATGAAATCATTTTATCATATGAACTCATGAAATCTCAATTGGAATAAAACATTTCTAAGAACCCAAAAACGGTTATCAGTATCAAATAATAATCGGTAGTCTATAAAACCATATCAAAACAAATTACTTATTACGAGTAGCCAAAATAAGTTATCTCCGATAATTGCATGCAATTATTTCCTACTCTATGTCACTCAATCGGCCAGCTTAAATAAATTCAGCATGTAGATCTTAATAAATTGAACCTATTTGCATATGAAGTGTTTAAAGCCTTATGTATGCATGTGGGCCTCACAAAATGATCTTTTCCGCTTTTTTGCACCCACTAATTCAACAACACAATAACAATTCCCACTCAATTAAGTGCTATTCGATGTGATTTTGTTCTTGAATAACGTTAGCTGTACTCTATCGCCGCATAATAAATGTATAAATGAAATCAAAATGTGAATTGGATTACTATTTGAAAATTTAAGCATTAAACTGCAAACATACAATATTTTATTTGTAAGATTTATTACACGTCAATTAATATTATATAAATGTTTTTTTCCATCAATAAGTGACAATAAACATTTTAAAAATAATCATGTATATAGTTTGAATAGTTAGAACTGTGTATACTTCTATATGTTTTGTTCTGGCGACCTGAATTTAGCCTTTTGAAATATTCAAGATTTCTATGACACGGATGCAATAGAACTGATTCAGTTCAGAATGCATGAACATAAAAAACTTGTAGAACTGTTCTTAGTTTTAACAGTTCAAATTTGATATCAAAATTCCACTAAAAACCTATAATCGATGTCACTAACTTTCTTTCTTGGCCTAAGGTGTAGGTGATGTTTAAATTCAAATATCATCATTGAACCCTGTATAACGAGATCAATTATCTAACTCAAAAGAGCGAAACTGGTCGATCAGGAAGAAATAATTAGCCGATAGCAATTACAATCGATTTTTTTAGTTTTGTAATTTTAAAATTGACTACTATGATAAATAAATACGAAAACATTTTGATTATTTTTTTAATTTTCAAAAAACATCAACAAACTTTCATGTACGATTCTGACTAGAAGTATATCACCATGAAGATTATTTAAAAATAGCTCCTAACCTCAAAAAAGTTGCGCTTCCTTAACACGTTGGCTGCGTAAACATATTGTACTGTTTCACAGAGGGCCTGAAAAATACCCATTTTTTGAAGCCATAAAAGTTTGTAAAATATTAGGGACAATTGTTATATTTCTCCGAATTTGGTCGCCCTAAAGGTCATTTAGACAAAAAAACATTCGTGCGGCACATTTACTGGCATTATTTACTCATCAGATTTCGACATATTTGCAGTATTTATTGATGTTGTGCCATCTGTAATACCCTAAAGACAAATTCACACTAACATATTTTTGATTTATCTATAATTTTATTTTATAGGGAATTCTATCCTTCCTTTTTTACTCCAGGTTTTGATTTGCAGTGATTTATTCATCTTCAAGTGTTGTTGATAATAATTTTTAATATCGGAAAAACACACTATGATATAAAAGCAGTTGAAATGTTATTTACACTCTCACAATGCACTACAATAAATATATGACAGTACTTTGAAATAAAATTTGAATGTTAGATTCATATTTATTCGTGATTTAGTCGAAAACAGAGTTCTAATCACAAGCTAGGTTTATTCGGGCAATCGGGACAATTGAACAACGAAAATGTTCATTGTTTGGTGGTCAAGTTGAAGAGGTAGTTTTTTTTGAAAATTGCAAAAATATTGAAACGCAAGTGTACTAAAACGTAGAACGAAGTTTATAGAATTGTAAAAAAATAGGTACGCGGTGCTTAGAAAAAAAAATTATTATTTCACAAAATTATAAGAAACAGTGATAAAAAAAAACCAATTTACATCTGTCAAAAATATTTCCACAAACTATAGCAAATCATTTGATGTAAGTATTTCGGTAAAATGAATAGTGTGAATGAGCCTTTATGTGATGGTTCTAAAGAAATGTCCCGGATGTCTTGACCGTGGCAGGTACTTACTAATACTAAAAGATCTTTTGTTATATTGAAAACACGGTTCCCGTGACCGACGCGGTTATGCAATTCAGCCATGGACACGGGAGCCGTGTCGTACGCACTGATCAAGTTAATCCGACCTCTAGTCCTGCCCTAGACTTATCCTTCTAACTTACTCTTTTTAAATAATGATCAACTTTAATTCTTATTGAAAAACTTTTGTTTTCATAAACGTCTTATACATACTCTTCATTGGGACCAAATACAATTTCAAAATGTATTCATATACGATAAATACTAAGGCATTGTAAGAAATGTCGAGAAGATTGTCTTATTATCGAAAAACTGTTGCTTCATGTGTATTAAAAATGAAACTAAATGATTATAATTCTATAAATATTATCAATTATTTTTTTTAACCGAAATAATTATTTGACGCTTCATGTTGAAGTCTCGATTGCGGAGTTTAATTTCGAATTTCTTATCAATAATTGATAAGCTACTATATGTTTTCTAGGTTAACTATCCGGAGCTACATTTTGTGCTAAAATTCCAATATAATACCCATAGAATGTTCATTCGAAAAGGATGCGGTTGATGACTTAATTTTTAACCAATAATTATAACCAACATTGGCTTCATTGGAAAATTATTTAATATAAAACAGTGCTTCTTAACGTTATTTTTCTGTTTTGTATAATATAATAATTTTGTTGTTATAATAATTTACTGATTGCTCTGGTGGACATAGCCATCAGGACGCTAATGCGTGCTGTGGGATTGCCCCGAGATGAATACCGAACGAACAGAAGTATTTAGTATGGTTCGTCCTCATACGGACCCAATAGGCCGAGCTGACTTGCTATCAAGATGAAGCATTTTATAAATTTGCAACATCGAACAGGAACGAGATGTTCTCTGTTTCTTTTGAGATTTAACGCTTCTAGTATCACTAAGTGGATGAGCAAGTTCCAATCTCTTTTGTTCCCTCTTCTTTTAAGCACAATGGTTTAAAGTTCAATCCGTGCAGCTCTGTATCAGCCCAAAATGAGAAGTTTTATTATTATCACTATTGGGTTATGGAAGGCGGTCGAGTAACAGCGACTGCATACAAATAATGAATGGAAGCGAAAAAAACCATTTTTATAAAAATTTATTGATTTAGATAAAAAATGTGAAAATTTAACAGAACTATTTGTAAAATTACTTAAGTAAGTAAATGTATATGTCAGGTCAACATTTCGTACAAAGTAGTCGTAAGACAATTTCCCCGCAAAAAAAAAACAAATTTGCTTCAGGTATGGCGTGTCCCACATGTTCAGAAGCACTTTAGTCTAAAAATGTCAAAGTCAACCTTGCTACTTAACATTCACACTTCATTCATGTCACTTGTTTTAAGAATTTCATTATTAAATACCCCATTAGAGTTGTATTTATATATAATAAACAGGGCTGTGAAGACGGACTCGGAGTCGTGATAAACAAAGGTCTCCGATTACTTCTTCGATTAGACAATTTTGAAAAATATTTCATGGAATAATTTTCCATATTTGCTGATTGATTCTTAATTTAATGGGAATCTTTATAGGAAAGGTGGAAAAACTTAACAAAACTAAACTTTTTTAAGTTGTGTTGTTAGTCAATACCGGAGTCGGAGTTATGTTTTTTTAAACAACTCCTTAGCCGTAATAATAAAACAATATTCTTTATCAAACAACTATCTATAAGAAATCTTCACTTATAACATATCTATTCTACATGTTCGACCATGATTGTTGATATTTATAAAAGAAATCCAAACAATTTTGAGTGTTGATTTTTAATTATGCCAAATACTTGAGTGGAAAATTCTTTCCATATTTCTAACGAAGAGAATACGTCAATGGTTAAATTCAATGATGTAATATTAGTTAAATTTGCTAGGCACTCCAAAATTTATTTTTTCGACCCAGACGGCATCGTATCAAAGAACCCAAAAATGGCCACCTCCATTTTTATATTATGATAAACATTACGATTATTCACAACAATATAACTGTCAAGTCAAAAGCGGACAATGTTTTACAATGCTTGACATTAATTAATCAAGAATTTATCATTTATGATACTTATGAACTGAATCATAAAACTATAGTTTCAATTCCAACAATTTGATATGTCCTGAATCAAGTTATATATATATGCATATTTTAATATTTGTGCTACGACTCAATGATGATTGCGGATGGAAGAATATTAAAGATTTTTATTTATTATATGTACACGCTAGTCAGTTACCAAATTAAGTGTTGCTGACAAAAAAGTGGCCAAATCCATTAAGAACTATTTTTCAATAAGCTTTCTTTACATATATGTGGTATGGAAGAATTTTTTTAACGATTATTATTTGTGATACAATAGAAACTCCTTAATTGAACTCGAAATCAATCCAAATAACTGATTTATTTGAATTTATGTGATTCGTTAAAATTTTACGAGTTTATTGTACAATACAAGTAATAAAATAATCTATAACTTTATAAGAGTTAATTTTATGTAATTGATTTTTATGGGATATTTAATATTAGTTCTACTCTCTAAAAATTGTATATTACGAAATTACTGTAAAATTTTGCATTTTTATTTAAATAATACGCAATGAAAAAATAGCAAATAGTGTAGTAGATATTTCTGATGAAGACGTAAGCAGAAATAGCGATCAACTATATACCTTATAAATTTTGTAGAGATGAAATACATTACAATTTTTTGACATATTATAATGGTTTTTACCAACCAAATGACAATTCAATCAATTACTTTAAAATTCAAACTATTCAATACATTACAACTGTAGTGATTTTGAAGTATGATTTTAATATCAAATTATCCAAGGAGAACGCATGATGTCTCATTAGTGCGTTTTACTTATAGATGTGCTGTAAATATTCTATTAACTGAATAGAGAATTTAACTTTGCCATTTGAATCACTTTTGATATATTTATATATTTGATTTTATGAATTATAGAGCGTGTAACAAATAATATAATATAACTCATCGATAAGTCACAATAGCCAAATGTCGACTTAATGCTTATATAACAACGATATGGTTATCGAACAAAGCAGAAAAGTGACAAACCAAAACACGTAATATTTTTCTCGAATCTATCATATTGACACAAAATAAATACATAAATAAATAAATGCATACAATATAAACATGCAAGTATTCAATTTGATATCCTACTTGCTTTGTCAAATTATCATTCAGTATTATCAAATTGTCAGTCATTCACTTAAATAAAAGAGATGTCATTGTTTTGTATTGAAAATAATTTTCTACGATGTAACTGCAAGTCCAGAATTGAATTGATCGCTATAAGAGTTATAATGATTATCTTTGCCATTATTATTATTTTATATTTTACCTTATTGGCTGATTTCAGCTAATAATAACTTTGATATACACTTACCCAACAATATTTTGAAAGATATTTGATTAAGAGACATGAAAAACTGGCAGCCTACGATAGATAGTCTTACTATTTTAGTCCTGATTTCCACGTCCATTACTGAACACGCGATTAGCTTTTAACTGACTACACTAATATTTATTTATTTCCATCTTTTGAAAATTCTGCTTTCGAAAAGATTGAAGACGATTTCCCTTCAGCCCTCAGCAAATATCTTTTCTTCAAATTAATTGTTACTGAGGGCATTTTAGTCTAAAATAGATTATACTCCACGCCGAGTTCAATTATGACGATTATATTGAGCATTTTAGTTTAAAATCAATTATATTTCCCTTCATTTGATTTATTTTTAAAGCGATTTTTGCGTGTTAAGTGAAAAGCGTGTCTTTTCGTTCACGAGACATTTCCACACGAACACTAATATTTATAATGCGGCCACATTAAAAAAAATCTTAAAATCATTATACTACCAGCCATATGTAAACAACTGCAAACAAAAATAGAAAGACCTTAAGTCTAAAATCAGTACTTTTTATGAATCTTTGATGGATAGTATAATAGTGTAATATAAAATTTACTAATTTTAAGGAGTGCAGCATTGACATATACAAAAAAAATATACTTAAAGAAATGTTTGCCTTCTGAACGGAGTTAAGTCACGTTAAATTCGAGTTAATATATGTTTTTACATCTACAATACTTTTTAAGCTGTTAACTGTCACTTCTTGATGGAAAGGTATGATATTTTAAATAATAAGAAATAAGTGGTAAAAAATGTGTTTTTATTTTTAAAATATATACATTATTAGATCTGATCTGAGAAATTGTCTGTGTATTGCTTTGATGTACATATTTGTTTCATGTGCACATGTGTTCTAATGTGTATCGGGCAACAACATTCACATTTGTAAATCAGTATTGTAAGCCAGCCGTAATTTATTTTTTGTTGCGATTTACCGGTCGGGTATTTTTGCCATCAATGGACCGATCCCTTCAGTGCATCGTAGAATTTTAATATGTTTATTTGTTAAAATGTTGTTTATCCCGTCAACCTTGTTTATTATTTGAGGCAGATATAATTCTTCGTCTTCAAGCTTCGATTCATTGTTAATTAGCTGGCAAAGTTGTTTTGATCGAGTCGAGCAATACGTGATAATTTGCCGCCTTCTAGAAAGCAAAGACGTGGACCAGGCGCAGTGTATACTGTGCGTTAGGTAGGCGGGCTGGTGAATGTGTGGGCGGCTTACTGGGGCCGGTGACTACAAATGACTAAGCCGTCAGACTTATTTCTCGTTTGAAGAAGGAGTCAGAACAGCTTTCTATGGAGGTCGTTTCATTCATTTTTATTGTTCCGTAGGCGCCGATTTTGCTTGAGAATTAATCGATCACAGCGTTTTACATTATATAATATAAAACATTGAATTAAATCTAGAATTCATATATATTCTCGCCAGCAATTGAAAATAATGTTGAAGTAGTAAGATATAATGTCATAAAGCTGCCAAAAGATAGCAGCACGTGTTTGACAGATAAACAAAATGGCTGCATTGTTTTTAACAAAATTGTTTCATTTCACTAAAAGGAAAACTTCAAAAAGACACATAACTTTTACGTATTCTAGATTACAACAATATATAGATAATTTTTAATGTATTTCTCAATAATTTAAATTTAAGCAGACTCATATTGGAGTGTTAGCGTTCGTATGTTCTATCAGATCACTGGCTGTTAGCTCGGGGCTTGAGAAAACATTTCCTAGGTTGCGAGAAAGTATGGTTACTTTATATATATTTAATAATTATGCTGTAAAAGTTTCGTTTATTCTGTCCGTCACACAAATGTTGTGATGTCTAGATACTACTCACTAACTAAATGTCAGTGGATTGATACCTCAAACACTTTCATGTACAGGATCCACATTAGGAGTTGACATAGTCGAAAAAAATACTCGGTACAGGTTTTTGAAAAGGGAAGTGTGACTATGCATTTCCGGTCGCATTCCTCGCGTATGCTGACCTTAGTAATAAAACTGCGACGTTGGAATAACTTTTTAGAATAAAATCTAATCAAAATAAAAACATATTTCAGCACATATTTTATAATGGCTTACAAAGACCATTTCAGATGTGATTAATGGACAGTAATAATTTCTCTACATTTTTAGGTAATATTGAAGAAAAAAATTAAAACTTTGTCTTTCGACTGGTTGCGTAATTAGGCGAATCATATGTCTACATAATGTATAATCCGTGACAGTATCTTCAATCTGAAGATATTACCCGAACGCCACCAAGAACAGAAGTTTTTTTTGTATAATGATTGCATATGAAAACTAAATACCAACAGCTACCGAAATACATATAATTTTTTTTTTATATATTTGTCAACAGATGGCTTATTTGAGTCATTATGACACAAGAATGGGACTAGAACAAGATCAGTAGGAAATAACATCAGTAATTAACGGTTAAAACCATACACGTGACCAACGACATAAAATGGCTAATAAGCGATGTTCATAAAGTGAAGTTCTGAAAACTAAACTGTTACGCCATCGAATGAATTATATATGGCCAGCCCGTCGTATTCCAACGTAGCTGCACACAAATCATAAAAGGAGCAATTTAAATTTAATCGATTTCTCTTTTACATTTAATACCTTTTTTAATTGAGTCGATCCTGCATATGTGATTCTCCGAAATGCGGGTGACCAAACATTTGCCATCACATCAAAAACTGTGCTCATGAAAAACACTGACGGTGAAAATGTCACAGAATACCTTTTACTTTAATTAACGAGGAATTAATGACGTGTTACCTTAACTTATATTTGATATATTAACACGGTGAAAAAATAGCAATGTATTTTAGTTTTACAAAATTTATAAGATACTATCTGACCTGTCGCGCGTTGTTGCAGTCTCAGAATAAAGAAATTCAAGGAAACTCGTTATGGTAACAAACAATTTAATTGTTAAAAGTGTTGTTTTAATTAAATTTATTTATTATTAAGGGAGGTTGGGGAAGGAGTAGTATGTTAGAAACATTCCCGGGAGTGTACTAAAGAAATTTGTTAAGTTTCATATCGATCAGATGAATGGTGTAGTAATGTACAAACGACAATTACACATATACATTGATTTATATAAATATAAAGATTTAGTTGATAGTTATTTCAGCGTACGCCTTCATCAGAACTATTTTTAAACGTACATTTACTTATCTTTATATAGCAGTGTAGAAAAGGTACGCAATACATGTTCTCTTCTGTTTTAAAATCCTATTTTCATATTGTATTAATAAATTCTAAAATGTGCCAAATTGATTTTATGCATTTCTCGAACTGAGAGTTATTAATCTGGTTTTTTTGTTGATATCTTACGTTACTGTGTAAAATACTTCTTTTCTTTTCGATTGTATCTCATGCTTCTTAAAAAATTTAAATAACTACCGTCTTGGATACTACTGTGAAATATTTTATAACATTCATGGCACGCCATTTTTTTGATAACATTTTTAATAAACATAACACTTGTTTTATAATAAAAAATCGTTTAGACTAAATCCAGCCGGCAGTTTAAAGATATTCTTTCAGTGAAAAAAAATATAAAGACTAGTTTTCGAAAATAAATTGGTCACCCTAGTTGGTACGAAATTCACAGACAGGTTGCGACATGCCAGTTCTATAGACGAATATGGAATCGAAGGTGTTCCACTGAATTAGTAGGTGGTTATCATATATCTTCTTACTTAGTAACTGAACTGGTATAATATACATTGAAAATTACAGCAAACTCAACTAGCTGAATAGACGATTTGCATTTCAATAACACGCCCATCTATATTTTCGATAAAAACCAATTTGTCTAAACTCGAGTTAGCTTTTTAACATTAACATATATATATTATAAAAATATCGACCAAAATAATATATACAAAGTGAAGTTTGAAATTTAAAACATTTCTATAAATCATCTTTTTTGAGTAGTTCAAAAATGAAGCGTCACTTTGAAAATTGTATCAATGAAAGTGTTCTTCAATCCTTGGCCACGCTACTGAGTATCACTTGTGAGACCGAATTATTATATGTTATATAATAGTAATACTCCCATTTACACTAATATCAGGAAAATGTAATTTGGAGTAGTGTAATTTTTGAATCCCAAACAAAATTTAGTATTTTGTTTTTTTTCCGCGAAAAATAATAAAAAAATAGACGTAATATTAAGTTACTAGGTGAAAATCCATCGCACGGACAATCACTCGCCTGGCATGTGTTGAATACACAGACGCAACACATCCAACATTTGACTGTATGCGCCGCATAGACAGCCGTCTGGCTGTGTGTGTGCAGCCAAATAATCGTGCAATTGGGGGATTTGCGGTGAATATTTCAAGATAAAGCGTAATTTAGAGTAGTCTAAATGGCGTTCCTCTGTAATATGGCCATACATATATATCACAAACTTAGATAATTTGTGTGATTAATTTGATGAGAATTCTGAGATGTCATATATAATTGTAAAAAAGTTCTTATCGTGTATATTGCAAATAATAAATAGTTTGGTGTTACAATTGTTTGAGAATATATCTTCCCTACTCCACACACTTTCTCGTTTTAAAGCATACAAACTTTCCTCTTGCGCCTAAAAGCGTGCACGTGTGTGTAAAGCTAGCTGTTAATATTTTTGATGCAAGCATGCGAAAAAACTTTTCTCGTCCATATTGAAAAAAGAGGCTTAGGCGTAAATTGGATATAAGTATAACGTTGCGTTAATCTCATAGTAATCGCATCATAATTATATTTGACCGTGTAATTTTGAAGAATCGATGTTCTTAGCTGACATTTTCTTTGGAGAGACTAAATCAAGATTATCTTTTCAATTGAACTAGATATTTTTTTGTATTTTGTGAATAAGTCAATTTCGCCGAACTGCAGACTGTATTTTGCAGCGTTTGTGCCATATGGCAGGTATCATGTTGGTTTTGATATAAGTCCTTAGCAGGCGAGCCGACCGGTCTGGCCATATAGGGCATAAGTCTGTGGGACAGCCAATCGAAAGTGGGCGGACTTGACTCCTCTATCTGATACTGTTTCTTTATACAGCTCCATACCTACTCACCCATTATTCACTGCAATAAATTGAATAACACTATTTTGCGGGTGTTTTCCAACTTGAGTTTTATTACCTATTTATTAAAGCATTCAATTCATTGTATCGATATGAATGTAATCGAGAGCTTGATATAAACATTGATTATTTTCGCGGTATTCGTTTGATACATTAAACCAACGATTACTTTTCAGTTACCGCCTTACCTGACACCCAGTCGAATATTCTCGAACTGTCATTAAAATTATTACTGGCAGACACGTGTTTGTAGTTTTCACTTCTGTTATCGCTCATATTTAAAGCTCTACGAAAAAGCAGAAGAATTCAACCAGAAATCTAAATACTGAATAAAAGTAAATTAAAGCTTAGCTATTGACAGACAACCTAAATTTAAGGAAAAAGATACCTAGTTAATAGCTTAAATCTTTCTCAAATAATTCGCTATAATATCTTTTTTTTGGTACTTGATTTTTATATTCATGTATCACCATATCCGTCGTTGAATTTGATACGGATTGAGATGAAATTATAAATTAATTATAGATTTAACTTATTTTTTTAAATTTTGACCATTGTTGCGACGGTATATCATGACCTTAAAAAACTGGGTCTTTAGTGGAATCGTACACAGTTTTAACAATTCAACTTTAAAATAGTATTTCAATTGAAAGTTTCGATTAAATTTAGTTCAACTGACAAAAATCTGCACAATGATAGTAAACTAAACACGTTGGTTTATCTAGCTTCATTTCGAATTTCCTTCTTTTTGCCCTTTCTCCATTGATTACTGGCCACCCAATTGCAGAGTAGATCTTCAGGTTATGTTATTGCTAATCATTTCTCTTCGTCTTAATTTTTTGTTGGATGAAATCAATGAAATCTTGTACTGACTTCTGCTAATTTCATTTAACTTTGACCCCTAGCGATTATATAAATATAATATTTCATATCGACTTCCCAATCCAGACCAGCGGTATTTTTCGTAAGCAAGGACACTTTAGTAGTATGTAACAATTATACCACGCACGGTCTTGGCGAGAGAGAAGTTCGGAATCTATTACATCTGTCAAATTATTATCGCTTAACAGAGCCCTGTAATTTGGTGTACGGATTCTCTCAGCAATAGTTCTACTTAATTTTTTGAAATAAATATATTTAACATGTTACTTGATGTTTTTTTGTGTTAATAGAATTATCCGAAAAAGGAAACTAACTAAGGACTTTAAGCTGAATTTTGTCAATTGAAAATTTTGGTTTCAAAATTAGGAGCACAAAAAATATATATGGCATTTTATTCTCCCTTCCTTCTACCTTATCTAGCGTGCTTTATTAGACTATTCTTTATTTTAAACCAATTGATTTCATTAATTTTAAACATCATTATTTTATTGGTTGAATTGGCATTTACTGTGTAGAACTAACACGGCCAAAAAAAATAGAAATGTATTTTAGTTCTACAATATTTTTTTATAAGATGTAGTTGATAGCTATTTCAGCTCACGTCATCCTCAGAACTATGCTTAAACGTACATTTTCTTATCTATATATAGCTGTGTAGAAAAGGTACACAATACATCTTATCTTCTGTTTTAACCACATATAATATAGATATAAATCTTGCTAGCAAAAAAAATATTTAAAATAAACTAAAAAAAATAAACAGGCGGAATTTTTTTTCGGAGGAGCGGCGAAAGACCTATATTAGTCTGTTCGTTTAAAATTGGGTTTAAATTACTTCGACCAAATTGTCAAATAGTGTAATGACAGCCAAAACGCATGATTTTGCATTTATTATCCAGAATATAATAACACAAAAAATCTGACTCAAAAAATTCATAATTCATGCTTTAACATTTAATCCGTGTATCACAGCTTTTCATTCTGTTACAGTTAGACAGTTTGAATCATAATAGAAATAAAGATATACTCAAAATTATAAAATAAAAACTTTAACCTGTTTATTTTCTGATTAGTTACTTGGCTCTACTGAGTTTACTATATTTTTTGATATAACACCGTTGCTTAGAAACGCGGAAGTAAATACTTTTTGTTTAAAAGCACTTTTATTCATATTGTTGACATCAATGTTAAGAGTTTGATGTAGTAAAAAGGTCTAGCTTGTATGATCGTTAAAAACTTCACGATTCACAGATCTGTATTTAACTATTTTTTAACAATACATGACAAAAAGTAATGATAAATACAGTTTAAGATGAAGGTAATACGAAATGGAACAACAACTTACTGCTAAAACAAACATTCAGTAGGTTTCTTCGGATTAAACTGAAAATAATACCTACGACCTTCACTAAGGCTTTATGTTAAGTAAAACAAGGTGCTAAATTAAGCTTTGGACATACGTGCTTTATAAGACTGATATAAACAAATTATTCATCGTAAGTGAAGCAAAGTCTTGAGACTTGACCCAGAGGGAAGAAAAAATAACGTGTTTCCTTTTTTGTAACGCCTTCACATAGATTTGCATTGTTATTAATAGCAGCATGATGTGAGTCATGCATAAGAAACTCAGACTTATGGTAATTTTTCTCTCATTGTTTTTTTTTATTGTCAATAATTTTGGCAACGTTACATAACTTGGCATTATTTTTTGTTATCGAAAGGCGTTTGATTCTGCAATACACAGTATTTTATATCATAATAAATTTTTGCAATAATTTCCTTAGTCGAGCGGGCGGCTTTTGTGTTTTATATTGCATTTAAATTTGAATTGTTACAACTTTTTACGATTCCTAATGTTTTGTTACTAAGAAACTGCGTTTCGCCTTTCGGCATCTTCATATATTTTATCACATGTATGCAACAGAATTGACAATTCAAATTTGATATTGATATTCCATCAAGCACAGTGAAGTACGACCACCTTTCCATATAACGCAAATAATTAATTTTATCGTTGTTATTAATTATCTCACGAACTGTCGTATTATGCCAGTGCTCCGCAACCGGTGTGCCGCGGCACATTTTTCTAACAGAAGAAAAATAAAGTATTTCGTTTACATTATAAAATATTTTGTGAAGACACAATCACAGGGAAGCAGAAATAATTATTTCTCCGTTGGAATAAAATTATAAGTTCATAAATATTATACGCAGAATCTGCACTATAAATTTTAAATTTATAATAAAAACATAGCACGTAAAAAAATATAAAAAAGAATGAGTTTTACCAATTGCGTTGACAGTGAATCTTTCGCTTTTTTATATAAAAAATATTGACTTGTGGTGTGTCGTGAAATATTGAAAAAAAGATTAGTGTGCCGTGAAGACAAAAGATTGCGAAGCACTGCTATATGTCATATGTAAAAAATAGTATTTCATTGAATTATTGACCTATTATATTGTATGATCACTATTGATAAAATAACACACAATTGTAGTGAAAGACGATTAATATAATTTATATTATATTACATTATATTCTGTATATTTTTTTATAAATTATGAAGTACAAATCTATTCTATTGTAAATATCGGTCCGAAATTGTGGAATAATTTTAATCTTTAAGATTCAGTTTTTACAGAATAAAACCCCATGATTTTGTCTTCTTTCTAAAAACACTTAAATTTAATGATCTTAAATTCTTTTCAATAATATTCACTCATTAAAATAATCTCTCTTGTCTCTCCCGTCTCTTTCCTAACAGTTCCATCATAAAATCATTCTATTTATTACAATGAAATCCTCAACCTTCTCGAAATATCTTTAGCAAAAACACCGACGTATATTATTATACTAAAATGATTTGCGTGCTAGTATTCAGAGATCTTTAATTTGCAGGGCACACAAGCTTCGAGTCATAAATAATGACTATACTGTCTAAATTTGTAAATGCATCAAAAGTAAATATTTACACCAATTTCTACAAACTTTTTTTTAATATTTATAATTATGCTAATGAATCATGGTTTGCGAATTTAAAATCATAACAGAACTATTTCAGAGCATTCCACCAAAGAGCAAAACATCATACAGCATTCAATGCAGGTGTCGCAAAACTTTTAATCTTATACGGCGACTTATAATACATCGTGTTGAAAATAGCATGTACATATGTTCTTTCAAATCATCTGTACTACCAGTTGATAGTCTTTAATATTTATTTTTTATATTAATCATTTGACAAGGTGAAAAATAGCAATGTATTTTAGTTCTACAAATTTTTATGAGATATAGTTGATAGCTATTTCGGCTCACGCCATCATCAGAGCTGTGTTTAAACGATCATTTGCTTATCTATATATAGCTGTGTAGAAAAGGTACACAATACATCTTCTCTCCTGTTTTAACGACCTAGCTTATTTCCTGCTAGCAATAAAACTAAAAAAAAAATTGTAAATGAAACTGAACAGACGGCAATATCAATGAGCTTACATATTGAACGGGGATGTTTATTCCGGAAAAGAATTAGCCCCTCGTAATGGTCTGAGGAGCGGCGACAGAATTATATTAGTTTGTTCGTTAGGAATTGCGTGTGATAATTGATATTTATTGATATCCAGCTGTTCTAAAGCCGTCATCTTGCGACCGTTATTACAAAGATGTAAACACATAGGTGCTGAGTTTAAATTTATATTATGCGATTCTTTTATAACGTGATATTGCTATTTTTTCACCGTGCTATAATGGAGTTCAACTAAGTAAATGCCAATTCAATCAATTAATCATTTGATTTTGGAAAACAACGTTTGCGCTGCAGTCAAATATTAATATTCAGTGTCGTTCAAGTAATCTCATAATTCTTGAATTCCTCAAAGTATTTAACATTTTTCTTTTTGTTATCTTTTGACATTCTAGTAATAAGCCATGACATCCAAATCCAAGCAATAAACATGCATATAAATGCGCCAAGTTAATATTTTTTTCACCTAGTGACTCGTGGAGAAAAAACCTCATATTTTTAACGCAATCCAGCTATGATTTCGATAATAAATTTAATAGACTTTTTACCACTCGGGTATATAATTCATAAAATTATTATCGTTCGAGTTGCAGACATACATTATTTCTATCATCAGTGTTTTAAAGTACACAGAATAACAAGGTTATTGAATTAATCACCATTTTAACCTGAATATTCTAATTATTTCGTTGCCGATTCCATTTTATTTTTTGATACTTACGGTTTGCGACGGACAATAATTGGCTCCAAGGGTCACGTTCTAACGATCCCTGCTATCTGTTATTGTCATCGATGATTTCAGCTTTCTTTACTGTCAACAAAACCACTCATACTTTCGTTGGATATCTAATTCTAATGAATAAAGCATTGTTATAAATAAATATTTGAGTACATTTATTTATGGAGCGCAAAATCATCAATTTTATGGCAAATTACCAATGTTCCTACAATATGTATTTTTAGAGATAGAAATTTAACGTAGCCAACTAACGCAGTCGGTCGAACTACTGATTTACAACCAGTTCATGATAGACAGCGAACTTGCCTGAAATGGCGGTAAAAAATTGAAAGTTTCATTATAATCCAGCGACTTATTTCGACATGTCATATTTGACTTTTTGGAAATCGACTTGAATTAAGTTTCAAATTATGGGCCAATAAGCTACTTTCAAATCATTATTTCTTTAATTCTTTCTTCTAAGCTTACCGACATGGACAGTTGTTATAAGTTGGTATTGAAAAGGAAACATATTTTTTTTTTGTTTCAGGCTGTCAACTTAAAGAAAATATTATTATTCTGAGTGTAACAACATTTTTGTTTGATATAATGTTGGATACATAACAAAGATATATCCTTTTGATTTCTCTAACGTAAATGTCGTCTCCCTTTTTACCCAAACGCGCCAGATATGTCTTTTTTAAACTTAAATATAAAATGTCGTGGAGAAACTTTCTATTCATATATATATATATATATTATGATAAGCATTGTTTTTTCAGAAGGTCTTCAAAATAACGTGAAAAGTTTACAAAAAAGTTTGTAAAAGTGCATTGCAATAAGCTGGGATAATTCAGGGATTTTGCTGTGACAATATGTACGTGGGAAATTAAGGTATTTAGCATACCGTTTAGAACATCTTACAACAGTTTAAAATACATTGATTTGAAAGAGCAACGCACTTCTAAAATACAAATATGATTATGTACCGAAGTAAATATAATTAGCAAGAGAATCAATTCTCAGATAAACCGACCTAATGAGAACGAAGTAGAATGAACACGAAGCAGCGACGTCAAGTTGGCAATATGCCAAGTCGTCGGGAGAAATACCCCACCGATGATTATTGTCCATACTTCGCTCACGCTTTAGCGCGAAGTGTTGGCACATAAATAAATATAGATTTGATGACGGACGAGGATTCCTTGACCACATGTTGGCAGACCTGTCACCGTTCCACCTAACCGCGACGCTGCGGTCGGTGACGTCACGTGTGATAACCGCCGTAAAAAACAGACACATTAAGTTATCAACGGTTTTGCTTCGAACGGAATTAAATTAACGATTAATGGAATACTTGTCAATAATACAGTTTGAATGAATTATGTATGACATCATGTATATATTTATATTGTTTATAGAAAGTTTTAGTTAATTTGCGAACATATTGAGAACTTACTAAGGAGAAGTTAACTCGTATTTTATATTCAGTTTTCGACATCCAAAACCTTTTAAATCAATTGATGATGTGTTGATTTCCAAATAAATTAATGTCTCTATAGATAACATTTCTTCTCATCAACCTCACGAACTGATACAACATAACGAGACACTTTGAGAGCGATTTTTCGACTAACATATTCTCTGAAAAAATAGGTCAAACGAATTAACCACAAAATTTTAACAATCGATTCCTTAAAAGTTAATAATAATGATTTTATTTGTATACAGTACGGTAAAAGAAATAAGGTTTGAATATTCTACCTTGAAATTATTTTAACATATTGTCAGTCAATACAATTTCGGAACCAAAATAGTAGCACGGTGAAAAAGTAGCAATATATTTTAGTTCTACAAATTTTAAAATACATTGCTATTTTTTCACCGTGTTATAATGGAGTTCTACCAAGTAAATGCCAATTCAATCAATAAACCAAAATAGTGTTATAATGAACCTTTATTTTTATGATCTCTTTGTTACTTTATCTCTCAATATTCAATTGTGCTCCAATCATGGAAAAAGTTTATTACGTTTGTATTATGCGCTAGCTATTGTACATACAAAATTTGAATAACCCATTTTTTATTTGAATTATCATATTCAACTATTGAGATTCATTTATTATTACATAGCATTTTTATCGAAATTGTTTAGCATTCTTCTGTTTATTTAGTAATGAATAATTTTACAACAGAATATAAATTTAACAAACCTTTTTCAAAATTATTTAGTTGTAGTGTAAATGAGTCAAATATTTATTGTTTGTACTAATTACGATTACGGTGAAAGTATGTAATAGACTTTGTAATTCTATGCATTGCACTTTATACGTTTACTGTTTTGGTGTTGCAAGGTCCAAAGAATATACTAATAAAACAGTTTTCTACTGAAACTATTTGATTACGGGACATTTGGCTATCTCGACGCTCTTTATCGAGACATTAGAAAACAAACATGCAGCGTATATACGGGACAAATATATCTTTTATATCATATTAAGACCTCTGTGTTAGAATGAATAAATTTTCAATTGTAGAAAAGGTCCACTTGCCTTGACGAATAAATGTTTTCCAATGTGATATCAACACAATCGTAAGCGTAGTTCACAGATCTGCATCTAGTATAATTGGAATATCATTAAAGTCTCGTTATTTTGAGACGGGCAAAGATCACACTGTTTTTGAGATTGTTATTATAGTTGAAATATAATGAATGTCTTTCTACGAAGAAGCGTCAGTTAACACATTAAAATTGTTAAATAAATATGTATTTCTACAACCATGTGTTGTATTAATTTTACACAGCAACAAAAATATTTTTTCTTTGTATTATTCATAATTCAATTATAAATTTAAACGTTACAAAAAGATTTTAAATCCATGGTGTAAAGTATAATATTTCCATCAAATGATGGATCATTCATGGCATCAACAATGCAACCGTATACATAGATAGTGTCGTGATATTTCAATATTTGTTTAAATGTAACATTATAACATATAATTTTCAAACAATAATCTGTTAAAATTAACATTCCTCTATTAAATACATTTATTAGTTTAATATCCATATTTCTCTTATGTTAATGGAAAACCGCAAAATATCAACTTACCTCTTATAAATCAATGGATACGTTCATTACAGTATATGAATAATGATAACTTTATAATTATCACAGCACGACTGTGATCATAAAGCTGTCAGATAACATAAAGCATGAAAACTCACGTAAATATATATACTAGTATTGATTATATACTATCACCGTAGATTACTAATTATATTGAGAGAAGTTTATTTGATCGCAACATCATTAAAATTAACTAGGAAACTTTGTTATATTCAAATATCCAGACTTCATTTTGTTTTATTTATCAAACTTATGAGTTTCTTTGATGTAAATATATCCAACTCTACTTACCTTATTGGAGCGAAAATTCAACTATTTAACTAGACCCTACCTATCACAATCATTCTCTCAAAAAAATATCGTATGCGCGTCTGAATAAAAGTGACTTCTTGTAAAGTCAAAGTCTGGTTAGATATACTATTAGGGATAACGGAAATGCACATGTAAATTCAATCAATCGTTTTACCGGATATGTCGTTCATTTTGTAAAATCCTGGCATAACAATCATAGAGACAGTGTTAAATAATCCTGCATTTAAGTGTTAAGGTTTGTTAGTATTAAGATAATAGTTTGTCTGTTTAGTAAAAACCACTGTTTTTTTAGATTTACCAGTTGTATAAAATGGTCGTCATTATGACACTCCATTTTCCATTCCAGTTACTACGTAAGACTTCATTCATCCACTGTTGTTGTTTCGTAATAAGCTTTATACCGATGATTTTTTTTTGTTGAATATTTTTCATCCCGATCATAATGCATTGCAGTGCATTCCTTTTCAATAACTACTATTGCACAAACGAATTGTTGTATCGCTGGTATTATCCAACTGCTCATGTTTCCGCTGATGAATCACCTACGTACAGAGTGCTCAGTTATCTCGTATAGTCAGTCATTCTTCGTTTTTATAGTGCTTTGCATTGTGAATTATTCTGATTTGCTATCAAAAAAGAAATGTGCTCAAGACTTCCCCGTAACGATGCGGATGTCTGCATTATTTCCACCTTGTCGTTTTCCTATTCATAAACTAGTTACAAAAACCAGTCGTCCATTTCTTCTTGTTTACTCGTAGACTTGTTTTTTTTTGCAAATTTCTGCGTTTTGTGATGCTATATTTATAATATATAGTTCGATCACAAGAGTAGACCGTTGACATACTACATATAAATACAAATCATGATAGATTTTTTCAGTAACGAAGTTTCGTTATAGCCATGTTCTTACATACAATATTTGACAGTTGATTAGTTTTCGATACAGAAATTACAAAAAAGTTTTTTCGTAGAAACAATTATTTTATGGAGCTACCAAATATGTGACCTTTATTCTACCTCGTTTCTAAAAACACTTCTAAGTAATTGAAAGTTTTTAATGCTTAAGACGTTTCATTATTTAAACAGAGCGCAAAACTTTATTCATGAAATTATTTTGGTGGACAATGAAGTTTTCAGCTAAAAACCTTCAATTATTATTAACATTACTAGTGACGTTCCAAATATATTTATCAACCGGTACTATAATAGTAACATTTTTTTGTATTGTACAATTTGCATTACTTTGTCTTCTAGTTTTTATTAAACATATTTATAGCCTAAAAACAACTAATTATACTTACTTATTACAAAAACCGAAAGCAGAAAAGGTGTAGATAAAATAAATTCCAATGACTTCAAAACTTCTGTAAGTGGCTTAATTTGAATGCAGAAAAAGCGGTGTTCTTCAATTCTGTCGCAAGTTTCGATAGCATTCAGCACCTACAACAGATGTGTATTTATTTTCATAATTAGTTAACAATACCACAAATTGACGGTTAAAATAGCATATCATTTCATCAACCAATATTGTGGATTTTCAGTTTATTGTTCTTGCCTAACACCAATAAAAACAGTGTTAAATGATCCTTGTTCGTCGTTTCTCAATTTATCATTTTCTCCAAACATCAATTTCTTACCACCCTTAATAAATACGTTCGAACACATTTATTACATTAATCAAAATCATAAAAAAACGGATACCGCAAAAATGAGGAGACTCTTATTGTAATGTTGGTAACACATTTTGCTCTCGTAATATGACTCTCCTAATTCCCAGCCGTGTTCAGAACTGTTTTTTTTTTTAAATTATTTTGACTTACAGTAGAAATGCCACATATGAAAAAATTTGAACATAGCTAAGATGAACACAATTCTAGACAATTATCATTTTAGAAAGAAACAAAAATCAAGGTTCTATTGTTATATGAGAGTAACCAAATCGGCTTCTTGGTGCTACATTTTCAAAATAAGATTGATAGATTAATCATAAAAGTCCATACATTTTGATAAGAAGGCATAAATCTATTAATAAAACTTTACCCATATAGGCGGATGTGTCAAAACGAATAAATTTCTAAATCGATTATTATACGGACGTTTGTTGCAGTTGTTTTACGTCAGTTCTGTTGCATCCGTGTGATAGAATGCCTGAAGATGCCGAAAAGCGAAACCCAGGTCGTTAGTGACAAAAAATGTGGAGTTGTACAAAGTTGTAATAATTTAAATGTGATATTGAAATTCCATCAAGCATCTTCAGTCAACATCATAAATTATTATATATTAACAATGAGTTTCCGAGAAAATACTAGACTAAAATTTATTGCTCGAATCGTCATAAATCGAGCACTTCTGTACTATGAGATTGAAGCAAAATAAATACAATCCATAAACTGCTACTAAAAGTATCTTGCTCAATTTAAGATATATTAATTGAAGCGTCGGTAGTATAAACTAATTGTATCGATGAAAGGTGGCACGTTCCAGCAATCGGTTCGTGCGAGCCGGTACCATGACGCTTCATGGCATCACTACCTCGAAATGAAAAGTGACAGCTGAGACTAAACAAAGTATCAAAGAGTTTTCAATATTCTTTGATAAATAAAATATGTTTCGATATAGCATAGGATTTTATTGGATTTTTCGGTCATGACCTCTAAACAAAACGATTTTTAAAAATCATTATTATAATGACTTTACCATCTATTTTTAGAACATTCCACTACACAATAGAAATTCATTGTGACGCAAAATAACTTACAAATACGTTTAAATGCGTCTTGCGTAGAAAATTGGCGTCATTATATCTATTGAAATTGTAAGAATTTCATGTATATATATATTTATGATATATATTATATACGTTACGAATGTTTTTACTCCTATCTATAATACCATGATCATTTCCGCTTTATTTAATATCTAAATGACAAAAAATTTATCTCTATTTTTAACATGTATATACATACCGCAATATATTTTATAAACAGGACCGGTTTCGCTAATCGCGAGCACTATCAACTTATGGAACACAATTTACAAGCAAGTCTATTTCATAATAAATCTTGTCATCGATGACCGAAACCAGTCCTGATCATAAAATATACTGTGGAAATAAGTACTGAATAAGTACGCCTTTCAATCAAGAAGTGGCGGTTAGCACCTTAAAAGTAATCTTTTGTATTTTTTATGATAACAGCGATTTGATGCAATACTATTGAAAAAATGTGCGTCACAGAAAAACGAAACCTACGGTCACCGCACAGTGTGTTTCTTGTGATATTTACATAGTATTTTCGGTTGCTATGTGAATAATCAACAGCAATGCGACTTTGAAATAGTTTGTATCGCTACGGTGAAACTGAATAATTATTCTACTTCCCCGCAGTTCGATCATATTATTTCATTTACAGTAACATACAAATGACAAATGATACAAATTCCACGTTATTAATGTGAAATGTTTACTTTACTTGATAAATGAGTGTATTGCATTGTTTGACAAAATACGCATCAGATGTTGAAAATAGGCCATACATTATTGTATTTGTAGTCATTGCAATCAATACAAAAACACAATTTTTCCATTTGGTGCACTGTAAACAGGTTTTTAGTTGCTTACGCAACACTCTCGAAAACACGTTCTTGCAATATTTCGCTGTTATATAAAAAATGGTCACACATACATTCAAAAATAATACTCGAATATTTCTACCTCAGTCAACCAAAAATAATCGGAAGGTATCGTCAATGATTGACAGGCAACACAAGTCATTTATGATTGTATTGTGATTGAATTTGATTCCTAGATTAATTGGTTCTAATTCAAATTCCGTCGACTGTATTTATAGTTTCAACTGTTTTTTAACAAAACAAAAGCATACATCATTCAGACGTAACATTCATGACTAACAAATTTCGCCTACATGCAATTCAAGAATTAAAACCAAAAAGGCGAAACTTATTTTGATGAAACGTAGTCATTATTAATTTACCTACACAAGTATAAAAATATAATATATAATTCTCACTTGTATTCGAACACGTATGTAATTATTTCGGGACGGCTGCACTTTTAGCACATCGCTTTGACGCAAAAATAATCATATTGCAAAAATAATCATATTGCAAAAATAGGATTGTGAAACTATGACGGACTAACACCAGATTCTGAATTAAAATTCAAGTATAAATATAAATAACCTTTATTGCTAAGTAAAGAATTCTGAATTAACTTTCATCTAGAACGACACTATGTTTCATTTCTTTCAAATGTAATTGAAGTCGTTCCACAAAAAGTTACATTTAACCCCATACGTATTACATTAGTATCAAAAAAGTATGTTTGTTTTCAGTGTCTAAATTGTTATAAGTACTTCATTTTATTAATATCTGAAAAAAATAATAAAGAGATGTTATTTTTTAGTACTTATTGCCACTACATATTTTATGATCACAAGGTTTCGCTCATCGCGAGCATTATCTACTGATGAACTGTCACTTCTTGATGAAAAGACATGATATTTTATTGAATGACACACACACACTTTTAGTACTATTTCCAAAATATATTTAACTATCAAAACTGGTTTCATTCGTCGCGAGCATTATCAACTGGAAAAAATCTTTGTGTATTATTAATTGTAGGTATTTTATTGATTGAATTGGCATTTAAACAGTGAAAAAATAGCAATGTGTTTTAGTTCTACAAAGTTTATAAGACATATAATTGATAACTATTTCGGCTTACGTCTTTATCAGAACTATATTAAAGGAACTATATTTTTTTTCATAAGGAAATATAGTTCTGATGAAGGGTAATCCAAAATAGCTATCCACTACATATCTTATAAATTTTGTAGAAATAAAATACATTGCTATATTTTCAACGTGTTGAATATATTTTGATTTTTGAATACTTTTGAAAACTTAATAAATTTGTTAATTTATACGTATCTACTAAAGAAGGTTAAGTAGTCAAGGTATGAATTGAATTATTATACTCAGTTAGAAATAGTAAATAATGTTTATAATTTTACGCGATTATGTGTTTTTTTTTCAACGAAATGTGGTGATCATTCTCATGCTCATATGAGAATTAGAAGAAAAATGTTGAACGATCTTCGAAAGACTTGTTTTTTTATTGATGAATATTTCAAAATTATGTTATGTGAAAAAAATCGATTAAATTAAGAAAATAAAAATGGATTGTTTATTTATTTATCCCTTCTTTCCCGGATTTATTCCACGGCCCTGACGAGGTTGAAGGTCAAATTTCAATGTTACAATACAGTTACCAGCTGTTTTCTGCTAATAACATATAGGAAAATTTGTGAAAGTATATGAATATTACACATATTCCACAGTGAATCACTTTTACGATAAAATTCATTAGTATAGTACGGTCACTTAAGTACACACTTTTACTTCCTATCTCTTCATTTATTTGTCACTATTTAATTGAAAAATCCAGTGGCGTATATTCTTTTCATCAAGAAATAAATTTGAAAAAACGTCATGTATTAATGATTAGAATAAATCAATATTTGCATTCAGGTGGCACACAGACAGCGTTATTGTATTTATTAACGTTTTTCTAAAACCCTCCCCGTCCCAATGAAAAAAATTGTCAAAATTATGCTCATATTTAAGCATATTTATAGACTTATCCGCTAAAACAAGTATCATGTTATGGTGACAATGATTTTTTTTAATAAATGTTAATTTATTATATTTTGATCGATTCTAAGAAAAAATATTCACAGCTAGACGATTTGCCAAAAATTTTAGATTAAAAAAAATATTAATGAATTTATGGTCGCTGTATATTCTGGGATCGTACATACAAGTATACATCAGTTAATTTGTTTCTAGAAATGTAAGAAAGCGAGCAACGTATATTATTCGAATTTCATAACTTTATGAATCCAAATGTATTTACGTCGATAAACACAAATTTATTTTAGTGTTGACACGTCAAATTTTTGACGTATTCCAGTAAACAGGAATAGCGAAAAATAACAAAGCTTAGGCATAATTCTTATATTAATATCGATGAATCAGAATTTCGATTGCTCGAATACTTCGCGAAATGGCAACCTGCTGCATTCTTATTGGACAACACAGATTAGACCTTCGATGTACTTCGAAGTGTAAAATTTATTGGCACAGTTTAATGATATGAATTTAATACTTGAAATTGTAAATTTTACAATTTATATCGATGTAAATAGAATATAAATAAGTTTTTATTTCGAAAGTTATATATTTCTGTGGTATTTTTATGAATATAATTGTGTTTATATGAAAGATTAATCATGTAATATTATTATGCCAATTGGTGATGATGTGTCGGTAGGTCCAGTCGAAAGATGTGGAGTCGATGTATCATCGTTTCTTAGCTCATTCTATAAGTGGCCGTTGGCCGCGACACACGTTATGTTTAAAGAGCGCCGCAAGCCGGCAAAATCGCCAGAGTAGCTTGAACATTTCCGTAGTGTGTGAGTTCCTTGCCGAACGACTTTCGAAAACGACTATTTTTTTTACATAGAGTTAAACAAGTGCGCGGTTTTTATTCGCCGTTTTAAAATAAAATTAAATATTGTGATCAATTTTTGTATTTTTCCCGTTGTAAAATACCAATAAATTTTACGTGCTGTGAATTACAAAATCGCCAAGTGCCTTTTTTGGAATTTTTTTTTAAATTTCACATCAGTTTTTTTTTTTTTTTCAAATTGAGAGTACACCTATAATAATAAAATATACTCGCGTATAGTGACCATAATAAAATAAGTGCCTTATTTTTATAAATTTAGTCGAGAGTATTTTGTCTACTATTCTATAGTTATAGTAATATATTTGCAATAATTGAAAATGCCACTTAAGGGTAAAAAAGATCCGCCGGGTTTGCCAAAGTCTGGGGGCCCCGGTGCCGGTAAAACCACAACTTCCAAAACTTCCACAAACGTCGCGAGTTCCTCGACATCCGTCCAAAAAAGTTCCAGTTCTACGTCCGTGTCTTCCACCACGCAGAAAGTGTTCACATCTTCCTCCGGGAAGGCGGTGCGATACATCGACGTAAAAGTCGAAGAGGACGATCCTCTGATGATAACAGATATCACAGACAATCAATCCGTCGGCAGTTCGTCGGCGATGTCCGACTTTTACAACAGCCACCCACATTACATCATCACAGAGGCGCCTTCGATCGTGGATTTGTCAATAACCGGCGGCAGCACCACCGGTGCGCTCACTCCGTTGCCTGAACTTATATCAGATATGTCAGTATCTCAGACCGGGGAGTTTGTATCCAAAAATACGTCCGTTCAACAATCTTCGTCTTCCACTCATCAGCAGTCATCAAACAGGAGCACTTTTGAAAGCAGCTCTACGTCCTTCGATCAGTCGACGGGTTCCCAAAATATTACGGGTAATCAGAGCCTAAATACCGGCTTTATTATGCCTTCAGCTAGCACACCTAGAAATGCTAGAGCCACTGAATCCTTTTTGGATGCGGAAAGAAGTCACATGACCACTCACGAAAGTAATAAAAGTGACACGAGAGCGTCTTCGTCTCAAAACACAAACATATCTTCGACTTCTGAAAATATAACCGGTTCTATTCAATCGAGTGATACTCATGACGTGAATGTTACCAATAGAAACCGAGGAAAAGGCGGATGGGATGGAAAATTCGTCGCCGAAACTCCTGAATCCGCCCGCAAGAGGGGGCAGAAACAAAATCAAAGCAGTTCCAGTACTTTTTACGGTCAATCTTCGCCGGACGACGCCGCGAACGTTGAAAGACGAGTTCAAAATGTAGCAGGTGACAATGTGAAAAGTTTTTCAAGTACAAGTCAAACATCTCAGCAAAGCGTCAGTTCAGTGCAGAAATCATCATCCACCAGCTATGTCATCGAGATAGTTGATGGAAAAGAACGAATAATCGACAGTAAAAGTCGAGAATGGGGTAGTAGTGAAGCTGCTGCATCACAAGAGGCGTTTTCCAGTGTATCTGGTACGGGAATACCTACTCAAGAACAATATTCAAAACAGACCTTCGATGATAAAGCTCTCTATGACTCCGGCAAACCGGGCCAGAAACCTATCATGGAGCATGCTTCTTCGGATTCTTCAGAGCAATATAAAACAATCGATGGAAAGGTTGTAACATCTACGAAAGAAATTAATTACGACAACAAGGATCGCAAGATTGATTCAAAATTCTTGTCTGACAAATCGTCCCCTTTCAGTATCATTGATAAATCGAATGTTGGTAATGTTCAAAACATTGCCGGTTCTCAAATTCATGATGCAAAAAATACACACAGAAATATTATTGACAAAAATATTATCGACAAAAATATTATCGACAAAAATATCATTGATAAAAATATCATTGACAGTAATGTTACTGACAGTAAAACTTTCACTCAATCATCACAATCCACAAATAAAACGCAGCAAGTATCAGAATCTAAAAATACGTTCGTCGAAAGCTATGCTGTTGAAACTGTGGACGGTAAATCTCGTGTTATTGATAATCAAAAGCGAGAGTGGGGTAGCAATCAAACCGCTGGAAGCTCAGAAAAAACTTCAAGCCGTTCCGGCACAGGTATGGATCCTCAAACCGAATATTCTAAAAGAGAGTTCGATGATAAATTGGCTTACGATAGTGGTAAACCTGGTGAAAAACCTGTTATTAAAGGTTATTCTAGTGAAACTGTGAAGCAATCGAAGAATGATCAAGAACTAGTATCAAAGAAAAATATGGTATCATATGATTCCCGAGGAAATACCATTACTGACAGTACCACTGAAAACAATAGACAAATAATAGACTCGACAGGTAAAACAGGAAAGAATGTATCAGATTCGTTAAGTTTTATCCAACAAGAACAGCAACACCTGAGTGACTCGATGACTTCGGATAGGAATACACAAGATGCTCTACGTTCTTTGAATACCACTGAAAGTGTCAGAAACGTAGATTCGACATCTTCTACTCAACGTTCAGAAACAACAGACGTTCAATCGTCTTCAACTTCATCTACTTCCACTGTCAGATATGTGATAGAAAATGGTATCAGAACTATGATAGATTCCAGTCAACAGTCTACTACTAAAAAAGATGATTCTAGAACTGGCGTATCTAAGAAAGATGACAAGCGTGTCTTAGGTGACAATAAAGACAAACCCGACAGTGAGAATATTTCAAGAGTGCCTGACGATTCAGTTAAGTATGTCATTGAGAATGGTATCAGAACTCGTATTGATACTCCAAGTAAAGCGACAACTTCAAAAAATACTGATAAAACTTCAAAATTCACAAAACAGGAATTTGATAAATCGACTAAAGATATCAAAAACAAATTAGACGATGTTACGCTGACTACAAAAACTGTTACATATGTCATTGAAAACGGTATAAAAACTGTTCTTGACCCGTCAGTTAAAAAGGGAACTCCGCAAAGCGGCAGGAAGAGTCCAGAAAAGGACCCGAAACGTAAGACTAAAGATCAAGATGTTAAAGACAAAAATAAAAAGGATGATAAAGTTGCCCGAAAAGGCGTAAAACAAACGGATCAGCGTGATACTAGAACGACAACCGACGATTTGTTTAGTGGCGAAAGTATCACTTACGTAATAGAAAACGGTGTAAGAAAAATGATTGACAGAAAAGAATCCCGTAGGAGACCTAACGACTCATCACCGATTGTTACTTCGGAGACAACTATTGAACGTATCACAAAAGATTCTCGGGACTCTAAAAATAGAATTGGAGATTCAATCACCACGGTTGTCAGATATGTCATTGAAGACGGGGTAAAAAGAATTATTGATTCAACAACTACCCACACTACTCCCCAAGGAGTCAGTACAACACAACAAGTTTCACATAAAGATGTTGAATATATCACAACTGATCGCCGAAATACGACGATGGCCACCAGCGCTACTTCGTCTTCGGAATCCACCATGACATATATTATCGTAGACGGTGTCAAAACCTTGGTCGATAGCAAACATACAAATGTCGATTCAAGAAATGTAGACGACAGAAAAACTTTAAGAGAAACAGATGTCGAATATATTACGGATAACAAAGACTACAGAAGTTCAATTACGGATACTCGTGAATCAGAACAAATTCCAACTTACATCATTGAAAATGGAATTAGAACACTTCTTGAACCGAAAGGAAGACAAGATTCTCTTTCAAAAGATGATAGAATCTCTAGGATAATCAAGGATTCTGATACAAAGATTACAACTAAAGACACAGTCGATAGAAAGGATACAAAGTTTACGAAAGAAGAAAAGTTCGTAAGTGAAGAAACTGCGTATTATATCATCGAAAATGGTATTAGGACACTTATAGAACCAAAAGATAAAAATTATCAACCAAGAGATGATAAAAAACCTGTTACGAGTAAAGATGTTGACACAAAATATACAACCAGAGATACCACTGATATAAAAGACTTCTCGAAAGATACGTCCACAAGTGAAGTCACGTACATTATAGAAAACGGTATAAGAACAATACTTGATACGACTAAAAAAGGATCTAAGCCTAAAGATACGGATAGGAAACCTGTGTCCCGTGATGATAAAAATAGAAAAGTTCCTGGTACTACTGACACAGACATAAAACACTATAGCGATGTCAAAGAGAGCCACGATATTAAATCTATGACGGATAAATTTATCAACGAAGAGTCTGTCACTTATATTATTGAAAATGGAGTGAGAACACGCCTTGAGCCTAAAGACAAAAGAAGCTCGCCATTGAGAGATGATGACAAGAAACCGAAATCTCCCAAGGAAATAGATGTTAAATATTCAACAACTGATGTTACTGATCGCAAAGACACGAAGTTCACACAAGATGACAAGTTCACGACTGAAGAAAAAGTGACTTACGTGATTGAGAATGGTATAAAAACTCGTCTTGAACCAAAAACTAAGCAAGGATCACCATCTCGAGATGACACAAAGAAACCTAAGTCCTCAAAAACTGTCGACACAAAGCAAACAACGTCTGACTTTACTGATCGCAAAGACACTAAAGTTACCAAAGATGATACGTTCACGAGTGAAGAGACGGTGACGTACATAATTGAAAACGGTGTTCGAACCCTTCTTGAACCAAAGAACAAACAAGGATCTCCATCTCGAGACGATAAAAAGAAACCTAAATCCATTAAAGACACTGACACTAAATATACAACCTCTGATGTCACTGATCGCAAGGATTCTAAGGTCACAAGAGACGATAAATTCACTAGTGAAGAAACAGTGACATACATCATCGAGAATGGTATTCGAACTCTCGTCGAGCCCAAAAACAAACGGGAATCGCCTTCTCGAGATGGTAAAAAGAAACCACAGTCTATTAAGGACACTGATACGAAGTATACAACCACTGATGTAACTGATCGTAAAGACACTAGTTTTACGAAAGACGATAAATTCACCAGCGAAGAGACCGTGACATATATCATTGAAAATGGTGTTAGAACTCGCCTTGAACCGAAGACCAAACAAGGATCACCATCTAAGGACGATAAAAACAAACCCAAGTTTGTAAAAGATGTTGACACCAAGTATAAAACATCTGATGTTACTGATCGCAAAGATACTAAAGTTACCAGGGACGATACATTCACCAGTGAAGAAACTGTAACATACATAATAGAAAACGGTATTCGAACACTGGTTGAACCAAAAAATAAACGAGAATCGCCTTCTCGAGACGACAAAAAGAAACCACATCCGATTAAGGACACTGACACGAAGTATACAACCTCTGATAAAACCGATCGTAAGGACACAAAGCTGACGAAAGACGATAAATTTACGAGTGAGGAGACTGTCACATACATAATTGAAAATGGTGTTAGAACTCGCCTTGAACCGAAGACCAAACAAGGATCACCATCTAAGGACGATAAAAACAAACCCAAGTTTGTAAAAGATGTTGACACCAAGTATACAACATCTGATGTTACTGATCGCAAAGATACTAAAGTTACCAGGGACGATACATTCACGACGAGTGAAGAGACGGTGACGTATATAATAGAAAATGGTGTTAAGACACTTCTTGAACCAAAAACAAAACAAGGATCACCATCTCGAGATGACAAAAATAAACCTAAGTTTGTTAAAGACCTAGACGTCAAATATACCACTGATGTTACTGATCTTAAGGATACCAGAGTAACAAAAGACGACAAATTTACAAGCGAAACAACCGAAACCTATATCATTGAAAATGGTATTCGGACACTAATTGAACCCAAAAACAATAAAGAATCTCCATCTCGAGATGATAAGAAGAAGCCTAAACCAATTAAAGAAACCGATACTAAATATACGACATCTGATGTTAAAGATACTAAATTCACGAAAGACGACCAATTCGTGAGTGAAGAAACGGTGACGTATATTATTGAAAATGGAGTTAGAACCCGCCTTGAACCGAAGACCAAAGAAGGATCACCGAAAAGGGACGATAAAAATAAGCCCAAATTCGTTAAAGATGTTGACACTAAGTACACAACTTCTGATGTTACTGATCGCAAAGACACTAAAGTTACCAGGGATGATACGTTCACGAGTGAGGAGACGGTGACATACATCATCGAAAACGGTGTCAAAACCCGCATTGAACCGAAAAACAAAAAAGAATCCCCATCTAAGGATGACAAAAAGAAACCCAAGTCGCCGAAGGATGTTGAATATCCAACTTCTGTCACAGTCGATCGCACTGACAAGACATTGACGAAAGACGATAAGTTCACTACAGAAGAAAAGGCGACGTACATAATTGAAAATGGTATCAGGACGCTCTTGGAACCCAAAAACAAAAAGGATTCGCCCTCAAAAGATGAACCTAAAAAACCCAAAGACACTGATAGAAAGAAGCCCACTGAAAACATCTTAGATCGTAAGGATACAAAAATAACAAAAGATGATAAGTTTACTAGCAAAGAAACTGTCACATACATCATTGAAAATGGAGTTAAAACTATTCTTCAACCTAAAACAAAGAAAGATACTGAGCCCAAAGATGACAGTAAAAAACCCAAGTCACCCAAGGACGTTACTAAAGATTTAAAATCTATAACAGATCAATTTATCAACGAAGAATCAGTCACATATATCATAGAGAATGGTGTAAAAACTATTCTAGAGCCGAAAACTAAAAAGGATTCTCCGTTAAAAGATGATTCTAAGAAGCCGGAAAAATATCCCGTTGATGTTAAACATGTTGTAACTAAAGACTTTAAAGATGTTAAAATGACAAGCGATGAAAAGTTTATTAGCGAAGAGAGTACAACATACATCATTGAAAATGGCGTTAAGATACTTCTCGAAAAGAAGCCTAAATCTTTGTCTCCAAAGAAAGATGACGATAAAAAACCACTAAAGGGTAGAGATGTTGACGAGCCTTTGACTAGTGATACCAAGCCTACAAAGCCTACTGGTGACAAACCCACAACCGATGACACCCCAAAATATGTCATTGAACATGGAGTAAAAACATATCTTGATACGCCCAGTAAAAAATCTCCTTCCAAGAAAGATGACGATAAAAAAGCTCCGACTCGTAAGGATGATAAGCCTGATACAAAGCGTCCTACGGATACTAAGGATACCAAGAAACCAGATGATAAACGCACCCCAGAGGAGCCTGCTAAATTCATTATTGAAAATGGAATTAAAACATACCTCGAGTCTCCAACCAAGAAATCACCGAAAGATGGAAAGCCTGGAAAACCAGGAAAGCCCATCGACGATAAGGAATCACCTACGGACCGAAGAGATATCACAAAGTATACGGAAGATATAACTGATGAGCGCACATTTACCACCAATCAATTCACCGACATTAAGGAATTCAAGAGTAGTACTACTAGCTCCACATTTGTTGATGAAAAATTCAATACAACATACATTGTGGATGAAACATTTGTGGATGGGAAACGTGTACCAAGGCCTGCTGCGGGTATGCCATCTGATCGGAAACCTATAGAAGACAAACCATCTGATAAAAAACCAGAAGATAAGAGACCTACTGATAAGAAAACAGGCAAAAAACCTGGAGAACCTGACGACATTGATGAAAAACGTGCACCGAGACCTGCTGCTGGAATGCCATCCAATCGCCGTCCCACCCAAGAGAAACCTTCGGAGGGCAAACCGTCTGACAAGAAGCCCACTGATAAAAAACCAGGGGAACCCGATGATGATGATAAACGTGCACCAAGACCGGCCGCAGGAATCCCATCTGATAGCAGACCTACCGAAGAGAAACCTTTGGAAGAAAAGCCATTTGATAGAAAACCTGGTGATAAGATGCCGACTGATAAAGCAGTTAAAAAGCCATGGGAGCCTGATTATATTGATGAAAAACGTGCACCAAGGCCAGCTGCAGGAATGCCATCTGACCGTCGACCCACCGAAGAGAAACCTTCGGATGAAAAGCCATCTGATAAAAAACCAGGTGATAAGACACCCATCGATAAGAAAACAGGCAAAAAACCAGGGGAACCTGATGATGTCGATGAAAAGCGTGCACCAAGACCTGCTGCTGGAATGCCATCAAATCGCCGTCCCACGGAAGAGAAACCTTCGGAGGGCAAACCGTCTGACAAGAAGCCCACTGATAAAAAGACAGGCAAAAAGCCAGGGCAACCCGATGACGATGATAAACGTGCACCGAGACCTGCCGCAGGAATGCCATCAGATCGTAAACCTCTCGAAAAGAGACCCGGGGAACCTGACGATGACAAGCCAGGAAAGCAAATATCCCGTATCACTGACGACAGACGGACAGGTGGTCGAACTGACATTGATGTTTATTCCACCACTCAAGAGTTCACTTCGAACACAACAGAGGTCACAAAACAAGCTTTCCAGGTGGAACAATCCACTAGCAAAGTGGAGGTCACCAGGTACATTATTGAAAACGGTGTCAAGACAAAGGTTGTCACTTATGAAGACGCGAAGACTGATGAGAAAATCAACAAGCAAAGTTTCGTTGATAGAAGCACAGTAAAGGATGTCAAAGAATTTGTGAGTTTATTTCTAAATGTTTTAACTAACCTTTAACAAATAAGTCTTATAACATTGTCTAATTCTCGTTATGTATTTATAATCAAGACTAGATCTTAATTAAATTTCGCTAGAGCTACTAGTTTTAAAGAAATTAAGCAGTACCATATTGGTAACATAAAAGATTTGAAAGAACGAAAGTGTTCACTATGCCTTATTTTTAACTGATATGCATATGTAATCTTTAACCTTTTCCGTAATGCGAATATTAATCCCCGTCGTCTTCGGGAACATTGATTCCTTAACCATCGTCTTCTATTGATAATTCACAATGAACATTTTTTTATCTTTATTTTTTTTTATATACAACATGACACAATGTTTAAATGATAAAGTAAATAAAAACACGAGTAAAATTAAAAGATATTTATTCTTTTTGTGAATAATTAATAAAACAGTTTTTACAAAAGGGTCCTTTTTTCATATCTTTACTATATATTACATTTTAGACCATCTTAATGATAACGTTGCAAAATCCATCTTCTGTGTAAAAACAATTAATTGTTGATTTTAAAATTCCGGAGTAATAAGAGGAAAATAATTCTGGAGTAAGTATTGTCTATTATTAGTTATTCAATTTACCATGCTAGTGTTTTTCGTCTATGATTTCTTTCATTGTGATGCCACTAAACCAATTAATTTTCATTAGAATAACATATAATAAACAGCTGTACGCCAAGTTACTTAAGAAATATTCTTTTAAAAATATTTAATTCTTCATGGAAATTTATGACATCACTTTTACTTATTGTTTTGATGTGTACGTACCGACAAACGCCGTTTGTTAATTTGATACAAAATCTTCACGGCTTGTGGTTAACTATCAAGAATTAATTTACCGGAATCATGAATGTGCAGGAGTTTAATTATACCATTTTTTGTTTTTTTCATTATTATAATGTTAGACATTTTTAATAATATATTCTTCATATTATTTTGAAAATAATTAGAGTATCCATTATATTGATGCAATAAGTAAATAGTTAGGAACCTATTGAACAGAATAATCTATGACAGCCTTTAACGTTTACTTGCTTGTTTGGCTTCCACTGGAATAACTTTTTATGACGTTTCATATTTTTAATCCATTTTTCCGATGTTTTCTTTCTCGTAGACGGATGTCCGCACTTCTCACATCAGCCATGACTTGGTGGATAGAGCAATAACAACCACTGACGTGAAAACCACCCGCGATGACCTGACAAGCATGACCCATCGCACGGAGCGCATTACCGACGGAAAGGCTCCAAGAACCAAGTCACCAGACTCGAAGAAACCCCTCGATCAGGCGCCGGACAAGAAGAAGCCAAAGGAGAAACCGAAAGAGCCAGAAAAGAAACTTCCTTGCAAGGAGAAGTGCGTCTGCGAAATTTGTACTTGCGGGTAAGTCGATTTAAAAATTCAATACTCAATCGTTTTTCCCATTATGTCCATTGAATCTTCAACAGGTTCTAAATTATTATACATTATGTATACAAATATATATTATATATATACATATATGTGTGTGTGTGTTGAAACATATTAGCTATCCAGGATAATATTTAATATCATTCAATTTTTTCTTATTTAGGACCAACATGAAAAGAATGACTGCACTCGATATGAATATGAATATTTCTTCATATAAATCGTTCACATCGGGAGATGCTTTCTATTGTAGTAATACGTATTGGCACCGAACATAAAATGAAATATTGTTTTTATTTCACAATGATCATAGAAACTCCTTTCACCGAAATTGTTAGTAAATTATCTATTTTCTAGTATCGTCATTCGAAAACTGTCTTTGAAATTTAAAATTGTGTCCAATCATACTGGCTATTTGCCAAACATTTTTACAATGTTCGTCGTTTTTAATTCAAAACAGAGACTGACAACTTCGTCTCATTCGTCTTAGAATCTAAATAGAACGATTGCTTCATTTGACGTTAAGTAAAATTGGTTGCCGACCATTTTTGCTTAAATCATCGAATTGTCGTATGTATTTAGTAATATAAAATGCTTCAAAATTACGGCGGTTGTTATTGCTATAGAAGTTAGAAGACAATTTTATCTATTTCGAATGTTATCTTACTCAAAAATTGAGATAAGATAACAATTTAAAAATGAAAAAAATAACCTAGAGCCTCGCAAATATATTGAGTTTACAAACTCAAAAAAAAAATACGACGATAAGAAATTTGGTTATTAAATATTTAACACCGAACCTTTAGGTTTCAATTAGAGCACTTGTGAACGTAACTCAATTTCAAAAATAGATAACGATAATCGATAGATTTAGCATACATGCATTAATGCATGCGAATAAATTTGTTTCGCATATATATATATATTTTATATGTATATTTTTTTTTAAATATTTTAATATTTTCAGTATTCTTTCGATACTGACTAGTCAAATAAAAGGTATTGCTTTTTAAATATCAAAATATAATAGTTTACGTTTTAATTTTTAGCCTTTATATAGATAAAATTTCGACAGCTTTAGTTCAAAAAAGTCATTAAAATGGCTATTCTGTGATATTTGCCAGAGATGTAGAAAAAAATTTAATCATTTATTTTTCGTTGCCGGCATACTTAGTAAACATAACACGTATTTGTTTATACAGATGTGTTATCATTATAAATGTTTTCATATCACTTTTACCAAAAATGATCATATTCATGATAAAAATTGAAGTATTATTAAAAAAACATTCTTATGTTACCTGAGAAATATGTAATAAAGATTGTGATATAAATCATAGTATTTATTGTTAATTTTTTCAAATTATTATGTATAAAATGAATATATGCATTTGAACTGAATTGTAAAAAAGTAATTCAATGAAAAAACTATTGTTTTTCTTTTTCAATGATCTTTAATTTATGTATTAACAATGTCGCTAACAAACTCACATAACAAGAGCCGTGTTTGTGTCATCAATGAAAACATATCGACTGATTAGTTATTATTTATTACCTTTTAAATTCTCACATACTTAGAACATAGCAATAACATTTTGTTTTATGTTTCTGTATTCGAATACAGCTTCGAAAAATTGTCTATGGATGCGACCGAGCTGGCTGAAAAGTTGAATTTTGTTTCAAATTTCGAACACAATGACAGTCAGAAACGTCACCAAATCATATATGTTAATATGAATAATGTAACACACTATGACTACAGTTCACATAACTGCAGTTATTCTTCATAAGAAAAATATACAACATTGTAGAGGTGTTATTTTATACTTTCTGCTATTATCACAGTTGTTGAATACAATGTACCCACAAGGAATAAATTAAGTTTGACGCTATAACTAGTTATCCTTGTAAATATTCACAATAATCAGCGAACTTGTATGTTTTATGTTCACACTGAAATAAAAACGCTGCAAAAAATGGAGTTCTCAACGCAATTATTCTATTATTTTGATCTAGCGTGCCACTAAATATCAAATCTGGTTTTGAAATAGGTACATTAATATACGTCTTTTGTTTTAGGATCATTCGGTTAGATCATTATTCATAATTTTACTTCTATTAAACTTATCCTTGACCATAAATATTCCTTTTGATTGATGTTAGAATATATTATAGTATAAATGCTAATTTATAACATACAAGTTTGTTACCTTCGTGTTACAATAGTATCTATTTACTTATCAGAACGGAAGTGTAACTCAATGTCAGGTTTCTAGGTATTATGAATATGCCAGTTTACTAACGTTCCATAGATGTGTTTAATATTGGTGAGGGCGCCACTTCCATTAAAGGCCATATACAATCTGTCAAATCTTAATTAATTCAAATCTTCGAATTTTAAATTTATCGAACCTAATTTTTCCGCTCTCATCTTATTTTAGGCATTCAAACATTCTAAGAGTGTGCTTGAACTATTTTCAGGCACTTAACTAAAATGTTGTTTTCAATTGTGGAACAAACAATGCCTCATGTCACAAACATTACACGATATCTTGTCCAGACCAAGAACAATATCATCCTACGTGAAGATTGTCTATAGAAAAACTACCCTCAGTCACACGAGAATGGATCAATATTTTATTAGAGCGCATTATTTATTACAAATATGTTTGCGGTTGTAAAACCATTCTTCCTGCTTTTTTAAAGACGTCGGGCATACATTTTAATTGGGTATCTTGTCAGACAGTTTTACGAAATTAGATGTAGAAGAAAGAAACCAAAAGTATCCGAAGGGTATCGACATAGAATTGATTACTGGTATTTGTTGGTTTAGGAAAGAATAAAAAACATAAATAAATCTGTCTGACTTTTTTACTACTATATCCTACTCTAAACTCTAAGAATATAGCAGATTCAAAACCCCTCAAGCTTTATTGTATTATATTTGAAACACAACAAAATGGAAGTTTACTAAACCTAAGTAGACTAAAGATGAATAAGAGTATTTAAATGATCAAATTATCTTGTATATGTAAAATTTTAAATGCTATTGATAGTTTTATTATTTTAGTTTACGTTGTCTGGTATTGCATTTAAGTTGTTATACCAAATCTCCTTGTTCCACATAATTTGAAAACAGCCGCTTTGACCTCGGGTCAACAATTTTATCTACCGGTGCGAATTATTAGGGGTCACATATCTCTGGTAACAAGATTAATTTAAAGTGTAAACTGTTGCCAATCACAAATTTTATATTATTGTTAATCGTTTATCGAGAATGTACAAGAAGATTCTTCCAAAATCGTGGCAAATTAAAACGCAATGGTCAAGCTATTTTTTTTTCATCGCTCATACACGTAGCAATAATATGTTAGCGTTAGGACGAATTATTGATATGTGAGTTAAAAACTTTCAACGTCACACGGGGAGCGAGTAGATATCAACTCACACAAGTATAAATAACAACACAGGAAAGTAAGGCTGTGGAATCCAAGTCGTGGTGTTTTGATGGGAGTTTGAGTTGTATTTTTGGTTCTATGTGTCAGAGTCGTGAAAAACGAGTGACTCAGACTACCTTTTCAGTCAGACAATTTTGAAGAATATCTCAATGTAAAATTGCCGGATTGGTTGTTTAATCTTTACTTTAATGATCATTAATAGGGAAGGTAGGAAAAACCTGACAAAAGATTTTTTCAGTCAAATTTGTGTTGTTGATCAATGTCACAGTCGCAATCATGTTTTTGGTTAATGCAGCAGTTAGGAGTCGGGTTTTTGGTCGATTTTTTTACGATTAAAAAAAAGTCTAGAAAAGAAGAGTCTAGGAAAGTATTCACACAAACCTGTCATTTAAATTTTCTTTTGAAAGCGCGCAATGACATTCTGTATACGCCCAAGAAGGCCCACGTGCGCGTGGTATATCAAACGTTTTACTAATTACAAACGAAAGAGCATTCATTAAAGCGGTCATTAACTTCCACCCATCGATAAATACAAAAAGCAAATGTAATTATTTTTACTTTCAAAATTGTATGCACATAATTTTCATTTCGATTTTACGATAGTGTGGTACGGTAAAAGATAAAATGATAGATTTATAATTGCAGTAGTTCTGTCTGACTTTCTTTTTGTTTTTGCACTGCATCTACTGTCGGTGAGCTAAACAAAAATCACGTGATAGATGTTTATATGTATGATAGTGTACAAACAAAAGTCACGTGATGTGTATATGTGTGTGCATTTCGTGTCGGATTTATGTTTAGCAGTTCAGCTTAGTAGTCCATTGTAAACATTAAACTCGCTTTGAATTATTGATAGAATTATAATAGTTCTATAATTGTACACGTAAGTCACAATGATTTTTTTTTCTTAAAAATAACGTAATCCATCCATCTTGAAATTACCGGAACCTTTTGGCAGTTGAATCTATAATAAACCTTAATGAAAATATTTTGACATGACTATGCGGTATTAATTTATAATTTTAAAATATAATCATGAACGGATCTATATTTTCTCACCGGATTTAAAAAATTAATCGGAATTATTATATGTGATACAGATATTTACGCCTTTTCGTCGATTTTCAAAATTTACGTTTCCTTACCGTAGTATTTCAGTGTTACCCGTCATATAAACATATGAGTTTTTCCTCTTACATTAATCGTAATAGAAAACTTTGAACTCGTTTTCAAGGGATGAAATATTTAGCAAGAACTAAGTATCAATTATTTTTTTAATATACTATCTATTATTTCATCATTATTCCATGTATAGTTTATTTTTCTCTTCATTATTGCTGTGATATTTATAAATATATAGAGATACATATATAGTTCGTTCGATATGCAATTTCGTATTTTATTATATACTGTCATTTTATATTCGCGTATTGTTTTATTCTCATACAGGGACGTAAAAAGTTGATACCTATTATTACCTAGATCGTTGTCTCTGGTTGCCTTCGCGCGTCCCACAATTTCCCGCCATAAAAGTGACATTCAAATCGTTCTGAACTCAGCGACACGTAATTGGCAATAACAAACAAGTGGCACAAAATGTAACGTGGGCACCCGAATAGACTTGGGTATAATAATTTCGGTCTTCGTGGGACTATCTCAAGGAAACTAACGGCCAGCGACGGGAGGGAAATCAGTGGCGTGTCTGCTGCAAGTGTTTGATTACAGAGCATAAACATCTTAGAGCAGAATTTACTCATTTTACCTTATTAACATAAATCAAATGATACTTAATATCTACATTATCATACCACGGTATTAAATCTTTAAACTCGCACATTACTACCAATTACATTCATTGCAACACTGACAAACACATTGAAGGGGAAAATTGGCTAATTTTATAATACTCGTGCTCTATGCGATACGTTTTGGTTAATCCATAAAATGTTTTATTAGAAATTAATTTCTATGTAATAATCTTGGATATACCTTTTAAATAAAAAGATTTATTGGAAACCTGCAGATGTTTGACTGAATCCAAAGTAGTTTTTTTCAGTTTTTCTTTCATCCAATTCCAATTATAAAAGGAAACGCTTCCTCACCTCTAGCATCTAGCAAAACATTTTCGTATAGTGTTCAATACATCACGTCTTCAATAGAATCTTATTTAAAACACCCACGTGTCATATTACTAACTTGAATCCATAAAAGGAAATGCAAATAATGTTAGCAGGGATCATCTTTTTCCCTCTAACAACATTCGATTGATATTTCATGTAAAATGGACAAAAATATTGAAAAATTGAATGAATGCAGACTAAATAATGTGACCATAATAAAAATAAATAACACAATTTACTATAATTAACCATTTTTTTATTTTTTGATTTAATGTATGAGTGTATCACCCGTGATTTGTTGTATACGACACAATTTAAATCAGTCACCAGTAAAAAATAATCCAGTACACGTATTAGCTAAAAAATGTCATCTGGCCAAAGCACACATCCGCGCAATAATTAATGGCCTGAATCTTTTGGGCGAACCATAGAGTTTAAAATTGAAATAGATATATGTATGCGATGATATATTTATTCATTTGTTTAAAGCACACATCTGTGTCATTCTTTTTCTAAATTTTCTTTCATGAAAATACTAGAAAAGTCTAGTCATCGTAATTTTTTTGTATTATACTGAAGTATCAACAAGTCATTCAGTCTCATAGTTACGATTATATTCCTATATCTTATTAATTCTATTTATACAAGAATACACAGGACACCATATAACGCCACATTACAGTTGTGGTCCATGTATATTATCGATTTATAAATTTTGTTTCCTTTTTCATTAAAATACTATTATCTCGTATATTTCTTCGATAACGTTTGAATCATACTCCACTAAAACTTTAAGACAGTGCTTTAGTAGAAGGTTCGCCCCGTATGTTCTGATTTAGTTGTAGAAATTGCTGTATCATTTAGTTAACACGAAATAGTCTCTCATCGGAAATAAAACACAATTTTCTTTCACTAAATAATAATTTTAATGGCCGTAAAAAATTCCTCCTGAATTTGAAGAAACACAAATTTATCCCTTTTTGCATCGGCTTAATCATATAGACTTATAGACGAAACAATCGTTTGATTTTGTAAAGTTTTTTCTGACAAATAGCCAAAGTTTACTATATTGAGGCTCAAACGAGGAAGATTTATTTCTTCTTATTCACTAAGATATTCAATTTGAAAATCGTTCAATCAAAAAATAGTAGAAGTCGCTCGTTCTAGACAAGTTCTTCGACCAAAACATAGCGACCCATGACTCGACTCTCGAAAAAACTGAAAAATTACGTTATTTTTCAGCGAATACAGTGCATCTTGAGCGCTTTTCAATGCTTGTTGCACTTATCATTAAATGTACATAACTATATTTATAAATTTATGTTTAACGTTTTTAATATTTTTCGTAGAAATATCGTCTATATTAGGATTTATATGTAGTTCTATTTGCGGCTGGCGGTTAGTTAACTAACAGCGTTTTATTGTCAGAATCATTACGTTTTATTTGTGGTTAACTACGTAATTTAAATAAGTATTTGTGTGTATACGTGTCATCACACGTACCACTGGAAAATACTAATACCTATTATCTAGCTTCGGGTTTGCGATCGTTTATTGAGACGAGTCGCGATTGTGGACAATTGGGTCGAATCAGATACCATAATGCCGTGCGTGATATATTTTCATGATGTCAATTTTATTGATATACCAAAACCAGCTTAGATTATAAATTTTCCTAAATAATTAGCGTGATGTTCTTTATTAGTCGAAAAAAATATGAAATTTGTTGAGGACGATAAGGTATTGTTTAAATAACCTGTCATCGATTTTCTGATCTGTCAATTAAAGATTACCTATGTATTCACAGTTATAGTTTACATTTAGAGCGAATATAAGTAAATTTCAATGTCATAGTGACTGCATAGAATTAGTTATATCATTTCCAAAATTATACTAGTTGACAACTCTGGAATGAGTGAAATAATAAAATATCGTTTTGAGTTATATTTTCTTATGATGTCTTGCCACGTTTTGCTGAAATTCAATCTGGCTATTAGGATCTGGAGATATTTTCGTTTCTACCAAGTCACTGGTAAAACCCTTTGAAAATTTTCCTCCTATATCGTCTTGATGGATATAATAACGAACGACTAAACGTAAATAAACTAACCTTCCCATAATATTGTATGATGCGTAGGTAGCGAAATCGCGCATTTTCTAACATGTATACTTGCCGACTTCATGTTACCACTCACTATACCTTATTTGGATGCCATATCTTTGTTTTTCTGTTACCTCATCCATTTCCTGTAGTTACATCAAACGGTTATCTACAGAGAAAATAGCTCTTGTTTACCGATTTTTTGCTTGTCATTGATACCAAGACGTGACTGCCTTATAAGCAATTAGTCTTGGTCAATTTGGATGATATGTTCAGTGTGTCATAGTTTCATGGTTCAATGTTTTAATTTCAATATGTATATACGTATAACGCCATAATTTGTTTATGAGATACTCTAAGCCTTAATTCGTATCTTTAATCTCAATTCTAATCAATATACAACATTTATTAGTGTTTGTAACTGCTTCCAAATTTCAAAACAATTGAAGTTTAACTCTTTGCACTCGAATGCCGCCATAGAGGCGGCATTGTAAGTTTATCGTGTTACTCGGATGCCGCCGCAGTGGCGGCATGTTTATAAAGTCATGTTTTGTATACTTTTAGCATTTTTTATATTTCGATTTCAACTAGATCACAATAACAGATCATTAGGGAGTCATTTTCTGATAAAAAAAACATAGCCAAACATAGTTGGCTTGCGTAAAATCAATAAGTGTTGTCATCGAAATGCATGGTGGATCCCGAGTGCGTACTTCAACTGTTCCTACAGAAGACCGTCTTGCAGATAAATTACATACATTACGTTCAGGGACTAAGAAGGACTGTGCAGTATGTTCAAATATAAAAAAAATTTGGCGGGAGATCGGAAACACGGCTGTTTTGCGAGACCTGCGTAAATAAGCCAGGATTACATGTGAGCGATTGCTTTGTGAAATACCATAAAATAAAGAATTACAAATAAAATAAAAATATATACATTATATCCATTATATATCTATTTTACAGAAAAAATTTAAATTTCTTTTTTTTTTAATTTTATATATATTTTTTTTATTACTTTGATTCATGTAGCGAATACGATTTTCGCAAAAAAAAACGCGTCGAGTTGCCTTGAGTGCAAAAGGTTAAACAAAATGGTGGAAACCGCACAGCTGATTAGCATTATAATTCAAAAAACGGATTTATTCGTTAACTGTTTTTGTGAATATGCTACACAGCATTGTATTATGCAAATTGAAATTAACGATCCGTAGCCGCAAATTTTTTTCTGTGTAGAGTGATTTTTCTGCACATGACGCCATTGTTTCTTGTTATGTCCATTTCCTGGGATTCGTTAAGTGAATTACTGTTTCGTAATCACTTCAGCGACATGATGACACACTCTCGTATGAATTTGTTAAATAAGTGCTAGTAGTTAAAAACTGTTCAGCTTCCTTTCACGCATATTTCAACACAATAACAAAAATAAAAAAAACTCAAGAAATAATAGTTTCACGTGGAAATTTTATGACATTTTTTGATCGCCGTGACAGCATTGTTGCAAAGATGTATTTTTATAAGCTTCTCGTTTTAAATATTATATATATTAGTACAACTTACAATATTTAACCGATTTAACTGTTTTACAAAAGGTAATTAAAAGTCATTGTTTAAAGATAAGAATGATTCAGGAGGATGCGGAATAAGTGTTGCCATTGAGAAACGAATACAATTCCCTTCCATTGAAATTAATTTAGAAATTAATTTTTTGTGCATAATGTCTTAAAAATCTGAATTGTAACTTAATATATACAATTTATAAAAACAATTTTTTTTGTAGTCCACACTTCTTAGATTAATATTAATTTACATGCATATTTCAGTAATATTATATTTCTGCGTCTATCTTTTACATATATTGTTTGTATACTTTTAGTTATGTATAATTTATCATTCGCGATTTTTCTACCTTCGAAATAATTGGCGCACGTATCCTTGAAAAATACTAAATGAATCATAATAAACCACAATACCATTTTAGGATGTTTTTTGTACGAATCTGACACGTAGTTATAAATAAAGCGAGGCAATCTGTGCCTGGGAATAGACAATGATGGATCGGCATTATTTGCCCGGCACTAGGCCACCAGTTCTGCAATTATGTCTCTCATGTTTTTACAATAATTAGTACATTGTACATAACCAAGTTATCTGAATTCGTTGCACAACGATGTATAAATTACTATCCGGATAGTAAATATAACCGCAAAATACGTTTGGTTTAATATATGCATCGTAATTACTATCATTTTGGATATACTTGGTTTCCGATAGCGATTAAATCTTATATAACATAATTATACTTTCTAAGTAAATAATTATGTATTTTATACAACAAAAGTATGCAACGTTGGATATCATAACGTTGTTTTAGTAAAGAATACGAAATTGTTATGTTATATCTAGAATCATACTTTTTTAAGAAATCAACAAGACCTCTGTTGAAGTTAGATGAAATCAACAATTTAAGCACCTATATAGTTTTTATTGTGTTTGAAAGTAAGTCAAGTAAACAGTATTATTAATATCGAAAATCGATATTTTTTGTTCTCATAAGTAAAAACCACATCTTTTTTAAAAGCCAACTCGGTTACATTATGACAATACTGATTTTTACAAAAAACTTTCATAAAATACACTGTGAATCATGCGGAGTATCAAAAATAAAACAAAACGAATTTATGCTTCCAAATAGTTGCATTAGTAATTAGAAAAGGAGATTAGTTCTAAATCACAAGAAGATTTTTTCTTTTTTTTTTATTGAACTTTGTATAGTGTGGGTGGTGGTGAAATATCAAATATCGGTATTGAATTTTAAATCGCGTTTAAACTTAATGTTCACTGGAGCTGTGTTAAATGATTGCCATTCGGTTTCATCAATTACGCAGATGAATTTTTGCAATAATTTTGTACGAATCGAAATTTATCGCTTCAGTTTATCTATGGCTTATATTGTATTGTTTATAAGAATGTTGTCATGGTGATTATAAATATATTCCGTGACAATATCGCTAAGCTTTAAGTAAAATTAAAATAGACCACTGTAAAAGCTGTCTAATATGAAGCGAGCTTTTGGACATTTTCATGTTAGACAGACCTTTGATTTGATTTTGGAAAATCTTTTGTCGTGCACATGCATACTAGCTTTTAAACTGAACTCAGAATAAATTTCAATTTGAAAATAAAAATGATATTGAAGTAAGGATATTAGAAATGAAGGATTATGTTTTGCAAATAAATGTGCCAAAAATAGCCCTCGTTTTTTCATCATAGTCGTAATGTCTATCCAGGGCAATTAAATTTGACCGTGGATTTTTTATGTTAGTAAATAATGATTTTATTTTGGACATGGATTGTTGTTTGTTATTGTGGAGATTGTAGCATTAAAAAGTAATTAGGAATACTATGGAAAACAATTATAACTGATTTCTGTAATAATACAATTATTGAATTGAGTCCTACGCGACTTTTCGATCATTCATTATATCTTTTATGTATTTTTTAAATTATCTATTCTCAGCGGAAACTCATTTAAAACATTTTATGTTTCCTTATTTAATGAACAAGAAAGATTCAAATAAAATTTATGAGATTAATAAATATTTACAAACTGCACTTAATATGTACTCGTCATTTAATTCTATTGGTTGCGATAATTACATGGCGTTGCAAATTGATTACCGCGTACATCACGGAAGACAAAAAATATTACTTATATCCTGTGTAAGACAGGTGATCGTAGATCTTTTGAAATTCAATAAACTGTAAAAAAATACTATTGCAGCGTTCATCGCAATATATTTGAACCGAAGTCAGCAACAAAAATCGTGCCAACGTCAAAAAATATACAAGTTGCATTCTAAAAATGATATGTCAAATATTTCAAATTTAGAACTTAGCACAATTCTGTATAAAATACAAAACTTACGAAAAAGAACGATTAGAATTGTATAAATATTTGAAAGACAATTCGATGACAGGAAAATGTACACATCGTTATTTGAGTGTTATGGGCGTTTGAAATTTCATATGTCGCGTCTCGTATAACGATATTACGTACTACACTGAGCGTATAATAATATATTTTTATTTAGAATCATGTCTCGTAATAACCGGTTTCAACGTATTATATTTGTAAGAATGCGTTACAAGAATGCAATTGCTGCTTACACAGATGAAATTTTTAAACCTTTGTAGGTCTATCCTAGAGAAAGTTGTGTAAATGAGAAAATATTGTAGACGCCATTTATTAAAAGCAATACAATAATCTGTGTTAAAGATATCAATCAAATACTTTAATCATTTTTGGATTAATCATTGATAAATTATTATTTTACCAAATCGTGATTGTTTTACATATGAAATAAAACTCAGTTTAACATAAGATTCAGACATGTAATAGGTAATATTATGTAACATAGAAGATCAATTTAAAACATCACGTAATTATTAATAAAATATATTTTCACCTGTTCCAATAAAACGGTCGTAAAATGCCTAACGATGATGTAAATAATATATTTCTCTTATCTAATATAGATAGGTTATAAGTGAATATTTAGTTCACACAGTGTCAAATGATAACATTTTTATTTTTAAATATTGCCTCATGCTTATGTCTGTCTATACAGAACCTAGTAAATATTTATTTTTTGCAATACGGGCCAATTAACATATTTTCCAAATCGATAGTCTCTTCGAACGGACTGAATGATGTTTCGCGTTCTTGATTTAATTAGTATGCGAAAATCATTTGAAAATTTTATGTTTTTTGTTTTCAATATTTAGGAAAAAAACCAAAACTGTATAGCTTAACATTTGTTAAAATATTATACGAAATATATACGAAAATATCTGAAAATAATTTGCATTCAGTGATCATTAATGAAGTATGTAATAATGCAGTTCTCGCACTTGATTAAACTTAAGCGATACATTTTCTATGTCGATCAAGTTTAATCTTTTATACTATAATTGTTATGCCAAATGTCAGATTTTATTTGAATTTAGAATGTTCTTGCGTTTCTTATTCATTGCGGGGTATATTTAATGTCATTGTATGAAATCATTCAAGGCCTTGATCTTGGAATATGTTATATTTTCAATATAATTGCAATGTATTGTAATTATCTGATAAAATCCAAAGGAATGTCAAAATCTCGTAAAAGTATCATGTGACGACAAGAAACGTGATATATTATTCGTTTAACTTCACGTAAAAGCAATTTTGTTTCAGTTTCCAGGAATGGAATGAAATCGCGTTATTAATCGAAGTTCAAGCAGTGGATATTGTTGTAATAGCTTGCTATCTCGCTCTCATCAATTGTGTAGAAAGAATTGGAAATATTTTGCTATGTACAGTGTATGTACGTTTGTTAGTTGTATGTATGCACTTTTCGAAATAATATTAAGGCGTATTAATGTATAATATAATAGATATCGCATCGAACTCAGTCGGTGTAGTTAAAAGAAAGCAAGTCCTTAGCAAATTTTGTGGCGGATTTGTATCCAGTATTTGGTTTCTTTTCTGAGATTATACAGCTCCATTACGTATTAATACTTTTTATTATCTTCTGTGGACACTCGTTTTAAAATTCAGGCGTCAGTTTGTTACACTCTTTGTAAACTAAATAATAACAAAGCAATTTGTCGGGACATTAATATTTGTAAATGTTTCCATCTGGATCAATCGCACACACGTGACCTATCTAAAATGAATAGTACGTACATTAGAAATTAAATAACAATATTCACAGTAGTTTGATCGGAAAAATCGAAACGTGTTGTTTTCATATAAAATATGCTGAGGTGTTTTATCTTTTGATGCTATCCGCCATCCGTTAAATTACGTGATCCATGGATCGAGAGTATGCGTAATGGAATGAAAAATGCCTCGCTATGGTCACGTCTGTATAATGATATTTTTCATACTGATTAAATGAATATAAAACGAGCAGCATTATGTTGATTCGATAATTAAAATAGCTTGAATTGTATGACAGTTTTCAGTAAAAAATATATGACGTAATTTATCTAATTTTTGTAACTTAGTGTAGTGTTAAATTCAATAAAAAATCTCAAAACAATGCCAACAATAAATACGTTTCATATTTTGATGCAGCGCACTTTGTCCATAAAAATCTCTAGACACCGTTACCATCAATATTAAATAACTTGTTAAATTTTTATATTTAAATATGTTAATATGTTACGGTGCAAAAGCAATGAATTGATAATTTGTAAGTTTTGTACCGTGTAGTTATTTAATAAATATATAACGTTTGATTTACGGCTTGAAATCGCCTTTAGTTTTTTAGTTTTTTTTAGTTTTGTATTCAGGCATTAATCGAAATATTACTATCGGAAAATCTTGAAGATAACTTGGACCAGAAAATTTGTTATTCTTATCTGATTTAATCGATTATTGTTTTGAATCTGACATTTTTTGATAAAAAAGGAATAATAAATAAATATTTGATTTGCATTCTATATTTGAAGATGAAAAAGCGTACAAGAGTAAAAAATAAAATGTTTTTACAATATTAAAAAAAACATGATTGTAGTTTATATGCAATACAAAAATAACCTTTGTTTAATAATTATTTGTAGTGTCGAGTGAATTCTTTCTTAATAGGCTAAATATAATTCTAAAATAGACAGCAATAATGCCATAACTTATTGCAATCAATGCCTATATTCAGATGGAACTTTGAAAGTAATTCCATCCACACACGACTATAGAATTCCAATTCAATGCAAATATCCGTGGATAATAATGTTGATAAATTATAAAGTAATATACCCACGAACAATGAACATAATCGGTTTATTTTTAAAGCTGAAATACAATCCCCATTCAATGATATATGATTGAATAATAGAGGAGAAAATCACGAGGAAAGACAGCCCACAAAATTGAAGTTGGCATGAAAGTCAATTAAAATTTCTTTACCTTTATCTATGGAAAATGAAAAACTGTTACAAATTTCGTAATATGCATTTCGATTTACGGTCGTCGTAGCCAAGTGTCAATTTTGTTAACCGGATAATTAAATTTATTTGCGGTAATCTCTTAGCTTCATAGATTTATTTTTAATCAAAACTGCACACAAAGCTGTTAACTATTTCAAATTGATACGAACTACCACAAGAGGTTTTCATATTCTTACATCAAAACATTAAAAAATGAACGATATAATTTCACTGGCTACGAGGCGCTTTAATTAGAACAAATCTTTTGTAATTCACTTTTATAGAAATTTTGAAGTGAATTTATTTAGTGCGGACGTTATGTGAAAAGTTCATTGAAGGCATGAGGCGAGTGGCAGCCATTTTATTTTTGCATTCTTAATTCGAAAGAATTGCTCAATCGCTTTTTATGGCTGTTATGTTATTTTTTTTATATAAGCGATCTGTCAAAAAAACTGTTACGCAAAATAGCTCTTTGCGGTATAAACAAAACGTAGCCGCCATTAAAATGATAATAATTTTAAATTTGAAACGTAATACGTTGCAATAAGTACAGTGACATTACTATTGTGGCTAATGTTCTCTTGCGGTCATTTGTTATAAACTATGGTTAAATTAGCGAAAGATAATGGTTATTCAGTTACCTAATATAAAACTGGAACATATCATTATTATTACGAACAATGCTTTCCCTTTTTGTTTAATTTTTATATAAAATCGTCACACAAGAAAAGGAAAGGAAATAATATGCAATATATAAAGAAATGTTGTCACACGTCAGAAATTAAATAAGAAATGTGAATGCAAATGTTCAAACGGCTCTCGTGAAAATTTTACTTTTTAACACTTACTCGTCTCTCCGTAGGACAACAAAATTTTAACACCAAAATGATACACGGTAACTATCAGATTTTTCAAAATGTTTTTAAGAGTTGGAATATCTAAAGTCTGTCCATATGTATGCGTGTCTTTTCAACTTGACCTTCTTGTCCCAGATGACAGAGCTAGATAGTCTGTGGTAGTGTTGCCACTAAATTCGAAATAACGTGACCTTGATAGGTTGATTTGAAACGAGTGTTCATCTATCATTGTACACATTAATGTAGCAGCATTTTACAACATTTAAGAACCTTGCATAGTATTTTTTGTGCTCATTTATGTAGTCCACAAATCCTGAAATATTAAACGCAAAACTGCAGTATTATAGTTACCATTTAAATGTTAATCAATGTGAAGATTAACTCTTTTTTACATTATGTTGGGTCACCACTATAATCGAAACTTTTAAACTGTGAGTCCTTATTTGGAACACCGGTTTTTCGTCGTTCGACCTCTGACTATACATATCGTAGCGCTATATTTTTTACCTTTTTTAGGCATGTCCGCTCCTAATTACAAGCTTATCTACTTGTGAAGCCATGATGGAGTACTATATTTAATTTGTCTATTTTTCAGTCTCTCTTTGGAATAGGTAAGGAAAAAACTTATCCGTCCTTGTATTCTCAGTTGGATTTGCAGGAGTGAAAGCATTAAAATATGATATTCATTTATCCATTTTGGAAAAGTACAAATCTAAAAAAATATCCGGTATTCTGATTGGACAACATTTGCGGCCGGCTGCAGGTTATTGAAATTTCGTAAATCATAGAAAATAACCGTGGACTGTAATGCCATTAATATATTGCCTGGAAATGAAAACAACCTCGAATCTGTTATTATTGTGAGAGATGATGTCATTCATTTGGTCTTGTCGGCTGAGCCTTCTCAATCTGTCGATGTGTTGTGTTGTTAAGTTAGATTCGTTATTGGTCATTTTTTTTTATTTCTTTGGCCACTCCGGTGAGATTCCAGGTGTCTCGACAACGTGGCGCGCGTCACCACCCATAAGCATCGCGTCCCTCCGATTGTTAAATTGATTATGAATTAAAGGAAACTTATAACTAAATATATACCGATAGTTAAACCTTACTTGTTATTGATCGTGGATATAATATTATTTCACGGTTTTTCAAAAATCACACAATTAAAGAATATGAATATGTACTACGATAAATTGTGAATAATACTCGCTAAATTAGAGATCGTATTTCTTCCTATCTTTATAATTATGTTGATTCTTATAGATAAATAAAACTATTACTGATTCTTAAATTTCATTATTTTATAATCAGGACTAACTTCACTTACCTTATTCATGTCAGTTCATTTTAATTACATTCGATTTTTGATTATAAACAAGTAAATGTTTATTATTTTGAGATTGCGAGTACTTTATTTGTAAGCTATTTTATATCATTTGGGTATATTTTGTATGATTACACGTAAAACCGGTAGAAATAGTATCAGAAGATGATTTTTAGTTTTTTGTGTATAATGAATGGCTTACCATCAAGAAATAAAACAAATTATATCCACTAGTTTAAAAAGTTCTAAATATTCTCTTAGGGATTGCTAATAAGTAAACAAAGATAATTTAAATGTGTCTTATGAGCATTGTTTTGCATTTTAGATCTTCAATTAAGCTTTACACTATTGTTTATACTGCTTTTCTCTGCAGCTTGCACATCGAATGTGTAATATAATGTAATCGTATTTTAACAAGCGCTAGTTTTAGATAAACGTTTATTTTCATTGTTTTCTTTTACTGTACATATTTTAACTCAAGAAAAAGAAATGATTTGCAAGATTAATTGCTGTCTTTTAATAATTCGATAAGAATTCGTTTAATTTGTATTATTATTTATTTGACTTCATAGTAGTATTTTACGTATAAATGACGGGCCACTGTAGTTGAGGACTTGTGGAATAACTCGTTTTGTAAACTGTCGTGGGCGATTCCGCCTCTTCCACCGCCAGTCTCAGCTCCAAACCACCTCTTCTTTTAAATATTATAAAATGTAAAAAGTAACTAATATGAATGACTAAATCAAAGCATATGTTCACATTTCTCCATATAAAACAGTCTATAGTTCAAATACAGTGATAAAAAGTCCGGATTACTACGTTATTGAAAGTAAAGCCACCATGTGTAACGAAAAAACTGCGTTATTGTCATAGTAACTAGGTCAGTTTTGACCGAACGAATAACTATTATTCCGAAATACCTTTACAGTCGACTGTAACATTTAGTGACATAACAGTAGGAAATATTGTATCTGATGTTATTGCAATCTCTGGACAGCCGAAAAACTGTCGCGTAGGTTTATGGTTTTTTGACAGAAAAAATACCACGTTGTATATTATTATGGCTTGAATGTGGATGCCAACAATAAATCATTTAGATAATATAATGCCATTTATGTTGACGTATTGACATCACTGCGAGGCAATAAACATCGTCATTTATGTTAATTGTACTGGATTATTGTGATTGAAAAACGTAATTGAAAGTCTTCTTTTAGACTGAGTGTTCGAGATAAATCGACAATTTTCAATTTCAATAATTCTATAAGACGCAGAATTACTATTTACACCAAGTCTGACGTTTTGAATGACGTGATTTAAGAAAAAAAAAACGGATGAAGGTGACAATCGACTACTAAGTCCGCACAAAACGAGTAGAAAGTTTCATTTAGATGAATTAAATTTTATCTTATGCATAATATAAATAAATATGTCATAGTAAGGGGTAGCAAACTGTTCAGGTCGGAATGCCTTTCGACTTTGACCAATTGTGTACCAATAATTTACGTAAATAAGGTAAGCAAACATGACAGATAAACAATTGCAAGTTTGTTTAATATTATCACAGTCTTCTGGTTTCTTTATCTAAATAATCATACTTACATATGTAATCTTTCTAATTAAACCTACTGTGCAACTTTTCTTCTCTCAAATATTCGAAATGTCATGCGAAAACAAAAGAAAATTTTGCATCTTAAATGTATTTACATTGTCAAGTTCCAATATTATATTTGAAAAGTATTCGAATTACTGAATAAGTATTTCGAATATTCCTTTATTCTACAACTCGATGTTCGGGTTGGGCTATAATTTCACACCACTACTAATAGTTACAAAAAAATATATTTAGATTTTTACGTTGTTACAAATTTAGCAATAATAAATAGTAATGTGATATTTTGTTTTGAGCAACAAAAAATGCAACCTATATTAAATCGAAAATTGCAAGTTATTATTTTTTTTTTTAATATAAAAAATGACCTTCATCCCCGATTGGTCGATATATTTTGTGCAGCAGATATATTTTTTGTCGGTACGTAAGTCAATGATTTTATCAATAAATTCGTTATGTTTTGATACCATTAAAGTTTTTTCTTCTATATGCATTAGTGAAAACAGGTTTTGCGATTACACTGCTCGCTAATTATCGCATTTTAGCGGATATCGCCGACAAGTTTATTTATTGACGTTGTAAGAAATAAAAAAGTAAAAATGGCGCAAATAAAAATGTGTCGGTCTTTCAATATTTGCATAGAAACGACAAAATCAAACAAATGTTATTCTTCTTTTGGTTTTGTTATTTATTTAAATGTTTAGCGTTTTAAAATATCCATTTTAACGATTTTTTCACGTATACATGTATGGACATTATATGATTGGATTTCCTATTATGTTACGAATTACGAGGAATATTTTCTTACGAATATTTTGAATGAAGATGTCGTTCAATTTTCAAATATCGAAGAAAGATATCGTTCGATTTTCAAATACCGAACAAATCACATGTGTTTGCCGTTTTTTATTAGAATACATGAATCGTTTGAATTAAGAAAAAAATTGGAAATTCGTATTAGGGTCTTTTCAATACCAGATTCCTTTTTTGAACAATTAATTGTAAAAAATTATATCTAAATATATTATTGCCTACTTTTTGCACTTGTACATCGACTGGGTCATTCATTCATTCATTCGTGAATGAACGAATCGAAGCGATCTAATCCTTACAGTTAAAGAGTTTCGCGAATTGGATGAATCGTTCAAACGAATATTGCCATTTATTTTGTACTATCTAACACTGACACTTGCTTCAGAACCTGGTGACTTATCTACTGAAATTTATTTTAAGAGTACTGGTGCGTGATTAAACGATCAGACCTCTACGTATTCGCTCGGTCAAGATTGCACTTTTTTTTCACTGAATAAAAAATCGTCCGTGATTTCACCACTCTGTTTATAACACACACATATATATATATATATATAAAATTGAATGAGTTATTCCTAAACAGTGTCAAAACGCACTGATGCATATTTGTACAGTGTTTTTTCATCTGTGCACTAGAGATGTCGTAGTCGGCTTTAAATAGACTGTTTATCATTAAACATTTCCACGAAGTTTGTTCATTGCCGTGATTCGTAATTGTCGTTATTTTTTGACCCTGTGGTCATTTTCAATTCTGGGTGATAAGAACATGAACATGCTCAATTACTTCATAGGCGCCATGCTACGTCTAGTGCAAATTGCAATATACATTAAAAACTTGTTCTATTAAATTACTTGACCATTATAATATATTTTGCTTCGGTTATCATTAGATTATGAACATAAGACGATGTAAATATTTACATATTATAAAAAAATACTATTGGTGTATTGAAATGCCGGCCTGTGATTGAATTGTCAACGTGTTTGGCGTACATTAACTTATCTATATACATCCTTTTTTACACGCAGTTTTCGTAGGAAAGGTTCTGTTCAAATAAGCACTCTTAGAAAGCCATAAACCCCACATTGGAATCGAACATGGTTATTAAAAAACATATTCAAAGCTATACTCGTAAACTATATCATATCATAAATAAATCATGTATTTAATGTATCAAAAATTTCTATCAAATTTAATTATAAAGGCTCCCAACCTTTTCTGGGTAGCCACTTTTCATAAAACACGTTACCCGCGAACCATATGCAATTGAAAAATGTATTTATAATAAGTTGGTGACCCCACAAAAAGCAGGTTGGGAACCCGGAAATTAGAGGCTTGATTTTATGCCATTGGTCGACTATATATAAATATTATATTATGGCGGTCGTGTAGCCGAATGGTCAAGCTGAGTTTCATTCTTCATATTGACATTTTCATAGACTGATTTTTCGATGCAAATTGACGTTTGTGGTGCGTTCACCAAACCCACCGATATCTTTAACAATTGATAAAAAAATCATTCTTTCTTTGAAAAGTTGTGTAACGTAATCAGATGTGTTGTAACATTACATTAATCATTTTCACTTATTGTTATATCATTTGATTTGTATTCGAATTTCAAAATAGTGATATGACCGTAACAAACATAGCGTGTGTTCACAAATACTTGTTTTGGCACTTACTTTTTGATTATAGGAATATTCTTATCTATCCTTGTCATTTTATCGTATTTATGATAGTAGAGATAATTGTATTGTAAATGTGGTATATACCTGTTATTCAAATGTGATATCTCATAGAATGGTATGGAAAATAATTTCGCTTGTTGCGAATTTTTCTTATTATGTCCCATCCATTGATTGGTCAATAAATCTGATCGTCATTAATTTTAAATGCGCCGGATACGGTACAGTTATAGTTTTATATAACTATTGTGTATATGCGATACAGCGAAATTAAATTTCAAGTGAAAACTATTTCCACTAGTGCAAGTATAGTTTCTATTTTAAGACAGTGAAAATGTAGTAAATAAGCCAACGTTGTATAGCATAGGCTCCGAACCCTTTTCAGGTGGCAACCCTTTTTCATAAATTGATGTGAACCGCGACCCCCCCCCCCCATGCAACCCAAAAGCGTAAAAAAATATTTTTTTAGTTGACCTATTAGTTGGCGTACCCAGGTTGGGAAACTATGTTGTATATGGTTCCGACGAATGTTCTAATGTAGATGTAATCAGAGCTGTAGTTCCGGATTCGGAGTCGTGAAAAACGAGCGACTCTACTTTTTCGATTCGACGATTTTGAAAAATATGAACAAACGCTAGCAAAAAATATTTTTACTTGATTTACACTTGATGTTATACATGTTAAAATATTTTCAAAACTGGTTTGCATGGATACAGATTTCCAAAAGCAGATAAATTCATACTGTAGTGTGCATTAAACGCCGTTTGAAACAACAGCGAAAAACAATATTGTTCATGAATTCCGTTACACACGTCTGCGTTCAATTTGTCTTGCTTAGAAATTGAATAAATAATATTTATCGGCAAGATTTCACATCTAACCTTTGTACTCCATATTGTATCCACTGTGGATTTAAAACCTGTTATTATATTGGGTGTATCCCGTTTGAAAAATGTTTGTTTTAGATCGTTTTTACAAGACTGAATTGATATGCTCAAACTTTTAGTTGAAAAAAATACATAAAGATAGGGAAAATAAGTGAGATGAATAATACATATACCGTTTAAACTTTAGTGTACTCTGATTAAAAAGAAAAAGTAAATTAGTGATAATATGAAGGTATATGTACTCAATAAAATTGCCCTCTCTCAAGTGTACACAGTAAAACTGAATAGCATGTTATAATTTTTAATTTTATAGTACGTAGAAAAATTTAATTGGCGGCATGATGAAAAAAGTAGAGGAAGCGAAAATTACAGCGACTGGGATCCAGTCTTAAGAGATCAAAATCCAAACGAGTTTTTTTTATAGTAGCCAAATGTTTTTTTATCAGTCTGATCACGCGTACCCTCTCTCTCTTAAAGAAGTGCGATACGTCTATCTCGGCTTGTTTATAATGTGTGCTATGCAGATTGAGTCCTAAGAGCAGGGCCTGCCAAATAGTATTGCCACAAATAAATCAGTATTTTCTGGAAAAAGTAAGCAAACAATGGGATGCAATTATACAACTGGATTTTTTGGTGTCTGCGAATGTGGTATCTTGTCTCCGTGCGTTTATATAGTGTAACTACACTGTGTAAAATATGAAATTATCAATTAGTTGTACTGTCAAATATTCGTTAAAACATGTTAATATTTTTTATTGCTACACATCTATCCAGCTTGTAAACATTGATAAAAATTAAATCCATTTTTAAGTTTCCTGTATGAAACTTTTTGTAGACGCAGTTATTTAAACTTAATCCCAAAAATAATAAAAACGTTTTGACATTAGCAAGTAACCAATTCCATAGAAAGTCTTGTTCAGTTAAAATAATTAGCAATACACTCTCAAAATTATTTCCGGTTAATTCGTACCATTTTCGCTTCGCTTGCTTAACATTACTCATTATGCGAACTTTGTCTAAATAACAAAAAAAAAACGTTTATAACATAGTACGATTTTTGAATTGTTACAATTGTTGTCACTAACGACCGGGTTTCGCCTTTCGGCATCTTCAGGCATTCTATCACACGGATGCAACAGAACTGACTCGAAACCTGGGTCGTTAGTGGCAAAACATGTCGAATCGTACAAAGTTGTAACAATTTAAATTTTATATTGAAATTTCATCAAGCACCTTCAGTCGATATCATAAATTATTTAATAAGATGTTTTTGTTTATATACCGGAAAATTGTACTAAATTAGATAAAAGGATACTCTTCAATATTGAAATAAATTTTACCAACATTAATTATAAAGAGACCGCTGAAATATCACAAAAAATGCATTCGTCTATTGTTGATATTAGTGGCAATAGGATTTGGCAATCATCCCAACCTACAATATTCGAGTTGGGCCAACCCTGATTTACCTATGATAAAATCAAATAATTTAAAAGTCAGGTCATATCCATACTCGAGTAGAGAAGTTCGCGAAAAGGCGAACAAAGCTACGCGTACAATAACATCACTACGATTTGGATGCCACGCTAGATCACTGAACTCACAGTGGCACAATTTCGCCACCGCCTAGCATTTTATTATTATCCTCGGCTGTGACTCTTTATTGTTGCTAAATGAAAATAATTATGATTTACATCAATTTATTATATTCCAACATGATAATCTGTTAAGTTCTTGGCGTGTATCTAAGTTTTGACGGCATATTTTTTTGACTTCGTATTTCTGAGAATTGTAACATAATCAATTTTAACACGGAAACTGCTGCATTCCAATTTAAATCTACTTTGTATTTACAACAATAAGCTATTCTTCGGCATTTAAAAATGGTTGCTAGGAATGTATCAAACGTTATTCATTTAAGTCTTAGTTGCCATGACAATATCCACCGTTATGTTTATAATGTCTCAAATAATGCAATTGCGCAATCTGTCTTTGATTTCTTATTCCGATTATTCAGAAAAAATAATTATGCTCCTTACATAAACAAAGCATCAGTTTCATGTTGAAATTTGATTTGTACAATTTTTAAAATGCGACATTCTGTATGAAAGCCAATAGGACATAAGTATTCATTAATCCAATCTATGGTTTCATCAGTTTACCGACTATAATATATTGAATTAATAAATAACGAATTTCCATGTTATTATAATCTTCATTGAACAAATTTGCGCGATGATGTACAGCAGTGCTCCGCAACATTTTGCCTTCTACGGCACACCAACGCTTTTTTCCATAATCAATATTTATAAAAACCGGAATATGCAACATCGACGTATTTGGTAAATTCATTCTTTTTGCATTGTTTTCTTTATTTACGTACAATTTTGTTTCTTAATAATTTACGTTTTATATTACAGATCGTGTGTATAATATTTATCTCCTTACGACATATAATTCCGACAAAAAAAATAATTATTTCTGCTTCCATGTGATCACATTTTCACAAAATATTTTATAGTGTAAACAAATTATATAATTTTTCTTCTGTTAAAAAATGCGCTGCGGCACACCAAGCATCGTCTGGCAGCATATTGGTGTACCGTGGCACACCGGTTATGGAACACTGATGTACAGCAAGAGTACTTTTATACTTACTGTGTTGGCTATGGTTTTAATTTTATCCCGATCACTCAAATCGCTTTGTTTGTAAATGTGCTGTTAAAATATTGAAGTAATTAATTGGTGTCGCATTATGTTATATATACACGACCGATAGCAAGCAAACATGTCAACGCATTGAATAAATTTGTACCAAAACTTTTGACACCGGCTCTGTTGTTGCTATACGAACAATCTTCCCTCCTTCCAAATGTTAACTATCTATTCTATTTGAATGATTCGATCGCACAAAAACACGTGAAAATATAACCTTGAAAATATCACAAAAGATTATATAGGTCATAAATTTAAATTTACGTAAAACGTTTGTATCTTTACCATTGTATGTGGTGTGTAAAAATGAATGCTATAATAGCGGTGAAGGTTTTTCCATTTTTATATATAATAGAATAGCATTTATTTACACTCGCCGTCTAGACAGCAAATTAATGAGATTGATAATTCAAAAAAATCTGTTAAGTCATTGAAGTTTTGTTTAAAGTACCATAAATATTCCGCTGCAAATAATTACATTATCATCTTTGTTTTATTTACTGCTGACATTTCCTGGAACGATTAAAACAGTATACGTATTGAAAATTTAATTCATCAATGAAATAATTAACGCATTCTTAATATCACAAGTTTTCAAATTTATTTCGAATTTGGAATATTTGGAATTTGGTTAGCGTGTTCGCGGGTGCACACAAAACGTAAATTACCGCTTAACCTCCGCGATTTGCGCTCAATTTTCATGACAGTAACAAATTGAAGAAAAAAACCGCAGCCAAAATAGGTCAGCATTTTGATAAAATGACCTCGCACGGGGCGATTATCCGATTCGGATCTTATTTATTGGCCGATTAAGAGCACTCGCATTTTGTTATTTACGTTGAAATGTCAGATAAAAGATGGCGCATACCTTGTAAAAAGATGACTGATGTGAAATACCTTGAAACTAATTAGTTTACATATACTTTAAAACCGTTTTTCACAATTCGAACTTTCTGAATTTCTCTTTAACTAAAAGCCAGCAATCGAAGAAATGAATGATGAATTGTTATTTCAACTAGTGCTAACGAAAATTAAGTATTAATTTGACTTAAAAATTAAATAATTAGATTGTTATCTCAGTTTACACGCAATGTTTATTCAATTGCTATTTTCAGATAACATCTAGGGTATTTACGTTAATTTGGTTATTTGCTGATAACTTGTTTGAATTTCTGATCAAAATTGAATTCAGCATGCCAAAAGAAGGTATTATATAGAGGCATATAAACTAATAACCAGACCAAGTCCTTAAATAGTAAAAAGCCATAAGCCGGTTTAAAAAGTTTAGTGCAAAAAATACAGCCGAGAGATTAAATTGGAAGTATGCCAACCACTTTTTTTACGACTTGTCATATGTTAAACCGAGCATCTCCATTGCGGATAAGAGATTGCAGATTTTATGGTGTTAAATGCGATTATTATTTGAGATCAGTCGGAAACTTTCATGAATAGTTCTTGTTTTATTTAAATATTTAAGTGCATTGACGTCTTATCATATAAAAGACGTAACAGAGTATACTATTAATTTAAATTTGAAAGTGAAGCTTTCTAAAACATTTGATTTATCGTTAGGCCCATATAAAACGCAGCCTACATCTTTTGAGATAAAAAAAACGTCATTTTAATCTCCAATAAATGGCAATTAGGCTTTTATATTGCGCCTTCAAAAAACATTCAAACATTTATAATTTTTTTTCTTACTACGTATTCATCATTTGTTACTCATTTTTCTGTAATTGCGAGAAGGTTACGGACGTTAATTACCGCACATATATGTTTTCACAAAGCACAGATATTTTTGTTTTATATTTTTACTATGCATATTTTAAACTAATTGGGATTCGAGTGAGTGCTGCTTTTTCAATCGCTTTGTTTCCAATAATGAGAAGTAATAAATATTTTATCAAAGTTTAGTTAGTTTCAACTTCAGTTGTCTTTCTGCACGAATGACTGAACATATTGTTGTAGCAGTATCGATCTATATCCGAAGATAATAAGTACTTGTATCAAGTATACTCAATTATACTGTTCGAATTAAGAATAAATAACTGTCAAAAAAGAACAATAGACAAATCATAAATAGTGTCTAAACATCGCGGCTATTAATTAAATTCTTGACAGTTTGACCATTGGCAATTAATAAGTTTCAGATTAAATTTATATCGCCAATTTATCCATGAATCCTTCACAGATGTTATTCATAACGCAACAATAAATAAGAATATTATTTTCCTGTCTAGTCACCCAACTAGCACAGCCAATAAGATTTTGCATAGCCATATTTGGAAGATCTTACGTAGGTTGCATTTAATCTGACGTGTTTTTCTTTCTCCTTTATATGACTTGCATCTCGGGTAGAAGTTTCTCGCATAATAAATCTACTCGCAGACACCTCTAAATTGATTTATTAATCTTCCTTACAGACCATGTATGCACTTTTTTGTGCTTATTATCCACACATTGTTGGAGTGCAACTAGTGTGTGTTGGTTTTGAAAAATATTATTGAGGTCATTTTATTTGTGGTGTCAATGAAGAGGCGCTGAGTAAAAATAAACATGCCACGCTCCTTTTGCCTTTTTTTTACAACTGGGTGTTGAGTTACTTTAGTACATAAGTGGCGAACCTTTTTGAGCCTTTTTTTTCAATATAATAATATGTCGTGTGCCATATGCTATGGAAATAAAATAAGAATCGAATGTTTGTGTCACTTTTTAATACAAACAAAGCAATTATATCGAAAATTTAATTAAGTACTTATGACAATATAATAAAAAAGAGACTAAATTAAAAATAAATGGTGAACCCTCGAAATTTCATAAATATTGAAAATTTTGTTGTAGGATGCTAGATTCCAAATGTTTTTATAACGGGTTCATAGTTGGTAATTTACAATAGAATACAAGAAGTACTATTTTGGTCTCTTAATCTAATACTCATGTCAGATTTTTTTTGTGTTATTACTTGTATAATTTTCACTAATAAAATATTCACGTGTCATGCAAAATCACCACCTGTGGCACGCGTGCCACAAGCTCGCCATCCCTGCTATAGTATGTACTAACCCTTTAATAATACACAGATAACTCAACTTGTATCGGTTTATAGTAAATCACCACCAATGAAATCGTCAATATATTTGTGAATATTTTTTTGTTATGGAATAATAAATAATCAATTTTATTTTCCTGAAAAAACATCTAAATAATGATATATTATATTTATAAATTTTCATGTAACACACTGCGCTAAAATTTAAACTGAACTCGGAATTTAATAGTTCAAATATTTCCCACTCGGTTATGTCGATCAGAAGTGTGTTAGGTGTACGATTTAATTTCCTTGCGTTATTCTTTTTATTTTGTATTTTGTGGTAAACGGCAATTAAATTCATTGAATATTTATTTTTAATTTACCAAATTTTATTGAATATCTTTTTCGTGACAAAGCTTTGCAAATAACATTATATTTATATTTAATTTAACGTTTCATTGTAAGAATCTTTTTATAGTAAAAACTAAAGGGTTGTGTGCAATGCGCTTTATGTTAATTTCTTGGTATTATGACCGTTATATTTTTAAATGCTTACATTATCTCACCTATCATTTGAAAATTATTCATACATTTCAGTGTTTATAAAATGTGTCATATGTGTGTATAAACAGGGTGTTCTGAATAAACATGAGTCGTGCGTATAAATAAAATAAAATAAAAACAATATTATGCCCGATGAAAGTTTGTTTATTTTGCGGCGGTGATCTCACTCCAGTTATGCAGCGCGAATTCCTTTGGCATTTTATTCACCAGTGGCTGTTATTTTTTTTAATATTCGTCTGTCTTGTTGAAACAATGGAGACCCGCTGAGAATTTTAAATGGTGTTTTAGTGTGGGATAGAGAGCATTTTTCAATATAATTTGCATACTATACCAATGGGTAATTTACATTCGTGCAGCAACCGTTTAATTTCTTTTATTGCAATCGTAAATCATTTTTCTTGTGTCCACTTCTTTGTTGATTGAATAACGGCAGAGTTATTATTGTATCTTACGACTGCTACATAATTTTTAAGAAAATCTGAAACTTATCGAAAAATTACGATTCGTTTTATTCAAATGTCCAACAGCGGATTATAGCCTTGTAATCGTTGGACGAACGACGCATTGTCTAGAAGTCGGAAACCTGGCCTTTATTTGGCTAATCTATTTTTTTTAAACATTCTTCCTGTCAATAATGAACGTAGATTTATTTATATATTAAAGCGAAAGTGTATTCCAAGTAAACATATTTTTACTGGGTTTTCAGTGAAATCACATCTCAGCAAACTTTCATTACATATTATCACATTAACATCAGTTGAAAGATACTTCTACGCGTGAAAATATGTTTCAATAATTATTTTCCAGTTATATTACATTTGTTTCAGAACTTTTATTACACCGAAAGATTATCATCGCCTCGATGATTTATTTAGGGGTTTAATAACTAAAAATGATTTCAATAAATACATTTAGTTAGGTTTTAGAGAACGGCTGTAATTAATTATATTGGACAAATTATAGATTGAATGACGAGGGCGTTTTTTCTTGAATATAACTGAGTATTTTTAATACGGTTTTTTTAAATTTCGACTTCGAAAAGCTCCCCATTTTTCAAAAGGTAAATAACTAACTGCTGGGTTCGTCTGATTAATTTGTAATATATATTAATGTAAACGATGTATATTGATCATAAAATTGATTGAGAAATATGCATAATTACTTATTGCTCATATGTGCGTCCACTTATTCTGAAACAAGAAGTGATTGAACCATTAAATTTTAACTGTCAGTCCTAAAATTTTAAGTACACGAGCGATAAAACATGTTCAGAGAATATTAATTCGAGTGGTATGAATCAATCCACTTGTTTACATTGTAGGTTTAAGTATTAATTGCCACTAGAGTCGAGATTCGCACTGCGCATCAAATAAACCCATCAATTACCAGTTCTTATTCATTAATTTTTGATAAAGAAAATTTTTGATAACTTCATAAATATATTGTAAAATTGAAGACGAAAGAAAATTAAAGGTGAGCCGAATTAACTGGTGTATAATGTTATGTGTCAGGCATATGAGACATACTATTGTATTTATTCTGTTCACATCTTCGTTGTTCTGACAAACAGCATTCGTAACAACTTAAATATTTTTTTACAAATTATGATAAATCTAATTTTTAAATTAATAATTTTATTGGCATTGACTTGGTAGAACTCCATTAAAACACGGTGAAAAAATAGCAATGTATTTCAATTCTACAAAATGTACAAGATATATAGTTCTGAAAACCGATAATCGTGATAATTTTTGATTATTCTGTATTTCTTTGCGTTTTATGACATGATCTTTGATTGGAGTTGACATGATTTTTGCGTGATAAATACAACTGAAAACGACTTTTTCACCATACATTTAGAGAATCTGATTTGATTATTGTTTCGTATATTTATTTTTTTAAACACACATCCAAATCTATATTAATTAAAAAAAACTGCAATCGTAATATAGTTTTAATTAATGCTCTATTATTATTTTTGCTTCTGTTAATACACATAATTTTTGTCTTCATTGTTTACAAAATCGCACAATATGAAATACTTGTTAGCTGACGGGTTGATATATCATCTTGAATATATAAATATGACTTTGAAATTCCAGTTATAACGCTGTGATTAATCTTGCAATACTTGGGTTGGTACGCGAGTGGATGCTGTAAAATTAGAATACACTAATTGTAATTAAGTACTTAACCTGTTAACCGGGTATGACGAGATATTTCGTCATATTCGGATTTTATTTTTCCCCTCTTTTGTTGACAAAAGTTCTGCACATGGCGAACTATGAAACATTTCATCAAGTGTTAACTATGGAACTGACGACGTATTTCGTCAGTGCTATGTTTACAATGTGCGTGACGAAATAATCCGTAATCCTATAGATTTAATTACCAGTTGCACATACGCACTTTTAAGATACGCAAAACTAAATTACCCGGTTAAGAGGTTAAACGTAATTTACAACATAGTTTTAAGTATTTGTATCTAAAACACTCATCGATGTAAATATTTATGACTTTCAAAATGTACGAAATGCGACTAAATGTCATGGCTATTTTTATGTATGTGTTTAAATAGTTAATTTGAGGTGTCTTTGAAGCTTTCTTTAGATAATTGCACTCAAGAATTGGCACTAAAGATGAAACACTTACCATAGACAACATCACAGTCATTCGTATTCTACGTCTTACAATGAAGTGACGAGTGATACTTGGCAACTATTATTATTTTTTGCTAAAATATGGTATATTTTCTCAAAATTTAAAATGGCAGAACAATCAAATAATTAATTTTAATTTTGTTTTTACAACAGAAAAATATATAGAGAAATAAAGTAATATAACAAATGTCCTACAACAATAACGAACTGTATTATACATCCGAGACCAAAACAAAAACGTTTAGGTAGATATTTCCATAAAAATGATCTCAGTGACATAGTTCAACTGTTGCCACATTTTCCGAGTAAATTCCCAGTTATCAATTATTTTTCTCGAATCAACTTGAAATATTGTCGAAACACTTAGCTTCATTATGTGGGCGAACCCTGAGGATTGTACACCATTCGAATTATTGATCTTAATTTATAAACAACAGACAGTTTTGTGCTATTACCCAAACCGTGTAAGCACGTACTTCGTTTCAATATCAATTCATTCTCACAAATTGTTGAAGCGCCATGATTGTTTCTTTTCGTGACATGAGACAATGATAACATTATTAGATATACTATACTTATTTCATGACATCACTACTTATTTTTACATTAGAAGATTACCAATTACACTCTCTGTACAACAATCATCTTGCTGAAATACGACCCGAACGACATTTCCTTTCATAAGTATCTGCTTAAGGTTACATACAGTATGTCAAAGTCAGCAGTACAGAATACATTTTATCATTTGATGATGGGGATAAATAATTCTGAATGTTTGCAACACTTATTGAGAATATTTCTCTAAAATAATTGAAGGCATGGAAAATTTAAATTTAGAATGTGGAATACATCATAAGCGCAAATATTTCGTTACAGATTAGTTCCTTTTTTAAATATTATGGATTATTTATAAACTTACATATTTCGAATCATTTAACAATATACAATCTCGATTGAGTATATGTGGTGGAATTTTTTCATGCTCGAAAATATGGAAAAAGTACACACATAAAATTAATCGAAAAACGCAATTATAATAATAATTTTTATCGAGATTTAAGAGCGTTATACTAATATTTAGACAAAAAATTGTAAACACAATTGGTTTTATGATACCAAACGTTTTACATTAAATTTGTTTATGTGTTATATTTTATATTTTACGATTATTTCATCTTTTATGTGGAAATTTTATGCCGTGTCTTACAAAAATAATTGGATGGCACGCATCCAAGGCGTGATGACTATATGGTAAAGTTAAACGTCTTTCTGAGTCATGAGGGTCCACCAATTTGAAGGGATTCAAACCGTTGACCGTTATAATATGAAGTTCAGATATGTTCTGTGTAAACACCCGATAGAAGTGATTGATTCATTGATTTTATTGGCATTTACTTGGCAGAATTCACTTACAGCCAGAAAAATTGCGTACAAGTTTTATTTCAATTTTTGTATACAGTAAAAGCCTAATCAACCGTTCTCGCATTATACATTTCCCCGCTGGATCGTTCATTTTTTATAGTCTCTTCAAACACCAATGAGAACAATGCTTAATAATCCCCTATTAACCATTCCTCGATCTATCATCTAAATAATATGGTCCCGTCTCAATATAACAAATATTATCCCGATTGACCGGTTTTGGTAGATACATCTTTCTATCCAATACAATTTGTGAAATTGAGCACATTACGTCTTACATATTAACCGAAGCAATTAATGATGAAATATATAATTCGCTCAAATGCCTTGAGATTTTTTTTAATAAAGAATGTCAGAAGAAGAAGATTATTTCAATAAATAAGATTTAATTAATAATTTTTTTACAAAACCCTCTCATATTTAAAATTTTTTGTAAAACATTTTGAAAAATCAAGGGGTGTGTAGACTTTTTAACATTTTACTTTATTATTATTATTTTAAGCTTTCCCGCATTTTTCGTTTTTTAAGGATCCCTTGAAAAACGTGGAATCGAGGTTTCGCCGTATATGACCTTAGGTAACTTTTTCGGCTTATAGCATAGTTGCTTAATCGACGGCTCTGACGATGGTAGCCGAAATAGCTCTCAACCACAATATGTATGTTAAAATATGTTGAGATAAACACTTTGTATTTTTGCCATATTCAGAATTGATCGATATGCGAGTGTTTAGCTTATTCCGATGAATTTGACTTTGGTCTATACTTTCGACTACGCTTTCAAAGTCTTCATCAATTAACGAATATCTAAATCGTAAATTATTTATAAGCTTGTAGGAGCTAAGAAAATTATTTGGTCATTGCGTTCTCATGGAAATATAATTACCAAATTCTTTTATACCAATTCAATACCTTGTTAGAATCAAACGGCTCCGGTTAAATATCGTAAGTGAGACTATCTCATTATGAGTCTACATAACGTTTGTAAGTGCTATATTATTTATTAAAAGTCTTAGACTACCGTATTCCTTCTCACAACATAATAATTGTGTATTTTCCCATAGATACGATCTGTTGCATTCGTTGCTTCAAAAATGTACGTAGCTATAAACGTATATCGTTTAATTAATGACACTGGTATTAGGTCGTTACTTTCTCACGTTGATTCCCATTATGATTGATACTTTTTCTATCAAACTTCATATTGCATAGAAATTTAAACGATTCACTCATATAAGAAGATGGGAGTATGAATATATTCGAAAATATCTAACATTTTAGTGTGATTTTGTGTCGTTTAAATCGCGAATAGATTGTCATTTTGCACTTTGACAGTGTTCCGAATGTCTTGTGTGTGAAACCAATACCGAATTTAAGAAATAAACTGTCACATTATGTGTTGTGAAGTTTTTTCGTACTTGTTACTCAATAATTACTGTCTCAAAACTATATTAGATATTTAATTTTAATTAAGGTTATTTTTGTTGATTATTCTGTTATATTGTCAGCTCGTCCATCTTCAAAATGTCGATTTGTTTATATGAGAGGTGTGGGTGGGTTTTTGTTATAATTTAATCGCATGCCAATATTATTATATGATCATATTTACTTCTTATTATCTCGATTCGACAATCTTCCATTTAATCAATTTTCCAATGCGAGTTATAAAACCTTGCTACATTTAAAGATACCATAATCCCGTCGGCATAAAAATGCTTGAGGAGGCATTCTGAGGGCATTCGTAGTAGTTATTCCAACCACTTGTAAATCTTCTCAGCTTAAAATGGAAAATATTTTAGAAAACGGATTTGTTCACAAAAATTTAAAAAAATGCAAATTGGTTGACCCATGTATCCCCATTACTGCCAATTTCATAGTCGGCTTCGGTAATCTAATACTGACAAATAAAAAAAATGTATGAATTTACCCTCCCACGGTCTTGGCCCACTTTTTTAACAACCCAATTGCGTTTCGTACTCGGATAATTTTATTTCAATACGTTACGAACAACCCCGTGTATAATAAATACGGAAATACAGTTAGGGAAGTCAAGGTATGTCATTTGGGAAGTCCCCCGTGAAATAAGCGGACATTAGGTTAGTGGGACATTGTCGCGACTCTATTTTTACAAGGAGTAATTTCCATACCGCTTATCGTGATCTTTTGAGCTGACTTTAACCCTTAAAATGCGGTAATATAATTGGCTTTACGCCCCCTGAATTTGCTACCGAAACCCGATACGAAATTCAGTTATGTTAGGTCAGTGATGGATAAAGCACTTAGATTTGGGATTAGAAGTAGCGTGACAATTGAACGTAGCAATCTCAAATTAAATGACTTTCCATTTGTGTATTATTACAATTACATTATCGAGCAAATTAAGCTTTTTTTCAATGAGAAATGTAAAAATTCTTTACTTTACAATTAGTTTGAAAATAATGCATTAATAACTAGCTTGTATTTTATTGACGAGTAAGGAAATGTAGTAGAGATTATCGATTTAATTTGCAGTATAAACTCAAGCTATTACAAGTTTATTTTTCTATGAGATATCACTTTCTCCAAATAGCGTGTTCTATTGATTACTGATATCGTTCTGCTAATGAACAGTATGAACAGAAAATAACATGACGAATAAAAGTAAAGTTATTTTTCTCATAACATGGATTTAAAAAAAACTAGTTACACCGCAAGATATCGATTTAATAATCATATTTTTTAATTACTCGTGTGAAAACGTCATGCTCATAATTTTGATAAATTCATATTAGAAACTGGGATTTCAGCACACTACTCTATATCTGTCTGCGCATCGTGCACATTAACCTAATATTAACAGAAAGTACTACCTCTTGGCAATCGCTACCGCTTAGTGTTTTATAATAAGACAGTCACATATTCTAAATAATAAAAACATATTTTTAGTACTTGTTTCCAGAACATTTTTTTGATTAGGACCGGTTTCGTTCATCACGAGCATTATTAACTGACGAGTGAAACCGGTCCTGATCAAAAAATATATTGTGGAAATAAGTACTAAAAAATATGTTTTTATTATTTAAAATACCGTGCCTTTCCATCAAGAAGTGAAAGTTAACACCTTAAAAGTGATAGGCATATATTCATTTCTTTCAAGTCTCGTCTAAAAATGAATATTTTTAGACGTCGGTAAATACTTAATTTATCTCGTGGATCAAAAATTTTGGCTATTGTTTAGTTCTTATTAAAGAATCGAGAGTCTCATAATTGTATTGTATGTACTTCATTTCTGGCGAAAGTTAAATTCGAGCAAGAATAAATTCAAAATAGTGCTCAATTTTGTCAGTACGAGCCAGTCGCAATGTGTTCCAACTGTAGATAATTCGAACTATATTAAATTCCCATTATAGCTGCCACTTTACATTAGAATTGGTAAACAAAGGTTATTGCCGCAGCAGCTACGGAGCGTGCAGGAGTTTTCACCCAGTGGCATGCCGCCCGGAAAAGTCGGTCGATCGATTCCTTCGCGTTTTACACGAGGGCCCACAACGTGTGACCGGCCGCAACGCACACCACCCTTGTGTAGAACGTGAAACATTAGCGACCTCGATATAAGGCCTGAACAATTTCGGCGCTAATGAAATTTACCTACGGCGGAACCGATAAATTATTCAAATGATCGCCTATGGGAATATATGGGTTACACGAGGTTAAATAGCCATATACTTTTTTTTTTCACAGGAAAGATATTCCAATTGTTGTTGAAAATTTACTAGAAGCTAAAGTAAATAAAACATTATCTTACAACGCTTCGTGTTATAAATGCACTATTAATCTTATGATATCTGCTGTAAAATTTTATTGTTATTTACCTAAATATATTTTGTTAACGTGTTTTTAATGTGTATTTCAAGGGTTATATGTCTGTTTTGTTATATGGGTTTGTTAATAATAAAGTTAAAATTTAAATGCAGAAGGTCTCGGATAAAACAGTGAAATTCACAATTTTTTAATAAGAGAAAGTAAGAAGATGATCTTTAGATGTAAAACTTTCCAAGATACCCAACTTAACGTGAACAAGAATTTAATTGGAAAATATTTTTGAAATTTAAATAATTCTAATCGTCAAATAATTAGCTATGTTGATGGTCGCACGGTTATTAAATATTCACAAACTATACGAATTTAACATCTATCGACTTATTTTAAATAATAAAACATATGTTTACTACTTATTTCCAGAATGTATTTTATGATCAGGACCGGTTTCGCTCATTGCGAGAATTGTCAGCCTATTTTGTAGTCATTACAGCTGACATCAGCTGGTAATGCTCGATATGATCGAAACCGGTCCTGACCATAAAATATATTGTAGAAATAAGTACTTAAAAAATGTGTTTTTATTGGTTAAACTATAATGTCTTTCCACCAAGAAGTGACAGTTAACACCTTAAAGGTATAGACCTATTATAGTGATATATCAAATTAATTATGGAAGTTCGTTTGTATATAAACGAATTAACTATATAAATTGAGCTATCCCTTCAAAAATAATCATTATGTCGAAAAGCGATTTTTTTTTAATAATTTTAATTAAAGCGAATATGTTTTTTTGATATCATAGGTATTAGCAATAGTGTAAATTTCGATTAATATTCTTCTTTTCATCTATTTAAATAATATTAAATTAGTGTAAGATCTAAAGCTAAATGATTAATTTCACAGACGTAGATGTACATTCGTGGATAGCTGCTATAAAAAAATATTGCTGCAATCGTAAAGCAATAAACTCTCTTCGAACATTTTAAAGTAGGCCAAATTTTGTTAATTGTTATTTCGCTTATCCTCAGGACGCGAGGGCATTAACTCGGTATGGCTTCGAAACACGTTAGCCATTTTAAATCCATTATCTCTTTATTTTGACGCCATTGCATGCCAAGAAAGTGACAACGGTACACACAACGCGGGTTAATTAAACCGCCGTGCCGTGAGCAGTTCCCATTCAACTCTGTCAGCCTGATACCTCGATTGAATGAATTGAACCAAATTTAAGTTTTTGCAAGAAATTTCGATAACGGAAAACTTATCTGTGGGTACCTCTAGTACAGAATATTGAGTTTTCAAATTGTGACTGCGACAAAAGTTGCATCAAGAAATTTGTTGTTAACTATGTTAGTTTCAACATGCTTTTGATTTTGGGTTTACTGTACATTTATTTTCTGTCTTTAAAACTATTTATGTGTTGAAATGAAAACAAAACAATGGAGAACAACATTGAATTGTTGAAACTTTGTATGATTTCGCATTTTTTGTCACTGGGTTTCGCCTTTTGGCACCATCATGCATTTAACATGTGGAATCATACAAAGTTTTGTTAATTCAAATTTTAAAATTTGAACCGTTATAAGAAAGCCAAAAAATGCCGAAAGGCGAAACCCGGGTCGTTAGTGACAAAACGTGGAATCGTACAAAATTTTAAGAATTCAAATTTGATATTGAAATTCCATCAAGCACCTTCAGTCGTTATTGTAAATCGCTCTTTTATTTGAAAACAGAGGTGAAAATAGTTCTTTTCTCATAATAGTGATTTTTTTGTTGAATTGTAATAAAAATTCTTTGCAATTAACTTTATAATACAGAGTTACTGACTCTTTTGAAAAATGAAGTCAGCTGTCTGACATATGGAATAAATTATGAAATAATTCTCAGATACTGCCCAACTGTGTTTTTGAATACAAATTTTCACAACTCGATTGCTGTAAAAGTCGCTTTTGTTTTAATATTATCGTTGGGTCATGCAAATAACAAGCCGGTCGGTGAATGTTAGCTAAATATTTATTGATATTAACCGCTGTTTTTGAAATAATACTTTTGGAACTATTGCGAATTACCATGCTAATATTGCAACAATGTGATCAAAGAATCGAGAGAACTGTTCAACACTAAAATTGTAGTTGTAAAGAATACAATAAAATTCCTTGTTATGCTCTAAAATTAAAGAAATATTTTTCCTCATATGGAACAGTGAAAGGAAAAATAACGTACGTACCACTTCACAGACTTGGCAACGTCTATAATTTATGTTAATGTATTTATACCACGAGACTGTTACGGCCAAAATTAGACTTGTGGCATGCCTAAGACAGACATAAAATTAACCCCAGGTGAAAATGGTTGCCTGGAATCTTTTTTTATAATTTGACTATTTATAAAGATGAGGAATAGGTCTGGCATATTTTTAATTACTCTTTGACATTAGGTATAATTATTTCATACTAAGAAAAAAACCAAACCGCTCCCTGTGATATCACAGCAATAAAATATGAAATCATGCCTAGCAACGCGTATAATATTTAAACTACTGTGTTTTAGACGTGGTTGTGAAAGATTTAAGGTAATATGTTTTCGCGAAATATTTTCGTTATGATCAGCGATACGCAGTACCTTTACTATAAAATTGGCCTGAAATTAAAGTTGTATATATTTTGATACGATGATTTGATACTATCGTAATACGCTAAATGCCATATGTATAATCTACAGTTCGAAAAAAAATATTTTTTACATTTGAACTGATTTATAGACATTACGTATAATTGTATAAATTTTGATGTTGAAACAAAACAAAATCATACTTTTAAATGAAATTTATAAAGCAAACGTGAGTTGCATTTCTATTTCGTAGTCAAATTTGAAATATCAAATTCGTATCATTTAAAAAATTCAAACGAGCAATATTTACTGTTTTTATATAAAATGAGCGCGTATACGCGCTCTACTCTACCACTGAATATCTAGCCAAGATTGACTGTTTTAAATAATCTAATATTTTAAACACACAGTGACATCTTCTAAATTCATTGTGAAATATTAAGACGCGACATATTGTCAAGAATTATCGACCTAATTATAGGTCCCGCGATGTGAGTACCTCCTAGCATTTAAAAGGTTAAACAACACGACGGGGATTCCAAATGACAAATATTTATCGCTCTTTTTTTTCCTATCATTACACTTCTATCTTTTATTTCCGTTTTTAATGGGTTATCTCTTATGAAATAAAAATAATAAAAGAAATAATATTGTAATACGGGACACCATAAATGAAAATTTTAAAACATTTTCAAGGCACATGTGATTATAAGAGTATTAACTTCATTTGAACGTTTTATCAGATCATTTCAGAATATTGATTTTATTTTTACTGTTTTGTTCAACGGAAGCGAGATAATGTAATTGTTGAAGAGTGAAATTTGATCGTTCCTTCATCCATTATATATATTTTGAAGCTAATTTTGGTAGTTTTGTTAATTATGACAGATTTGATAAATTCGATATTCAAATTTTACTTTGACTTAAAGCGCATTAAATTTTCAAACAAACATTCTCATTTTTTTTTTATTAACTTTTACGTATCGAAATATATTTCCGCTTTTAAGTAGCGTATAAAAACAAGAACATAATTTATTTATTCCAAAATGTTTTGCACATGTAGTTAATTTGAACTGTTGTTTTTTTTATGGAGATACAACTGCAAATTTTTTTCCTATATGAAAAAAAAACACATTCTAGTTATACGTCCAATATTTTGATCGTGGAAAAATTACTGAAAACATTTTTACTTATTACAATTCGAAAATATTTTTTTTTATTGAATTAATTAAAACCACAATGCTCAGTAATATTTCTTAAACTTTATGTATTTAAAATCAGGACCGGTTTCACTCACTGCATTATTTTTTTTAATGCTTCCCCACCAATAAGTGACAGTTAACATCTAAAAATTTATCGATAAATAACTTCAATTAACAACTTATGTTTCATATTAAACGAATATTTTTTAGCACGGTGAAAAAATAGCAATGTATTTAAGTTCTACATAATTTATAAGCCATATAGTTGATAGCTATTTCGGCTTACGCTCTCATCAGAACTATGTTTACACGTACATTTACTTATCTATATATAGCTGTGTAGAAAAGTACACCATACATCTTCTTTTCTGATGAACAACCATCAACTATATATCTATTAAATTTTGTAGAACTAAAATAAATTGCTATTTTTTCACTGTTTTATAATGGAGTTTTACCAAGTAAATGCTAATTCAATCAATCATAATGTTTACTTAGCTTGAGGTGAAATTAATCGTTAATAGCAAGAGTTTATCGTTTGCTTAAGGTGACCATATCATTCAAATAAAAAAACCATGATAAACCATAAAATAGCTCGGCCAAATAAAAGTTTTAGTCGCTTTCGTATGGTATATGTATATATTCTAACGAGTTACCAGATCAATTCCATATTTACGATACGGATGGTCACCTTGGCTACTCACGACAGCAGTATATTGTTTTAAAAATATTTTTTTGTTATAATGGATTTATATATATCTGCAATATTGTTCACGTGACTGTCTCTCGCATTACAGCCAGGATATGAAAACTTTTTTACTATACAAAATCAATAAAATGAATGAAACGCTCATTTCATGTTATCTCCAACAAGCACGGAATATAAAGTTATTTTTATCAGAGATGACATTATTTTAAAATATATTTTCGAGGCATTTATTATTCAGCAATCCAAACACGGCACTGCGAACTCTTCGCAAATATTCACGAATCGTGATATCTAGTGACATGCAACGACCAAATAAACTGTCATAAAAGCTATTGACAAATAATAAACTAGTCTCTTACGTTCTATGATGTTTGTATTTCGAATGATAAATGGTTTTTTGTGTTTTTTCTGTTCGGTTGCAGTGTCCACATGTTGGGTTTTTAATATCGCCGATTTCGTAAATTTATTTTTCAATCAGTATGGATATCTGTTCAAATGACATCCACATAAAATTTCCTAACCACACGTAACCAGTAAACTTAATAGAGTTCTGCAGGGGCCCGGACTTATCCCGCGGGTCTATACCCGACCCAATATATGAACCGAGTTCGGGTGGGTGAAGTCAATTGAGATTTGGGCTGTTTGTGCTATGAGATAAAATGCGGCAATCAATTAAAATCCTTCATTAATTACTGGATAATAAAAATCATATTTAATCATTCATTCAAGAAAATCAGACATTTTTCGCTTTCTGTAAAATAAATCTGGTTGGGATCGAGAAGCATGTGTAATTTTTAAATTCGGGCCCGGGCTGGGTAATTTTATGAAATTTCGACCCGCGCAGATCTTAAACACATATTAAATTATAATTTAATAAACAGGCGATGACGTCACACGTACAATAATGGTAGATATTTTTAACACGGTGAAAAAGAAGCAATTTATTTTAGTTCTATAATATTTTACTTTACAAGATATAATTGATGGCTATTTCGGCTCACGCCATCGTCAGAACTACTTCTAGTTCTGACGATGCGTGAGCCGAAATAGCTATCAACCATATCCTAAAAAATTGTAGAACTAAAATACATTGCTATTTTTCACTGTGTTATAATGGAGTTCTACCAAATAAATGCCAATTCAATCAATAGATATATTTTTTTCCAGTCCACCTATACTTTGTACCCCGTTTTTATATTCTTTGCATATTCAAAAAGAGAAATAAAAGAATGTATAACAATCCGTTTTTGTTTAACTACTCTTGTTTATGTACTCATTTAGTAATTTGCTACACATTGATAATCTATACGGTTGGATAAATTAACGTAGAATTTTTCATGATGCATACAAAATTAACCCTTTCATGTTTGGCATAAGATAACAGCTGTGTATCGCTTCTATACATACACATATTATTTTCACGGCAAATAATTAATACATTGTTTTACTGTATTCGGCGCCTGCGTATTCACTTTTTTATAATCTCTTCTACGGCAACAAAATAACTAAGTCCAACTCGAATGGTCAGTTGTTTTAGAACCCCAGGGGTGAACCGTGCGACAAATCTCCGGTAAAACAATCATATAACGGTATAAGTTGTGAAAAATTCTTTCCGTGCTAAAAATCACGAAATAATCGACACACATGTGGAAGCAAAATGAACAATTTATCATACCTTAATATTGCATACAAAAATTAATTTTGTTTCTAAAAACAAATATAAAATAAACAATAAATCACCATAAACAATATGTGCCATATAATTAAAATTCGATTAATATTTATTTGTGAATGTTTTTTTTTTGTTAATATGCTAACCTTTTTTCTGAAAAAATACTCAATGCTTGATAAAAATAATGAAATTCTATATATTGATTGAATTGGTATTTACTCGGTAGAACTCCATTATAACGCGGTGAAAAAATAGCAATGTATTTTAGTTAGAACTAAAATACATTGTTATTTTTTCACCGTGTTGAAATTCTGTACGAGATTTAATTGCGGACCGGAAACTGTTAACATATTAAATAGTGGAATCAAGGAAACCGAAGTAATTATTTATTTTGTTTAGCTACAAAAAAAAAACCACTTATTTGAAAAACTATAACAAGCTTTTTATAAAGTTTATTTTAATTTGTTTATATATTTATTAAATAAATTTCCTACAGAACTGTATTGTTATTATCAGCATCAAGTTCTTTTTCGTAAAGGAATATATAATTTTTTTCATTGCATATTATGAATAAATTATCGAGTAAGTTTTTTTTTTTTACTTGTTTCGTAAAAAAAAATTCATGTCTGTTGTTACATTGCGTATATATTATCTTTATTTGTTGCGAAACCAATGTTTACTTCATAATCAGACCTTTGAGTTTTGAATCGTGTTATAATCAGTTTACTGATCAAAATATTTAATACCAACAGTTGAGTTTTAATCGGTGGATTTCAATTAGTTGTGACATTTTATAAGCATTGTGAAAATGGGACACATAAATATTGATTAAAAACAAATATATTTAAACCAAAACTGTAAAATATCTAATTCTCTTCAAAGAAGCTTAAATAGCTTAAAGTAAGCTTTAAATAAATCTACTACACAATACAACTTTCCGCTGATAATATTTGTTAATTCAAGATTAACTATTGATAAACCCAAAATGCTCAAAATTCTTTCATTTTCGTCCGTACAGGTGTACCAACTAAATTCATTAATACAAAAATCCAGTGCTTTGGAGTCGACAAAAAAATACAACTCCGACATTGAACTACAATTCGAACCCGACTAAAAAAAGTTTATTTTTGTCAGGTTTTTCCTGCTGTCCTATTTATGTCCAATACATAAACTGTGATAGTTTTTGTTGGTTCTGTTTATTATGTCATCATAAATCGAAAAAATAAACCGAGTTTGTGAAACGGAAATTGCAAAAGCTGAAACATCGCAGTTAATGTTTTATTGTTCCGGACTGTGTTAAAACTATGTGAATATGTATATATATATATATATTTAATAAATCCGGAAGATAGATATTGTTTATACTTAGCTATCGATCGATTAATAGTTGTATTATAAATAGATTTAGATACCATTAAGTGTATACGAGTGATTCCCAATTATATTCAGACACGGAACCCTTTTTATATCATCGATAACGAAACGGCACCCCTTAAATATTTTAACGTATTTATACGTCATCGGTTACACTATATACACATCGCGACATATCAATTAAATTGTACATAAAAAACGGTTAGCCAGTAAGCGTCTCTAAACTTATTCAATATTAAATTGTCAAAGCCGTCCGTCGACTTATTCATGGAATGGATGGTTTGGGAAAACGATTCTTTATGGAATAATCAAGTACCTACAGTTTGAATTGTTGCTTTTTGTGATTAGATATTGATTTGGTTGCTAAGAGAGCTCGTTACAAGTTTGTAATCGAAAACGCGCTTTTTGTAATGAACATAAATTCTATTATTATCATTATAAAAGTTGATACATTTTGCATACACAATTATATTTCGTTTTTTTTTATTGAATTATTCAAAAAGGACATGAACAGTGAGACATTTAACGGATCAAGTGTAACGGCAACACAGTTATATATAATTCATTATATCGACTGAAGGTGCTTGATGGAATTTCAATATTAAATTTGAATTGTTACAACTTTGTACGATCCCACATGTTTTGTCACTAACGACCCGGGTTTCGCCTTTCGGTATCTCCAGGCATTCTATCACACGTATGCAATAGAACTGACGCATCCTGTTGCATTCGTGTGATAGAATGCCTGAAGATGCCAAACGGCGAAACCCGGGTCGTTAGTGACAAAACATGCGGGATCGTACAAAGTTGTAAGAATTCAAATTTTACAGTTATATATTTTTATATAATATTATATATTTTTAAATTAGTAAAAAAATACGATTTTAGATACATTTGTGTTGATTGTCAGAAGGAAGTCGAGCGAATGAGATTATTCCAACGGTGATGCACAAAATTGCTATACAACTTTTCCTACGTGTCTTATTTACTACCAACTGATTCTCTTAAACTACTGAAAACTTTCCTTCTTATTTTATTTTTTTAAACCTTGAAGAGTATTTATTAGTTGAAAAAAAAATATCACGGCCTGATTAATTAATTTCCTTCAATACATCGATGGTCGAAGGAGGGGGGGTTTACAGCTTGGTCTGGTACTTTGATAGTATCTTACATTTTCTTTCACATAATCATATTATATAAACATAATTTTTTTATTATTTAAAATTAGAAAAAATACACGTTTGATTTAAATAATTTTTATGTTAACAGCTTAACTACCGGGGACTCATATTTGAGTCCTTGGAGAACTTCCGTTGCGGGCCGCGGACTCATATATGCGTCCTACGTCATCCATTCCATTCCATTGAAAAATCATCTGATTGGAATCGGGTCTGATTTCAAATGTTAATGGGGTGTGGTAGTATACACATCAACGCATTATTTAACAAAGATTAAATTATTATTTTCCTAAACAATTTCGTAAAAATACTCCTAAAAAGTTCATGTATTTTTTTCTTATGTGATCTTTCATAACACAATTTTACATTCTGGTTAAAGATTTTATTTTTAAATCGAGTCTGGTTTGTTTCTCTACTTAGCAAGGATATTCATCAGTCCAGTGTACACTGATATGTATGCCAAGGAACATTTCGGGGCCCTTTACAGATCGTAGTATTGGTGTTACACATTACCTTTGATTTATCGACTGAGCCATATGGAATTTTTATGATAGTTATGAAATATTTAACCTAAAACATTTTTGACATTTTTAATGCTAACTTGATTTAATTATGACCCATTCAAACTCAGTGGTAGGGGCTCTCAACTTATGTTGACGAATTAAATAAAAACATATTTTTCTGAAATATATTATTTTATGTTACATTATTATAGTGAATAGTGGATATCATTCTGACGTTCCTTTTCTTATTTGTTTTCCACACTTGGACGAGTGTGTCACCTTTTCTGGAATGCTTGGTTTCTTGAGGCTTTCATTATATATTTTTTAAAGATTCCAGTAAACCTCAATTTTTCCGAATTGTCCCGCAAAGTCCCGTTTTACGTAAAAATAAATCTTTAGCGAGCGATACACTGTTATAAAAATTATATGCATAAATCCTGTGCCACTTATTCATATCTGGATTCAACTCGCTCATTACAGAATTTATGTACATTCGAATCAGAACCACTATTGTCCGCGTCATCTTGTTCACAATCACTGGGAACCTCCGACAATGCATCCTCAAAATTTTCTAAATATGTTTCATCTCTTCCTTCAATTTTGAGGTGATTAAAAATAAAAAATATATAAAAATTACAATCATAAATGATTAGCAAGAGAAAAGCAAATTTCGCGACATTTCACCGATAGTTCAGAGAAGACAGAATACAATTTACTTATATATTGAGAAAAATTTGCAACACATTACCCTGATTTCTCAGAATGGCTGTAAAAAAAATACGTAACAAACTAATGGGAGTGACAACATCTGCAACGGGGATGACATGAGAACCAGGGCTCTTTAAACTGCGGGTATTTATAATACTATCTTGAATATGTAGCATGATTTTATCTTCGTTCTTATATTTTACTTATATATTATTGTGGGTATATAAAGGCAGGCAATATAACAATGAGGATCGATATGAATTATTTGTATATAATAATTTTTATACGTACAAAAGGTACAGTATGGGCAAGAAAACCTTGTTTATTTCACTTCTTCAGCAAAACAAATATGGATTCAAGTAAAATAATTTACTTACAGCTAAATTCTTGAGAACATTGTACTTACTTTTCCATGGTTCATATCGATCTAGTAATCCGGCTTTCACCTTTCGCCATCTTCAGATTCGATATAAATCTATCGATGGGGTAAACACGAATTGAAATTGTATATTTCCCATCAACTCATGAAAGGTATTTATACAAAATTAATTATTATCCATGAACGTTTTTTTATATAGATACTTATACAATATATAGAGTATAGAGTTTATCTAATGAGTTCTAATATATATGAACATAAAATCAAAAAAAAAACAAAATGAAAAAGTAAATTTTACATATAAAAAAAAAATTGTAGTAAATTTAAGTTTTTTTCACTATACCACATGAGTACACAACCCACAGGTGTAGAACCACTGCTCAAATGGCATTGATTTATGGGGAAAAGTATCTAGAAGCCAGTAAATCAAATTTGGTTAAGATATCTCTATCGGTTCACAGATTATAGTGAATGTAGTAAAAGGACTTTTTTCGGGCGAATTTTTTGCAAAACCGCCGGCCAACACGCGAAATTCGATAGAAAACATGCGGTCGCTAAGCTGTTAATAGTAAAATAAAAATCAAATATTTTTTTTACTTCTGTTCAAACGCAGCACCCAAAAATATCTTATCCACGAGCCGCCACTGGTTATATTGTAGATATTCACTATAAAAAGGAAATAGTCCCATCTCATTCTTCATTTTTAAATTAGTTAGTTTTTAAGTTAGTAATGAATAATATTACGTTATAGTTAACCTGAAGACTAATCTAGGTCAATTAAACGACATCTATCTGAAATCGAAAAAAGTGTGTACTTACGCGCTGCAAAAAGTGTTCGGTGATGATAGTGCCTTGAGTTTGTATAGCTAGGGCGGGCATGGCAAGTTGCTAGTGGTAGTTCGCTAGCGAGCTAGTGACTAGCGGCTATGACATGACAGCCGTCCTAAGATTGCCACCAATTCGAGAAAGACGTATCTACACTCCAGACCCCAGCGCCGCCCATGTTTGGACAAAAAGAAGAAGGCGGTAAATTAGTATTATTAGTAATCCAGTATAATTTGACTTATTTGATTAGTACCCGCTGCTTTCACCTGTTAACCGGGTGAGACGTATATATACGTTCGATGCAAACAGTAGTTACTACGGATAGAACGTATAATAACGTCCTAAAAATATATTTCAGTGTCTTTTAATTGATTGCAAGTACAGATTAAAATATTTGTATTGTTATTAATCAAATATATCGGGTGTGACGTAATAATACGTCTTTATGAAAAAATGCGCGCCCGTTGCAAGTTGCGTAATTGGAGAGCATTTCAGAATGAATCTTTGTCAACAATTAAGGCAATTTTTAACCCCCCTTATAAAATAACTTCGTATTAAAAATTAAAACTCAATTTCCAATTGTAATGTTGAAAATAGACGAACTTTTAAACTTTTTTAAGCCGCACATAAATACTTGACTTAATAAATGGGCGTTATAGTATTGCACAATAGGTTCATTTATGTTACTTAATTCGTTTTTTATAAAACTAATTGAATTAAAAAAAATAGTTTTTTTTATTGTGGCGTGTGTTAAATTAGTTTTTATTTCAATGCGGCCTTTTACAATGAAAATGTTTCTCACTAGATATCAAAAAACCGGTAGCAATATTATCAGTATCCATATAAAAGAGACGTTATTATAACAACGTACAAATACGTCAGATATCAAGCTGAAACCGAGTGTCTTAAGGAAAAGTAACAAGTCCCTTGCCCACGTGAAATCTTTGGCGAGAATATAGTACATGTATATACAAGTTTTAGAATCGAATATTTCATGATTACTAAACGGTTAATTCGTTAGAGTTTTGTTCAATATTTATCTCACACATTGTCCCCTTTCTATTTTATAAGTGATATTGCGTGAAAATGAACATTTAATCAGTTTCACAAAATGTGGTATTCTTATCAAAACAGTGATAAATAATTTATTCATTACACAATAATTTTGCATGTAGATATTTATAATTGGACCTGGAGTTGATGTTAACAGGTCTAGGGAATTCGCGATCCTCCGTTATGAAGTAATACTAAATACTTATTTTTCTTGTATTTATAAATTTTATGTGGTATGCGATATGATATTTAAAGTTTTTTTATCATTTCTTTACAGACGTCACCGTTGTCCACATGATGAGGAGCCGGAACCGATCTTTGATCACCGTGAAACGGTTCAGAATATCACGGCTTATCGCCAAGAGTATGATGAGAAACATGTCGATCGGTACCGCCCGCAAAAGCCTGAGGATCATCTTCGACCCGAAGGAGAATTCCAGACGCCGCAAAAAGATGTGTGGCGCCCGGCTGAAAGGCCGCAAGCCAAGAAACCTGAAGATAATTTAAAACCAGAGGGAGAATTCGAAAGACCGCAAAAGCCTAAATGGGGTCCCGGAGAAAGACCGGAAGTTAAAAGACCTCAAGATAATTTGAGGCCGGAGGGTGATTTTGAATCACCGGATAAACCTAAATGGTCACCGGCAGAAAGGCCGCAGGCTAAGAAACCGGAAGACAATTTAAAACCTGAAGGCGAATTCGATAGACCGCAAAAGCCCAAATGGGGTCCCGGTGAAAGACCTGAAGCTAAAAAGCCTAAGGATAATTTGAGGCCGGAAGGTGATTTTGAATCACCAGACAAACCTAAATGGTCACCGGCGGAAAGACCGCAGGCTAAGAAACCAGAAGACAATTTGAAACCTGAAGGTGAATTTGACAGGCCGCAAAAGCCAAAATGGGGTCCCGGAGAAAGACCGGAAGCTAAGAAGCCGCAGGACAACTTGAGACCTGAGGGTGATTTTGAATCTCCAGAAAAACCGAAATGGTCACCTGCTGAAAGACCTCAAGCCAAGAAACCGGAAGACAACCTCAAACCGGAAGGAGAATTTGATAGGCCACAAAAACCTAAATGGGGACCCGGAGAGAGACCCGAGGCCAAGAAGCCAGTGGACAATCTTAAACCGGAAGGAGAATTCGATAGGCCGGAGAAACCTAAATGGGGACCGGGCGAAAGACCGGAAGCCAAAAAGCCATCTGATAACTTAAAACCAGAAGGAGGGTTTGAAAGACCAGAGCCTAAAAAGTTCTCGCCTGTTGAAAGAGTTGTGGCAACAAAACCAAAAGACAATCTCTTCCCTGAAGGTGAATTCACCAGGACTGTTAAAGAAGAGTATACAGTAGTACGTGGAGATAGAGCTGAAATTGTGAGGAGACAAGACAATATTATAACTGGGGGAGAGTTCACCGGTGAGTTATTTATTTGAAATATATAGATATTATTTTTCCTAAAATTTTGGTTTCTTAAGGAATTAGATTTTAGGATGAATTGCATAGGAAAAATCGTAGTTTAGTTAATATCCTCAGTTTTATGTAATTAATTGTCCTTATCCATAGCATGTAGAATATTTTTTGCGTCCGGTTCTTTTTGCATGGTCTCTCTTTCTCTTGATGGACAATTGTAATTCTTTTTCACTTCTTTTTGTTTTAGTATCCTAGTGTATACAATACAATCAACCCTTTTATAGCATTGAAACGGACATTGTATCATCACGGAAAGTTGTTTTTTTGTGATGTTTCACCCACCATTCACAGCAGAATATGTTAAACACAGTCGAGGGAAAAATAGTCATTGATAAATATTCATCGGATGCTAATATTTATCAATATTATTACATATTTAATTTGACCTTGAAATTTATGTGTTTTGTATAAAACGGTCCTATATCAAGGATCACTATAGGAGGGACTTCCACACTTATCATAGAAAACCTTTATAGGAGGGTTGACTATACCATGTTGAATTCTTTCAATCCCTCTACGATTATTGAAATCCTTGCAAGTCTTTCAGCCACTTTTCATCTTCCAGAATTTATTTCTACCTGTAATAGATATAAAAAAAATTTATATAGTTTATTTGGTTGCAAGGTGGCTAAAAAATAAGTATTAACAATAATATTGAAAAGTTGTATGTTTTCTATCTTTAATGTTTCCCCATTGATTTTTTCAGATGTTACCACTTCAATGACCGAATATCGTGGTGAGCCTACCGAGCGCCCCCAACCAGTTAGAAGAAATACCTGGACCAAGTTAGAAGGAGACATGACGACGGATACGACTTCCCGTTCAGAGTATGTGGATCACACGCTCAATTCTATTGTGGAGAGGACAACGATAGTGAAGAGCCGAGAGGATAACCTCAAAACTGAAGGGCAAACTCACTTCATTACCTCGAATCAAGTAGACTTCACAGAGAAGACGGGAGAAGTTGACAGGCCTCAGAGGAGGCGAACTTGGACAAAGGAAGATATTGAGAAATTCTACTCCACTCGCACCGAGATTAACTCCACGACATCCCAAGATGTATACAAAGTTTATGATCAAACTGATGTGAGGCAAATACAAAAGAAACCGAAAGATAATCTTTTCCCTGAAGGAACCTTTGAAAGTCCTAAACCTAAAGAATGGCAGCCCGCTGAGAGACCAAAGGCGAAGAAGCCAACTGACAATTTATATCCTGAAGGAGATTTCGAACGCCCAGAGCAACCGAAATATAAAAAAGGAGAGCGTCCCACTGCATCAAAGCCGTCTGATAATCTTAAACCGGAAGGTGATTTTGAAAGACCGGAAAAAGATAAATACACGCCTGGTGAAAGACCTCTGGCTAAGAAACCTACCGATAACCTTAAACCCGAAGGTGACTTTGAACGCCCAGAAAAAACTGGGTGGAGCCCGGCCGATCGTCCTACTCAGAAAAAACCAAAAGATAATTTGTATCCTGAAGGTGACTTTGAAAAACCCAAACATGATGAATGGGCCCCAGCTGACAGACCAAAAGCTAAAAAGCCTACTGATAATTTGTATCCAGAAGGTGATTTTGAGAGACCAAAACAACCCGAATATAAGAAGGGTGACCGTTCAACACCGACAAAACCAACTGACAATTTAAAACCGGAAGGAGAGTTTGATAGGCCAGAACGTCAGAAGTATCGACCTGGTGAACGGCCTGACGCTTGGAAACCGACAGATAATCTTAAGCCTGAGGGAGATTTCGAAAGGCCGGAAAAACCTGGCTGGAGTCCAGCTGAGAGACCTACGCAGAAAAAACCAAAAGATAATCTTTATCCTGAAGGTGATTTTGAAAAACCAAAAACTCAGGAATGGTCTCCGGGTGATAGGCCCAAAGCTAAAAAACCTTTAGATAATTTATATCCTGAAGGAGATTTTGAGCGTCCAAAGCATCCCGAATATCAGAAGGCTGAGCGTCCTCTTCAGAACAAGCCTTCAGACAATTTGAAACCAGAGGGAGATTTTGAGCGCCCCGAAAGAGAAAAGTTCAGGCCAGCAGAAAGACCTGAAGCTTGGAAACCACATGACAATCTGAAACCTGAAGGTGAATTTGAAAGGCCAGAAAAAACCGGATGGAGTCCAGCTGAACGACCAAAACAAAAGAAACCAAAGGACAATTTATATCCTGAGGGAGATTTTGAAAAACCAAAACATCAAGAATGGACTCCTGGGGATAGGCCAATGGCTAAAAAACCAACAGACAATTTAAGACCTGAAGGTGATTTTGAACGTCCGGAAAGAGAAAAGTTCCGCCCTGCTGAGAGGCCAGAAGCCTGGAAGCCAACTGATAATCTTAAACCAGAAGGAGACTTTGAGAGACCAGATAAACAAGGATGGAGCCCAGCTGAACGTCCGACTCAGAAAAAGCCTAAGGATAATTTATATCCAGAAGGTGAGTTTGAAAAGCCAAAACATGATGAATGGTCTCCAGCTGACAGACCCAAGGCTAAAAAGCCTACTGATAATTTGAGACCGGAAGGTGACTTTGAAAGACCAGAAAAAGAAAAATATAGGACGAGTGAAAGACCTGAAGCTTCGAAGCCTAGGGATAATCTCAAACCTGAAGGAGACTTTGAAAGACCTGAAAAGGCTGGATGGACTCCAGCTGAACGTCCTACTCAGAAAAAACCGAAGGATAATTTATATCCAGAAGGCGAATTCGAAAAACAGAAGCCTCAGGAGTGGTCGCCTGCTGAAAGACCTAAAGGAAAGAAACCTTCAGATAATCTTTATCCTGAAGGAGACTTTGAACGTCCTAAGCATCCTGAATACCAGAAAGGAGAGCGTCCGAAACAAACAAAACCATCTGATAATTTGAAACCGGAAGGTGATTTCGAAAGACCAGAGAAAGAAAAATACAGGACAAGTGAAAGACCAGAAGCTTCCAAGCCAAGAGATAATCTCAAACCGGAAGGAGACTTTGAAAGACCAGAGAAAGCTGGATGGAGTCCAGCGGAGAGACCAACACAAAAGAAACCTAAAGATAATTTGTATCCCGAAGGTGAATTTGAAAAGCAAAAACCACAGGAATGGTCACCGGCTGAGAGGCCCAAAGGGAAGAAACCTTCAGATAATCTCTACCCTGAGGGAGATTTTGAACGTCCTAAGCACCCTGAATACCAGAAAGGAGAGCGTCCGAAACAAACAAAACCATCTGATAATTTGAAACCGGAAGGTGATTTCGAAAGACCTGAGAAAGAAAAATACAGGACAAGTGAAAGACCAGAAGCTTCTAAACCAAGAGATAATCTGAAACCTGAAGGGGAATTCGAAAGACCAGAGAAAGCCGGTTGGAGTCCAGCCGAAAGACCAAAGCAAAAGAAACCTAAAGACAATTTGTATCCCGAAGGTGAGTTTGAAAAGCCAAAACATGATGAATGGTCTCCAGCTGACAGACCCAAAGCTAAGAAGCCTACTGATAATCTGAAACCGGAAGGTGATTTCGAAAGACCAGAGAAAGAAAAATACAGGACAAGTGAAAGACCAGAAGCTTCTAAACCAAGAGATAATCTGAAACCTGAAGGGGAATTCGAAAGACCAGAGAAAGCCGGTTGGAGTCCAGCCGAAAGACCAAAGCAAAAGAAACCTAAAGACAATTTGTATCCCGAAGGTGAGTTTGAAAAGCCAAAACATGATGAATGGTCTCCAGCTGACAGACCCAAAGCTAAGAAGCCTACTGATAATCTGAAACCCGAAGGTGATTTCGAAAGACCAGAGAAAGAAAAATACAGGACAAGTGAAAGACCAGAAGCTTCCAAGCCAAGAGATAATCTCAAACCGGAAGGAGATTTTGAAAGACCAGAGAAAGCTGGATGGAGTCCAGCAGAGAGACCAACTCAGAAGAAACCAAAAGATAATTTATATCCGGAAGGCGAATTTGAAAAACCCAAACATGATGAATGGTCTCCAGCTGATAGACCTAAAGCTAAGAAGCCCACTGATAATCTGAGACCGGAAGGAGACTTTGAAAGACCGGAGAAAGAAAAATATAGGACAAGTGAAAGACCTGAAGCTTCAAAGCCTAGGGACAATCTTAAACCTGAAGGAGACTTTGAAAGGCCAGAGAAAACTGGATGGAGTCCAGCAGAGAGACCAACTCAGAAGAAACCAAAAGACAATTTATATCCTGAAGGTGAGTTTGAGAAACCCAAACATGATGAATGGTCTCCAGCTGACAGACCTAAAGCTAAGAAGCCCACTGATAATCTGAGACCGGAAGGCGACTTTGAAAGACCAGAGAAAGCTGGATGGAGTCCTGCTGAACGCCCTACTCAGAAAAAGCCTAAAGATAATTTGTATCCAGAAGGTGAGTTTGAAAAACCAAAACATGATGAATGGTCTCCAGCTGACAGACCCAAAGCTAAGAAACCTACTGATAATTTGAAACCGGAAGGTGACTTTGAACGACCAGAAAAAGAAAAATATAGGACCAGTGAAAGACCAGAAGCTTCTAAACCAAGAGATAATCTGAAACCTGAAGGGGAATTCGAAAGACCAGAGAAAGCCGGTTGGAGCCCAGCCGAAAGACCAAAGCAAAAGAAACCTAAAGACAATTTGTATCCCGAAGGTGAGTTTGAAAAGCCAAAACACGATGAATGGTCTCCAGCAGACAGACCAAAAGCTAAGAAGCCTACCGATAATCTGAAACCCGAAGGAGATTTTGAAAGACCGGAAAAAGAAAAATATAGGACCAGTGAAAGGCCTGAAGCTTCCAAACCTCGGGATAATCTTAAGCCTGAAGGAGATTTTGAAAGACCAGAGAAAGCTGGATGGAGTCCTGCTGAACGTCCAACTCAGAAAAAGCCCAAAGATAATTTGTATCCAGAAGGCGAGTTTGAAAAACCTAAACACGATGAATGGTCTCCTGCTGACAGACCTAAAGCTAAGAAGCCCACTGATAATCTGAAACCGGAAGGTGATTTCGAAAGGCCAGAGAAAGAAAAATATAGGACAAGTGAAAGACCAGAAGCTTCTAAACCTAGAGATAACCTCAAACCTGAAGGAGACTTTGAAAGACCAGAAAAAGCTGGTTGGAGTCCAGCTGAAAGACCAAAGCAAAAGAAACCCAAAGACAATTTGTATCCCGAAGGTGAGTTTGAAAAGCCCAAACATGATGAATGGTCTCCAGCTGACAGACCGAAAGCTAAGAAGCCTACTGATAATTTGAAACCAGAAGGTGATTTCGAAAGGCCAGAAAAAGAAAAATACAGGACTAGTGAAAGACCTGAAGCCTCAAAGCCTAGGGATAATCTTAAACCTGAAGGAGACTTTGAAAGACCAGAGAAAGCTGGTTGGAGTCCAGCGGAGAGACCAACGCAAAAGAAACCTAAAGACAATTTGTATCCCGAAGGCGAATTTGAAAAGCAAAAACCACAAGAATGGTCACCTGCTGAGAGACCCAAAGGAAAGAAACCTACGGATAATCTCTATCCTGAAGGAGATTTTGAACGTCCTAAGCATCCTGAATACCAGAAAGGAGAACGCCCGAAACAAACAAAACCATCTGATAATTTGAAACCAGAAGGTGACTTCGAGAGACCAGAAAAGGAAAAATACAGGACTAGCGAAAGACCAGAAGCTTCCAAACCGAGAGATAATCTCAAACCTGAAGGGGACTTCGAAAGACCAGAGAAAGCTGGATGGAGTCCAGCAGAGAGACCAACACAAAAGAAACCTAAAGACAATTTGTATCCCGAAGGTGAGTTTGAAAAGCCAAAACATGATGAATGGTCTCCAGCTGAGAGACCTAAAGCAAAGAAGCCTACTGATAATCTGAAACCGGAAGGAGATTTTGAACGTCCTAAGCATCCTGAATACCAGAAAGGAGAGCGTCCGAAACAAACAAGACCTTCTGATAATTTGAAACCGGAAGGTGATTTCGAAAGACCAGAGAAAGAAAAATATAGGACAAGTGAAAGACCCGAAGCTTCCAAGCCAAGAGATAATCTTAAACCGGAGGGTGAATTTGAAAGACCTAAACACACTGATGTTGGACCCGGTGAACGCCGAAAACCTATCAAACATCATGATAATCTATTCCCAGAAGGTGACTTCGAAAAACCTAAACACCAGGAATGGAAACCTGCTGAAAAACCAGATATGAAAAAACCGTCTGATAATCTCAAACCTGAAGGCGAATTTGAACGACCTGAAAAGCAAAAATACCAGCCAGCTGATATATCTCGCCCCAGTAAACCGAGTGACAATCTCAAACCGGAGGGTGAGTTTGAACGACCGGAAAAGCAAGGCTGGAGTCCTGCAGACAGACCTACCCAGAAGAAACCAAAAGACAATCTTTTCCCTGAAGGAGAGTTTGAAAAACCTGAATCTCAAAAATGGAGTCCTGGAGAGAGGCCCAAAGCTTCCAAACCCACAGACAACTTGCGTCCTGAAGGCAAATTCGAAAGACCCGAAAAGGAGCAGTTCAAAACAGCCGAAAGACCAGAAGCCGTCAAACCGAAAGATAATCTGTATACTGAAGGTGAAATAGATACATACCGTCGCAGCAGAGATGATTATCTGAAGACTACTATTGTGGATCGCGTCGAAATAACACGACGGGAAGATAACCTTAGAATGGAGGGACAGTTCACAGAAACTAGATCTAGGGATGATTACTCAATCAAAACAGTTGTTGACCGTGCCAAGCAGGTCCGCCATGAGGATAATCTAAAACCGGAAGGAGAATTTGAAAGACCTACACAGAGCAAGATTGGTCCAGCTGAAAGGCGAACTCCCATTCGGCACGCAGACAACTTGAAACCGGAAGGCGATTTCGAGAGACCCAAAGAAAATAAGTTTGGTCCTGCAGAAAAACGAACACCGATACGTCACGCCGATCATTTGAAACCTGAAGGAGAATTCGAAAGACCCACAGAAGACAAGTTTAGTCCTGCCGAAAGACGCACACCAATACGCCATGCAGATCATTTGAAACCGGAAGGAGAATTTGAGAGACCGACTGAAAATAAGTTTGGCCCTGCAGAAAAGCGCACCCCTATTCGCCATTCTGATAATTTGAAACCGGAAGGAGACTTCCAAAGACCCACAGAAGACAAATTTAGTCCAGCGGAAAGACGTACTCCTATACGCCATGCGGATCACTTGAAACCGGAGGGAGATTTTGAAAGGCCCGCTGAGAATAAATATGGGCCTGCAGAAAAGAGAACTCCCATTCGCCACGCTGATAATTTGAAACCAGAAGGTGATTTTGAGAGACCAAAGGAGACTAAGTTTGGCCCAGCAGAAAAACGAACTCCAATTCGTCACGAGGACCATTTGAAGCCTGAAGGTGACTTTGAGCGGCCAACAGAAAATAAGTTTGGCCCTGCAGAAAAAAGAACTCCGATTCGTCATGCTGACAATTTGAAACCTGAAGGAGATTTCGAACGACCGGCTGAAAACAAATATGGACCTGCAGAGAGGCGAACTCCAATTCGACATGCGGATCATTTGAAACCGGAAGGAGATTTCGAAAGACCTACTGAACATAAGGTCGGTCCCGGAGAGCGAAGGACTCCGATACGTCACGCTGACAATTTGAAACCTGAAGGAGATTTCACCAGACCTAAAACTGACGAATTCCATCCTGCTGAACGTGCCATAGTGAAGAAGCCCCAGGATAACCTGAAACCAGAGGGTGAATTTGTCGGTCGTCCCAAAGACGACTATAAGCCTCTTCAAGGAGAGAGATATGAAGTTGTCAAACATGAAGATCATCTCAAAATGGAAGGCGACCTCAATGTTTACAGATCCAGGGATGACTATAGCAATGTGACTCGTGCAGAGAAGGTGACCGTAGTGAGGCGAGAAGACAACATCAAAATCGAAGGTGAATTCACAGATTTACATTCGAGGAACGACTATCGTGTTGTTAAAGGTGAAAGGGTCACAGTTAAGAAACCCGAAGATAATCTCAAACCGGAGGGAGAATTCGAAAGGCCCAAAACAGAGCTCACAGGGCCTGGTGAAAGACGCACTCTTATCAGACACGATGACAATCTCAGGACGGAAGGAGAATTCGTCGATCACCGTTCGAGAAACGATTACTCGGTGGTTCGCGGAGAGCGAGTGGATATTGTTCGCCGTGAAGATAATCTCAAAATGGAAGGAGAGTTTGTCGATATGAGACAGAGAAACGATTACACTGTCACGAAAGGTGAACGCGCGACTGTAGTGAAACGCACGGATAATTTGAAGGTGGAAGGCGATTTTGTTGATTCAAAATCGTCTGATGAATATCGCGTTGTCCGGGGAGAGAGAGTCGACATGATCAGACGAGAAGATAACTTAAGAATGGAAGGAACTTTCCATGATCATCAACGCAGAGACGATTACAAGACCACCAAGACTGAAAAAGTAACAGTTGTCCATCATCCTGATAATCTTAGATTGGAGGGAGAATTTGAAAAACCCGTATCATCACCAGTCGGACCAGGAGAAAGAAGAACGCCTATCAGACACCCCGATAACTTGAAACCTGAAGGAGAATTCACTCGGCCGCACTCTGAGAAGTGGGGACCTGGCGAAAGACCTGACATGAAAAGACCTCAGGACAATCTTCATCCCGAAGGAGATTTTGAGAGACCAACCCAGAGTAAATGGGGACCAGCAGAGAGACCGACAATCGTTAAACATCCAGACAATTTGCACCTTGAGGGTGATTTCGAAAAACGTACTCCTGCCAAATGGAGCCCAGCCGACAGACCAGATATCAAGAAACCACAGGATAATTTGCGGCCCGAGGGAGATTTCGAAAAGAAACATCCTGAAAAAGTTGGACCGGGAGAGCGCAGAACACCTATTCGACACGCTGATAATTTACATTCGGAAGGAGACTTTGAAAAACGACCTGATCAGAAGTGGGCACCGGGTGAAAGGCCAGAAATGAAAAAACCCAAGGATAATTTAAGACCTGAGGGCGATTTTGATAGGACCACTCCGTCGCAGTATGGACCTGGAGAGAAGAGAACGCCCATACGCCACCCTGACAATTTGTTCCCAGAGGGTGATTTCGAAAAGAGACCACAGACAAGCTGGGGACCGGGAGAGCGACCGGATATGAAAAAGCCTCGAGACAATCTCAAACCGGAAGGTGACTTTGAAAGGCCAAAACCTACTCAATACGGCCCCGGAGACAGAGCAGCCATCGTCAAACATCCTGATACATTGAAAATGACAGGAGAATTTACTGACACCACCATGCAAAAATCACAGTATACTACTGTGCGTGGCGAAAGGGCTGAATTAAGGAAACACGAGGACACACTAAAAGTTGGTTCCGGTACAATGGAATCGACTACTGTTAGCAAACAGACTTTCCAGAGCACTCCTAAAAATGACAGACCGGCTGCAGGGCAAAATGTTATCAACAGACGCAGGCACATGGAATCGAGCATTTCTTTGGGCGAAGACACATCCAGCATGAGAACAACGAGCCAGGCCAATTACAACACTTACACCAAACGTACTGTCAAAGAGAACACCCAAAAGCTATCCGAACAAGACGTCCAGAGGTCTACCAATACCTCTACCAAATCTCATACTTCTGATGATGGATCCACAGTGATTGTGACAAAAACTACAACCACCACTGGCCAGAAGGTAATCGGTCAAAATCAAAATACCAAACAGGCCAGCTCTAACCTGATCACTAGTGAAATTCAAAGAAACGTTGCCAACGGAGAAGTCAGGCACGTTGAGGGCGGATCTACTATTGTGAGAAAAGATGTCAAGAACGTTGTGAACAGTGAATTGACGAAGTCTACCTCATCTTCGCACGTCCAGTCCAATGTGACCCGTCAAGTCAGAAATGAAGTCACAAATCAGGAACAGAAAAATGTTGTCATGCAAGGCCAAAGAAGTTCCAGTCAGATCGGTCATCACATCACCGGATCCACATCTCATCAGACTCAAAGCCACAGTCAGACGAAGAGTTCATCTCAAACGCGCGTCATGCACAGTTCTTCTTCGGAAGTCAACAATATAATAACCGGTACATCCGAATCCAACACCCAGAGGTCGGTAACTGACAATTCTAAAATTGGACATCATAAAAAGATGTCACAGCTCACTTCTACCACCGATGTCAATAATGCTGTTCTTCACCGAAAGGGAATGATGACTTCAAACGAAGCTTTGCACACCATCAGTTCTGCTGCTGCTGCGCAGAGAAAGAGCATCAGCAATCTAACAGAGCAAGGTCAATACATCAGCAATTCATCCCAGAATTCTGAACGAAAAAGTTTGAGTTCGCTGCACCGCTCCACGAGAGATTACGTGGGCGTCACAAATCAACAACACTGCGAGGTCCACGGCAGTCAGACCCATCACGGCAGACGCGGTGGAAGCTCAACAGTCACCTCTTACCAAGTCATCGAGCGACCTCAGAGGGCTGTGCAACGGGACAATCTGAGTGTCGGAGGTCAATTCTTCGGCCAGTCCGAGGCTAAATCCTACGGCCACTTCACGAAAAGTGCGCAGAGCTCGTCAATCAACCGCGTGGAGAGAGTGACCAGAAGTTCGAACACGTCTCACATATCATTGGGAGACACCTCTCTGGCGACCTCGACGAGCTACAAAAAAGAATACGTTCCCCGCGTGTCCGGCCCGTGCCCGGCTACCTTGTTGGAAACCACAAAGACTCCGTTCAAACACACCCGCGATTCTAAGGAGCACAAATTTTATTTGCCTAAAGTTACCCAATAAATTTCGGCAATTTTTAAAAGACTGTTTCTTGAGCAGTAGTATCAGCATTTTTGATAAAATGAAAATTTTATTATTCCTAATTGATTCATTCCAATTATTGATTTTGTTTTATAAAATGACACAATCCACGATGTGGATGATAGCCAACATCTGTGATATGATGACCGCCCGCTAAAAGCAAATAGGTTAAATTTTGAATAATGTCGAGCGAGCCTCACGTTAGAGAGCAGAGAGCAGGCCTTTTGTACCGCAATCAATGCTTTCGAGCATTATATTATATTATGACACTTTACATATTATTAACTTTGTGAAAGTATGTTAATACAATATTTGATAAATTTTATTGAAATCATTTATAATTTATGTTATATTTTGATAAACATACTTATTGTCTCCATCGCCTGGACCAGTAGTTTGTATTGTAATCATATTTTTAATTCATTTTTATTGAATATCGCTTGTTTGCCATTATCATTTGTATGACTAATTATTGTTTTTAACCTACCTAATTATGTTTCATTTAATTTGTTGCTTATTTTGTTTTGTCAATATTATTTTATTTAAATAATGTTTTATTTGTATTTGTTTCATGATTATTTTTATGCTTTATAGTAATATAAATAAAGGCACTTTTTCACTTGTAATTTTGTTTTTTTATTCATTTTTTCTCATTTTATCTTCTGTTACTTGATTGAATGCACTGCACCATATTAAATGCCATAAACATGAAAATATCAGCAATCAATGATGTACAAAATTGTTTATTTGATTATTTATATATGTTTGAAAGAAAATTTCAGTCACACATACAATTTACAATAATTAAACAAAAAAAAACAAAACGTTACCTTGGTATAATTTCATATGCGGAGCAATTAATCAAAATGTATTCAATAAACATTAAATTTAAGTATAGTTCAAAGCAAATCTTTGTACTTTCTAAAAGTTGTCACATTGAACAATTATTTAATATATTTTGATAAGGCTAAATAATCGCTTATCCCATTCAAAAATATTAAGTCTAATTACTTGACTACTTCTTTTACAATACATAATACATTATCCAGAAGTTATCAGTGGAGTTGAAATATATTCAAACTTCACATGGTCTTGATTGGGTCTCCAAAGAAGTTTTTTTTCAATTGCATTGAAATTTGTAATGGCTGATCATGCAAAGTTGCAATGACATTTGTCTATTTTGCAATGCTAGTAAGTGTTTTAACTATATCTTGAGGGATTTCTTAGTAAAAAATTGATTATTTGTAATATTTAACTCACTTTTGTGTACACTGATTTCGCACGACATTTCTACAGGAGTGTATGTGTTGTGACCGATTCAAAACACGTTAGCAAAGAATCAGATTATAAAGTAAATTAAATTATGCTTTTAAATTTTGCAGATAACATATTAAAAAACAAATAACTTCTTTAGGGATTGTTGAAGGATGTTTCTTTTTTCAAAGAATATCTGACTCTAAAAGTTAAAACTTTTAGAGTCAATCTAGGTAAGTTTACATGTGTTCCATAATAGAACAGGTTTCATTGTAAATAGGAATTTTCGGTCATTACAAAGTTTTGTTGCAATTCCAACCCCGAAACCAATGAACAAATTAGCATCACACTGTCTTGAAATTGATTTAGTTTTAATACAAAATTGTTTTATCATCTATAGTAATGCTTACTATATTGCAAGTGGAATGTAACGAGGTTCTAAGTATCAAGAATTTCAAATATCTGAGTGGCTACCTCAGTTATTTTTGCTTTATCAAAAAAACGACACTTGGAACCTTGTAGTATTCTGTTTGTGATAGCTCGATATTAATTAAAGTCCTTTGAATGGAATTGTTGAAACTAAGATCACATAATGTCTAACATGACGTGGTCCCTATTAGGAAAGTAGCCCAATTATTTTTCCAAACTTTTAAGTATAAATGGTCACCAAATTACCTTTTTTAAAAATCGTAAGCTCATATTGATGTCAGTTTGTGGAATTTTTACTTATAATATCTATCGGTTCATTTTGATATACCATAATTCAGAATTTTTGATTTAGCATAATAGAATCAAAATTTCTTAGATAAAAATATGTTGTACTCAATAAGAGCTTGTATAACTCGAATTGTGATCTGAAATTTGGTTTATTTCATTCACAATTTGGACTTAATTCCATTCTAGTCACCAAATCAAAATATTCAATTGTAAAATATATTAATTTTAATTTGTATACTGCCACTAGTGAGTATTTGACTAATAGACACATTGAATTGAGAAAAGCACTGAGGTATGTTTATTGCAATTTTTTTACCTAATAGTATACACATTCATGCGTTTTGAATGTGATTTACTATTTATGTTTAATAAATATGATTGAATAAATGGTCCCACATGGAATTAAATTTCGTTTAAATCCATTGTTGTTGCCATTGTAAAATATATAATTCTACATGAATAAAATAACACTTGTTAATATTGTATTATCTACCTTTATATCATATGAACAATTTTATAACGAAATATAAATTTAATAACAATTTATTTGTTTCAATAAAGTTTTTATTGTGGCTGTCGAGACAAGAATTTTGGGGAGTGTGACAGTCTATTCACTTATTTATATAAGAAATCTATGCATCCTTTCTAAGAGTTTGAAAAGTAATTTGATAACACAAAAATAACAGTTCGATATTGACAACTAAATGCTTGGAATCCAGGAACCAATTTAAACATTCGGTTACATCTTCTTCGTCGCATACAGGACATATTGAAATTTGTCTCATTGCTTCTACAATGTCTCCTATATCATTTTCTACATCGTTACTGGTTACGATCAAACTGTTAAGATTGCATTCCATCACGTACAAAAACGTTGGCGTAGTTAGATGATACAAAACCTGGAACTCTTGTATCTGTGTTGCGGCGAAGAGGCCGATTTCTGGCGCCACCATTATGTGAAGAACTGCGCTGTTGCTGTATCGAGAACGCGCCCCTAGGGAATATGTATTCCGCGAGATAGACGGTCGGCAGTAAGTGAGATGATGTATCTGTCGACCAATGCGAAGAATTTTTGAGTCAGTATAATGTCTAGTGACCGCGTGCCTTCTTTTTAGTTGACGTATGCGACTATCGATTTATCGTCCGTCTGAATTATAATCTCTGCTCCTCTTATTGTCTAGGCCTTCAGCTTGATCGCTGATATCACCGCCTGTAACTCCTCACGGTTGGATGACCATGACAGTTGCATTGTTTCCCATTACCCTGACATAAAATGTCGTTCAAGTCTCTATGGTTGGACCTAGAATCGCAACCGTAAGATGACGATGACGCAACAAGCTACGCAACTGACGGCCTCGCCGTTGGAATTGACGGCGATGCAGTCTCCTTCGGGGAGTGGCAAAGGACATAAAGGTCAGCTTGCCCAGAAGGCGTTGGACTGACTTGAGGAACCATTCGCTCTTCCGTATCGTCTTCAGTAATGTGTTGCGGAGACTTTATATTTATGATATACTCTGGGTTATAGCATGTATCAAGAGGTCATATAGCTACATGACCGTGGAAAGGGTGGGAATATTTATCATTATACTACTGAGAATCCGTTTCGAGGTCGTTATCGTCTTTCTGCATGAAGTGCAGAACTCGACCACGGTTGAAAGGCCTCAACGATTTGGGATTCGAAAAACCATTTTGATACAATTTAGAATCTGTTTGTGTAACTACACGAATTATTATACAGTTGTTAAGATATTTTCACAAAATTTTATCTACAGGTGTCGATGTTTATGGATTGCTTTTTGCGTCTAAACTTGACCAAAAATCAGTCATCAATGAGTCACTCAAATTGTCACCCGTTTGTCACGGAGCGGGTAGGGACATGTTGAGGGGGGGGGGTGGTTTTTGGTAGAAAGTGCAATTAAATCAAAAACGTTCACAAAAACTCACCTAATTTCGAATTCTCTGGAGCACTGCTCAATATCTCATTAAAGTATTGCATATGAAATAACTTACTTATATCATATTTATAATAATGGGAGACCAAGGGTGTGTTGCCCTCATTTCCCTTTCATCTTAGGTGTATTTGTGTTTCGCTTACATATAAAATTAAAAATAACATGAAATAAAATATAACACCGTCTTTATATAATAAACAGTCACATGAGTCATTGCAGCAAAATTTCTTCAACTTGGGGAGTGTGCAAATTTTTATAATCTTCCTGTGACTGACTTATATAATATGTTATATCGACTTTAACATGTTATTTGCATATGTACGATTCATTATATTTTGTAGTATTTATTATGGAAAAAACGCAAGGAATTCAAAGTTTAAAGCGAGTCAGTAAATTAAATAATGTTAATTTGTTACACGATCACTCAACAATAGTTTCAATGTTCTACTGTTCCAACTTCTGAAAAAGTTGCAAAAGACATTACAAATTCAAGGGTCCTTCTTGAGAAACTTCCCTTCCATTCATTTTGCAGCTATTAATGACTTGGCTTCAAATGTTTTGTGCATGAATTAAGGGAGAGAGATTTATAGAGTATTTGAAATTTGAGCATTGATTCTTTAAGCCATATTTAGAAAGAATGAATCAATAAATTATTTATTACTATTAAAGGTAATTTTTATGTGATGCGGAGATCATCAGTGTGTAGAGAGGTCAGTGATATAATATTAAGAAGATTTATTAAGATTGATTCTCTAGAAATTTCCATATGGACTTCCAGAAGGTTCAAACAAAAAAACTTACTTTACTTACAACACGCCAAACAAAAAAGTGTCGCTAAAATTATAGAACATATTGTTGCAACTTTTAATTAAGTAGCTGGAGTAAAAGTAATGACCATTATCTGAAAAACATTGTTTTGTTGAGAATGTTTTATGACTCACCCAATATGCTAAGCAACCCAAGGCTTGGGTCACCATATTATCCCACGAAGAATCGTTTTACTCCAGGGTGAAAGCTGTAAAATGCAAAGGCACATCTCACGATGAAAGTGTATATGTATTCTCAAAATAAAACAAGGAAAAATATTTCTCAGTTTATTAACGCACATTCAATTTTGATCGTTATATATGGATTCATACATAAGATTTCCGACATAGTAAAAACATTGGAGGTTTTAATGAAACATGCAAAATTATTTATAATGTTTAAAATTGACACTATACAGTCAAATTTATGATTTTTTTTATTCGACTTTATAATAATTATTAATTAAATAGATATCGATACAATGTAATAAATGTAAAAACGTTTGTAGACTTCTGTTACAATTTAAATATTTGATAGTATTCAAGTAACAAGCTAAAATCCTATTTTATTTACAATATATTCAAAGACATAAAAATTAACATTACTTTGATACATTCTAACGTCTTTTAAAGATAATATAATTACAAACGAGATGACATATAATAAAACTATAATATTATTGTGAATGCGACATTCCGAATAATTGATAAATTTCATTTTAATTTTTTTAATACGGCTAAAATTTATTGGAACCGAACTCCGACAGCAAAGTAAGCAATTTCGATATGCCTTAAATTACTAACTGTCACTATATTCACACTATTATTTCGTTTGATTATGTAGCAATCTAGAAAATTACAACATAACAAAAAAAGATCTGCAAAATTCCGTAATTATTTATTGATTTGTGTCTAAAATCAAACATAACATAAACTGTAAAAAATGTGTATAAAAACCCAAAAATCAATTAGCTAAATTGAAATAATCATTTAATTAATTAAAAAAGATTTGTCAACACGGCATCTTCGATTTTGCCTTATCTTCTTTTCATATTCAAAATTTATTTTTCTTGGAAGCAAAAACTTTTAGAAATTATTTAACCATACAAAGTAAATTTTTTTACATTTAAATTGATGGATTTTAAACTAAAAAAACTTATTCACTCGTTTCTTAAATAATAAGTTATATTCTTCCCAAATTCACCCATAACACAAAAATCTTTCTATATACATATGTATTTTTTTATAGTTATAGCAAAAAATAATCTAATTTAATAAAAAATAGCTCGCTGATCAAAGGCTGTTAAAACAGATTTTTTTTTGAAAAAATAATTTTATACACGCCTTCTTGACTGAAAATTCACTTTCGTATATGGGGGCGATTTTATGCCCTAACACGGTGCAATATTTTAGATTTTGACACTAAAATAAATGTAATTTTTTTACTATAAGTCACTTTTCAGATTATAAGAAACATTTAAAATTAAAATTAATGTACTCTTTATTTTTGAGAAACATTTCTTCAAGTGAAATGTATGCGATTGAACCACTAACTTTACTGTTTGTCAGGTCAAATAAAAAAACCAAAAATGCATATGATTTCATGAAATTTATAAGTTGTGTTTGATTTTAGAGAAATCAATTTTGTGCGGTCAAAAAAATGATAAACCATAGTAGGCGGGGATAAATGGCTTCACAAATTGGGATTGTGATTTAACAGTAACGAGGAGGTAATTTTCACGACTAGTGGAATTTTAGATTGATAAATTTAGCTTGATAGAATGATATACAAAATCCAGTGCATATTTCAAGCGCTATAATGAATACAGCTAATAACTGAATATTTTTTTGTAGTTAAATGGTAATTCAAACCACAAAAATAGATTTACAGGAATGGAATCAAAATTTCAATATTCTGGCAAATTTGAATGAAACCAAAAACTGTTAACAAATTGAATTGTAGTTAAGTTTACTTCCTTATTATTATCAGACTAGCATAACTTTCACACATTAAACGAGTGTACAATATATATATAATTTAAAATCAATGACATATATAAGTATAGTATTAAAATATTATATATGCTTGAATTATAAGAAAAAAAAATGCATCTATTGTCAACAACCTTTAAAAAACTCAAAAAAAGGGAAAATGGTATATTTTGATTTACTTATGGCACATGTAAGAAGAATGAAATTGAAGCATTATGTTACAGAACAATAACTGGTTCGTTTTCATATCCATTTGAATAATAGAGGGGCTGTAATAATGATGTGAACATCAGAGAAAATGAAAATCATAAACAATAATATTTATTGATGTATGATTAATTTATGCATTGTTAGGAGCATGTATCAAGGATTTATTGGGTAAACCCATCCTTTATGTGAATAATTTAATATAAAAAAACCATAAAATTATGCAATCTTTTGTAAAAGAATTTATCAGATTTAATATTTTAAACAAAAACATTGTTAAATTCTTACGTAACAGTGACAAATGAATACAATATCAAAAAGCCAGTACTGATTACACATGGATTAAAAAAGTAAAATATCCTCCTGGGAAATACTTTCTGTTTAAATGGATTTTTAAAATAATTTATAAATTGTAAGGAATTGGTAACATTTGCATACCATGTTATCATAATAAAACGAAGATCAAACATCAAAATAATTAGAGAGCTCTTATATTTAACATTATTTTATGTATATAAAAAAAAGTTTTATATAATCAATTTGAATATTTAATAATTCAATACTATTATGAAGTGATTATTTTCCAGATGTGCAATGGAAACCAATTGAAAAAATTAATATAAATTTATCTAAAGATGTAAAAATGTATTTTTATATTCATAGATTGATATTAAGGCTCTGTCATATAAGAAAAACTATCATTAGAATTTCTCTTCAAATATTATTTTACATCTGGGGACAGAGATTTAAAAGATAATTAATTTTCTGTACAAGAATTATCAATTGTCTGAAATATAAACAATGAATTAATGAATCGAATTTGAATAACGTTAGTACTTTAGCAAAAGTACCACATCGCAAAACACTGAATATTATTGTAGCCCAACGGATTACCAAATCAAAGGCGAGTATTTTGAGATATGGCACTTTTGCCTGAGTATTTTTTTGCGTTTTTGAAAACGTTTACTTATACTACGAGATTTCAAATTTTTGTATGCACCCTAGAATGAAAATATCAATCGACAAACATAAGAAAAAATATAATACAATGTTTTTGTTAATTTACAAGGTTTTTGTGCGCGTTTCCCTAAGAAGGTACGAAAAATGGACACGATCTTACTAATACTTAGATTATACTATAACAACATTTTATATATATATGTAATGTTATTAAAAACTATGATGTGGATGATTTTAAAAATCACATTGAGAGAAGTTTCATTTTAACTGCGGTATTTATAACTTCTAGATTGGTCGTTTGTAAGCCTTAACGAAACGTCACTTGATCCCACTTCAATAATCTTTACCGCCATGTTTTCTTCTCCCTATATATTTCTTCACAATTTAAATAATGAGCCTTTTCGATCAAACACTTATCTGCGTATTATATGTGCAGGATATAGAATTGCAATAACTGTTCCTTTAATCTGCCATAGATAGTTAAATAGAAACTTGAATTTTATGGGTGTATTTTGTAAAACAAAAATCGTAACGAACAACAGTATACTTCTTTATATGCGAGCTTAGTGATCACCCCACCCCATAACACTTGTGAAATTTTGCAAAAAATTTTTAGTATCCGCATCTAATTTATGATATCGACTGAAGGTGCTTGATGGAATTTCAATATCAAAGTTGTAACAATTCAAATTTAACTTATTTATTGTTTTCAAAAACTGAACTAAGAAAAAAGTTGCAAAACAACAGTTTTTACTAATTTGACATCATAAATAAAACATATATTAAAATTATTCATTCTTGAAAAAAAAATGTTTATTTTATTATGTAAAAGCAACACCATATTAAAATATATCTTCAATGGTTTCTTTTTTAACATGCCTATTCTTCTGACCAGTGGGACTTTGATATTCTGGACTGAAGAGTACATCCTGTTGGATCTCGCAGTACGAGCTGAAGGATTCTGGCATATCATGGGAGGAAGCAAATGGACACATGATGTCCAATTGTCCACAGAGGCAGCGAATATGGCCAACAAAGATGAAACCAAGACATTGATTTCCCAACACAGAAAACTCAGTAGTAAAAGCCAATAGTGCACTAACTTCAAAAACGGAATCATTAGTAACATGATTTAAAGTAATAGAAGATTTTTGTTTGTTGGGGGCTCGTATTTCACAACCATACTAATTAATCGTAAATGAAAGATGAGTTGATCAGATCTATTATAAGCAATGTATGTCAGTTTCAAGCGATGCTTGTGCAATAATGTATCTTGACATTTGTTTCGATAGAAATATGACCAAACGAAAACAAATAATATTAACAGATACACGAGTTACAAACGATGCGATTAAAAGAAGATTTTCATATTTTTTTATTAAATTCTTTTATATCTGGTAAATAGCTGTGACAGTATGACAACAATACAATAAAAATAACAAAACAACGATACAGAACCACACAATTCCTGTGATACTCTAAACAAATCTCCCCCCAAATTATGACTTGTGCGTTATATTCACCAAGTGCGTTAAGTAAAGGTTATCTCGCCTCATTACAAAGTTTACTAAAATAAATTTATGTCTATAGAAAAACAAAACATTGTAATGCGGCAACAAATATTATGCATTTTTTGATATAATATAAATTCCATGATTGGGAAAATTTCATAAAATAACAATTCGAATAATGATGGTGTTACTTTCAGTAAATAAATGTCAGTATTAATTGAAAGATTAGATATACACTGACCAGTGTTAATTGGAGGATATGAAAATGATATAAGTGAACACAATCAATAATTTAAATGTGATCTGGTATATAATAACCTTAACATAATCCACAAACAACAATACGAAATAAGCCACTAATAAAATATGTGGCTTACATCGTATTACTGGTAATCAAGCGATATGTTTGCAAAGCCAAAAATATTTCATGTGTTACTCACTCTTAGAAGGGGTAATTAATGGGTAAAATAGATTGACATTTTCTTTTTAATATGATGCATGAATTAATATACCATGTTTTACAATATGAAAATCACTGATTGTAAGTCACATGTTCAACCTCTTTTAATGAACAAACTGATATCTAACTGTTCAAGATTTATTGATTCAATACGGTATGATATTAGATTATAAAACATCAGTATTTCATTATTCTAGATACAAGCCCATAAATTGATTGGCAAATTTATTTGTGAATATTCAAAATAAACTATGCACCAACTACCATAGAGTTACAATTCTTAATAGCTATGTAAAAATGTTCTATTTGTTGTAGTATATCCAAATAAAGGACAAATATGCCACAATTTATCCCAGTGGTTCGATAAATAGATACAGTACAATTTGTATTTTTTTGTACAAAAAACACTGTGTCTTACCTTGCCTTAAAAGTTGTGTTTAGTTTTAATGGGTGTAAAGAACAGTCTCAACCCGCAAATAAGATTTTTGTAATGAAATTTTTTATTCATTTGAATTGCTATATTTCGAAACTTATGGCATTTGGTGCTGTATTTATTTTAAGTATCCATACATAGACATTAGATTTTGAGAATCAATCTCTTGATTGCAAAAAGATCAACGTGATCAATGACAGACATTAACAGATTAATTAGGTAAACGGAAACGCCAAGATGCATCTGGAAGGAATGCGACTTGTTAACAATATTTACGATGATGATTATAGACTTTTGTTCTATAATGGAATGGTGGGGAAATAGAGAAAAGAATAACACAAAACATTTTATTTAAGGAATACCATTTAAAACCAAATAGCAGAAGTGAAGTCAGCATGTGTCAAGTTGATGTGAAATAACTGAAATGACAGCACTTAATATATTATTGTGATGGGATCATACATTATAACACATATATTTTTTCTTAATTACTGCATACAATGAAAAGGATATAATTGAATGACAATGGACTGCGTAGGATGTAAACTATTGGTAAAAAATTTCAAACAAGAAGTATTTAGCAAGATTTCAAAATGGTCGATACGATATAAATTGAAAATATTTACAATGTATTTAGCGTACACTTACATTTTTAAAATTATAATTCAATTTACAGTTTTATTTCTTACTTGGCTATCATTAATCTATGATCAACATTCAATAATTGATATTCAAAACGAATGCCTCGCTTAGTGCTAACCATAAGACTCCCACAGAAGAAAATTGACTCGGAATTCTTCTAGATTATATTCGTAAACAGTTCTTCATTTCATAAACCTATCTAAAATATTTATCAATTGCTATAGAATAAAAGAAATTGAAAATTTACCGTGGATATGCGACTTAGCATGCGAACATTTGTATTTTTTAAAGATTGTTAATTTATTAATGTTTTTTTTATAGGTTCCGAGGAAAAAAAATACTGGAATGAAGTTTCATTTCAATACGGTTATCACTCATCTTAGTGCAAAATGATTATTTTAAACGTGTTCGCTACCCATCCCATATATTATATATACTGGACTGAGAGCTGAATCCTACAAGCCCACCCAGTAGATGATTATCTATTTTCATGTTATCACAGTGTTTTTTTACGTTCAAGTTGGTATGCGATAAATTTCGATTAAAAATTTATATGAAATCACTAAAGCTGACGGTTATTATACACATGAATATTTATTTACGATTGTTTGAGTAGAATAGGAAAAATTCAGGAATTGAATTAATGAATGCAATCACCGACAGCAGTTTTATTTGGATCTGGGCAAGCATGTAGAAAAACATTAAATATTTTAATTAAGAAAACAAAACTGTAGATTTTATTAGAGGAATACCTGTATCAATTATGACATATGTCAATTTGAGTAGCATAACGGTAAAAAGTTAAATGAGTAATTTCAATACAAAATTGTGACACAAACCCTAGGATCATTCTGTGCGTATTTAAAAACCAGTCTGCTTAAAACTGAAGAGCATTATATCAATGTACAACTTTTATTTTGCACAAGTATCTATGACTTCAGCGAAGAAAAAAAAATCAGAACTCAGAGTTGCAATATTCACCAAGGAATCACACAATACGGCATCGAATATTCAACTGAAAGAAAATTTCCAATCACATGGTAACATTGAACTATCAATCGTATAAATTCATTATCTTATTCCTATATGTACAAAAGTCGATTATGTGCATTTAGACCGTTTATTTATATTTTTTATCAGAGAAAATTAAAAAACAAACTTAATCGTATTATATCAAAACAATTATCGTTGTAACAAGATTTTCGAAATACAAAATGCAGCATTAATATGTCAATAATGAAAAAGACCCTATAATAAAGAATTAATAGTTGAAATGGCAACACTAATACAAATTTCATCAAGTATCCTAAGTCAAAATATACATTATGTAGAAAGAAAACACAACAGTAAATAAACTCTATCAAATTTGTGCATTACAATATATATATAATATATATAAAAAACGGTAACTAACAAGCATTTGGCAAAGGTGTTAAATTTTTTGGTAATGTGTAGATATCTAGTAAATGTAATAAACCTTCAAAGAATATTAAAAATCTTCTCCTACAAAACAGACATATCAACAGAGAATATAAATTTGTTTTAAAAATGAACTAAGCTACAGTTTTACTTGCAAATTGTTTGCAAGTTCCGTTCACTGCATTCGGGACGAACGACAGGGTCAACCACGAGTCCGTTACACGTGAGGAGAATAGTTAAACAGGGAAAATAGATCAATATTATAATTATTTGAGATGATAATACAATGACAGCATGTATTTGTTTCAGTGCACACGAAATGCAGAACGATAATCACTAAATAAAAATGTCCTAACAACAATGTATTGCTGCAAACTCGACACGATACCGAACCGACCGAATGTCATTCGCCCAGTCGTCGGGGTGCGAGTGTTCGATTTCCGAAAATAATCCTAATAAGTCCACTTCGAGTTATGATAATTCAACACTTCCCGTCGGTCTGCAGCATCGCCGCATTGGAGCAGTTCCCCGCAACACGTTTCCCATTATTTTAAGCGACAGTAAAATAAAGAGACGTCGCACGGCCTGCGAGCAATAATAAGAAATCCCTTAAAAATATGATCGGAGATAAATTCACACCGAGGAAATTGATCGATCGATAAGTAGTAAAGAGTCTCGGACGGGCTCACTACAAGCGGTCCAAGCGGAAATTATCTTCGGCCGAGGGGTCAGAGATGACGTTCATGTCGGGGTCGGTGAGCATCTGGAGACCGTCGAAGTCGAGAGGGCCGAGGCCGTCACGGAGCCCCTCGTCCTCCGGGAACAGCGAGGTGTCGAAGTGACTGTTCATGTTCATGCTGGCCGACAGCTCTTTACTGAACTGACTCGCCAGTCCGCTGCTCAACTCTTTGCTCAGGTCTCCTCCTGAGGTCGGATTTGAAAAGTCTGCAAATATACAAAATTTATTAAGTTTATTGAGCTGTAATTTTCTAATCGTGCCGCTCTCAATGGGGAACATATGGAATGTTCGGTGAATATTCAGGAGAGGATACGGACACACCTTGATTTCAGAATAGTATATGGTGGGTGGTTGGTATAAAATCACAGACATCTATGTATTTAGATAAAAATATGTGAATCTCCATAAAATGCAAGTGTCCATTCGGAATGGGTGTTGAACTCTAAAACTTGATCAATTTACCAGATGCCAGGTATTTTGGAATTACTTATTAATCTCTTCCACGCTAACGCCCCTACGTATGGGATGGCAATGTGCAAGGCCTGTACGCGAGCGCCCCAGATGTTGGGACGCGAACATTCAAACGTTGGTAACGCAGGCAATCTTTTGCATATAGGACTGATTTTGGTTTTAAAATATCGCTCAATTCGTCCTGATACTACCACCTCCATAAAATTGTCAAACGCATTAGGTTTAAATGCTTAAAACATCGATTTTTCAAACCCTTCAAATTTATTCTGATCCCGCCACTTTTAACGTATCAGTTTGAAACTGCGTGCTAAACTTGCGTCTAACTTCGCACTGAACTTTGCACCAATCTCGCAGCATTGCAATATGACACTCCATGACACGTGACAGTAATGGCGCTTGTTCATTTGAGTTTAATTGGTGGCTTTGTTACGTCACTTTAATAGCGATTTACGAGTGAGTTATTTGTTGATTGAAGGTGATTGTGACAACATAGGAAATTTCTTTGTATTTGTTGTTTGTTTTTTGTATGTTGTGAAACATTCCTAATGCATCTAGCTTCCATAAAAGCCAACCCAATAATTTTTTATTGGTGTATTTATAGCTCTATGTGGAAAGAGAACATTTTGAAAAATAGCAATGCGGACAGATTTTGTTTTTATGAAAAACTGTCGCACCGATCGGGTTAATATATTGGCATTATAATTTCAAATATCTGCGCGTAGATGCAATTCTATGGTTTATATTAAGTCAGTGGGGGCAACAAATAGTAAACAAGCATTATACCTGTGAGTATGATATCCGGAATAGTGGGTGTGTTGGGGTGAGGGGGAAGAGAGCACGGGGGCTGTCCGCAGCAACTTCCTGCTTCTATGCACTGCGAAGACCCCGAACAACCCCCTCCCCCCCCGCCGCCTCCACCGCCTGCCCAGCCATCGCCACTCTGCAGAGAGGACTGAAATGAGTCATTTTATTGTGGACATTATTTAAATGCTAAATAAATATATTATTGATGGTGGTCATCATCGAAACGATTGAACTCTAGTTGGCAAGGTATTGTATCCACTATCTTATGAATAATATTATTCAAATTGCACTGAATGTATTGAGTGCTTCCATATTTAAAAACTATATTTTAAATAATAAATACACATTTTTTTAGTACTTATTTCCACAACACATTTTTTGATAATAATGCTCACGATGAGCAAAACAGGTCCTGATCAAAAAATATACTGTGGAAATAAGTACTAAAAAATGTGTTTTTATTATTTAAAATATCATGCCTTTCCATAAAGAAGTGACAGTTAACACCTTAAAAATGGCAAAAAATATATAGTTATATTTATTTAAATACAATGTCTTTCCAACAGGTGATTAAAAATCTCATTGAAAAATAATTCGCTGATATAATTTCAGCTATACCATGACATCATAATATTTAAATAATCATTAATCATAGAGTTATAAAACATATTTATTTCCAATTTAAGTTTTTGAATGCCTTCCTTCCTGCATTTTTGATAGTCTTCCAATTGCTGCTAAAATATACCAGTCACATTATTAAAAGCATAAGTGAGGTTTTTCAGCCGGGGTGAATGCCTATAGTGTAGCATTTCAAAATAAGTAGTTTTAATAAAGGCGTATTTGTATTGAGTTTTTGATTTTTACTGGAGAATTTCATTTGTTAAAATTTTAACTCATTACTTGCTGATCCAACTCGAAGATATTTCAACAAGAAATATTTAAAAAATTGACTATGTAGATTTGATTCTAAGCTAAGTTATGGTGCTTAATAGGATATATAGATAAGGTCATATTTGACACAAAATTAGTCGATATATGAGATTTGATCATCTATCAACACATTACAATTGACGGTCTCAAAAATTGAGACGTTTCCAATCGGTGTGTTAGTATTTAAAATGTGTGCATTGAAGTTCACACCCTCGGGTTAATATAATAAATATAATCTTTATTTAAATATTAGTACTTAAAATAAATTTTGTTAATATAATCTGTTTTTGCTTTGAATCAATTTCTAGCATGTTGTTAAACAATGTTATTAATAAAATTCAAACTTAAGTGAACCGTATGCCTAAGCTTTATAGTTATTTTTTTAAATTGCAATTGAAAAATTCTTTCATACATAATAAGTTACCTGCGTGTATTGAGGCTGGTTTGTATTAATATTATTAATATAACTGTGACTCGTAGGGGGGTTATCCATCTGAAAGTATAATAATAAAAAAATTAACAATATACAAGCAATCAACAATAGTCGTTTTAAATTTATTCAGAAAAGCGGCAGTACTAAGTATATTAAAAAATATTCAACATTTCGTTCCCAGTAATATTCTAGCATATGGTATAATTTTGAAAGGGCACTGAGGAGATACTCAAATAATTAAGTCTTGTATGAATGAAAAATATAAAAACATAACGACAACTATGTAGACAAATTATTAGCTAAGAATTTAGAAATTTGTATTTCAACTTATAGTAACACTTTTCTACAAATGTATTCAAAAGTTTAATAAAAGCCGGTTGAATACATACGCAATGTTATATTTAAAAATGTTCAAGAGCTATTCTAATATATAAAAAAAATAGATCTGACGTTTACTATATCAATCAACCAACAGCGATATGTATATTATAAACAACCTATTTACGACACTTAGAAGTTGAAAAGTGATCTACAATGACTATTGGCAAAATATCTTTTTAGCAGTCTCTCTGACATATTATTCAAATAATAGCTTGGATGTATGAATATTTGCTATGGGCTTAAGAAATGTTGAATATGCCAAGCAAATGATATTTAACCCTTTTAATGTAAATGAAATATTAAAATAAATTTTTGTTATAGATTTAGTTTTTCCTTATAATGTTGTGAACAACAAAGATTCTAGGTAGCCAAGAGTTCAGAGCACAAAATAAGTTATTTTTTTACTGAAACCTTTCCTTAGTTTATAAGATTTGGTAATTAAAAGGGTTTAATAAAATAATTATCTAACGCCATAAAAAATTGCGTTTTTACTCTAACAAAGGCGATATTTGTCGCTCCGTATATAGGATGTTTCTGAAAAAATTTCTTGAAAATCTAACGCCTGAAAATAACATATTAATTAAAAAATCGGAAGCCAAGCAAGGAAGCGACATGAAAAAATCAAAGAGTCATTCAAAATAATGATGTGCATTATAGAATATAAAAAAAAATATCATAGATAAAAAATGTGTATTTCATCCATGCAAAAATTGTCTATAGATATAATAAAGCTGTTTAACTACACAAAACATGCACAAAGAACATGTAACATGATGCAATACATTCACTGCAATATGCTTCATATTATAATTAATAAAAAAAAAAGTTATATTAATGACAAAACTTTGGGACAGAACAGTCTATCGTCATCACTGACAGTAAATACCACTAAACTATACAAATAAAATAGTACTGAACGTACATGAGTAATGTCGTAAGTGCAAAACTATTATAATATTAAATTCATCATGAAAACAATACAGCCTACTTAGGCAATATTATCATCTATGCTTTCCTATTTGCAGGGTGTATTCTGCACAATAACAATATAACATGTGCTTCAAGATCGGTCCATTTCAAAGACTTGGTTGCAACACAGTAAGTGTGCAGAAAGTCATAACAGGTTATGAAAGAGCTTTCGAGGGGTAATTTATTCGCTCTCGTTTGAGAAAAATTATCTTAATCTGTTTCTCTTTTAAGGTATTAACTGTCACATCTAGTTGGAAAGGCATTATATTTTAATAATAAAAACGCAATGTGTGGCACTATTTTGACAAATTTATATTTTCATACTGAAACTGCCCTGCTCAAAAAATCATTTCACATTGAACTGTTTTTACATGTCCAATGATGTTTATGGCCAGTTACGCTCATTGTTATCATTTTTAATATATACAAGAAATTTTTAACATTATTATTATAGTTGGTGTATGTATTTGAATTAAATTTTAAGGCTAAATATGCTTCTCAAATAGTTGAAATACATACAGTTACACACCGAGTGAAATAGTTACCAATAAATTTTTTTAATAAGTTCTTCAGTTGTAGTATTATACTTAACAATTAACGAAACCAGTACCAATATAATATTTTTGTATACTAAAAATAGTGCAAATCTGAATGCAAAATTGTTTTTTATTTTGTAAAATACAATGCCTCTTCATAAAGAATTGATAGTTAAAACATTAAGAGTTGTCAATGTAACGAGTATGGCTAGTTATATGTTAAAGTAAGATAATGTAATTTTTTTTAACAATGTTACATGCATTAATTGTCATTCCTCCCAAGAGCATAAAATATTCAAGAATTAAATGTGTAAGTTGTTATCATTTTCTGAAAAGTTATTTGTTAATTTTTCACAATACCACAATATGACAAATAAAAATAACTAATGTGATCAATTCAACAGGGCAGAAATATCAATAAATCACACTAATCTTTGGATTGGGCAAAAGACGTGGCTTTGACATCAAAACATTGTTTGCAATGCACATTGATTACATTAGAGTAATTCTAAACAGAACAACAGGACACTTATCTTATACATAAATATATTTCAACATTTGAAAGCATCAAGCGACGCCGATGTGACAGAAGCAAATAATTGTGTTAAATTACAATAAACAAATACACATTTGAGCCATGCAAGCACCGACACTATACAGTAATGAATAAATGGAAAGAGTTCATAAGATTTTAAATAACAGATTTAAATGGTTGTTTGGAGCGAAACACATTAACAGTAAACTGGGGATCCTTCAATAAAATCGTGCTTTCATTCTTAATCATTACCGTCATTAATAAAAAGAAGCATTTGCGCTGGAATTTATATCACTTTACTATTAAAAACTCATTTCAGAATAATCACTAATTTTGAAGCAAACAGCTATTTTATATTGTTCGAAATGTTTCAGTTCTCTACCATAAATGTTATGAAACTCTCTGCATGTGACATTTAACTAGACAACTAGCAATATATTGTAACCTACTACCTATGATTGGTGAATTACAAAACATTGAAATATTATTTTTTAAACAATTATTCGAACATATGAGAGCTTAGTGTGAGTTTTTATATTGCATAATTGGACATATTGAAATGTGCTTGAGATATTGTCATCATTTATGTTTTTGTTTATGGTGGATAGGGTATGATAAAAAGACAGATTACATTTTGAATACATAATATTAGAATTTTTTATGGAAATTAATCTTTCTAGATATATTCACGAAAAATAAGGGCTTGTGAAGCACATGATGATTTCAACTGATTCATTTATATTTATGCATGTATATCATATGTTACCGAAAAAGAAATGTTATTGAAGTAAATCTTACGTGAAGAAATATATTTTTATTCCTTGGGATCAATTTATTGGCATTTTTAACTACGGCCGTTCTATTTATGAATGGCCTATCTTCCCATATCTATACATTTTTACGAAAAGACAAAAGTAACCGACATGATAATTGGGCAGTAAATTTCATTGTATGAATGAAACTTTTGGTGATATATAATAGCCAACGCAATATACATACTGATCGCTATTCAGTCCGATTTCGATCATGAGTACTACTAAGTAGACAAAATTGGTTATTGTGCAATTCGAGCAGGTGGTAAATGACTAATTCTATTCTAAAAGTGGTGGACTAAAATGAAAGCAAGTTTGTTCGAAGGTCCCGTAAGCGTAACGAAAATGAGATAGAGGAATACAGAACATTAGGCAGCTTTGAAAAGTATCATCACCTGGACCTGAGCCGTCCAAGTGACTCCGGACTCCACTAGACTCTGCACCAGTTGTGCCCAATCCTTTAGCGAAATGCATAGGACAAGGACACATACACAGCTTGATTAAAACATCACCTAACCTAGCGGTTACATTTATACCTCGCTACCAGCAGTGTAGTGACAAAAGTAGCCTTCACCAGGAGAACAATTTTTGCGTTAGTATGAGTGTGAGGGAAAATGTACAAAAACACAACCACACATTTGCTTTTAAGAAAGAATTCACTCACAGTTAAAGTAAGTGAGATACTCTCAAAAATTGTTTAATAACTGACGGAATGTTATCACTTTTCAGAATTGTTATTGAAAGTTTTTGACAAAGTCAAAACTTTCAATAGTAGACTTTATTGTTATGAAGTGTAAACCTAGAATGCAAAACATTCCTGAAACATCAGAAATGAGATTACACTTCTACAATTTCACTTTGATACATATTGCAATTACGACATACAAAAAGTAAATATCATTTTTATCATCTGCAAATACTTTGCATACTAAAATGATTAAATTATTATTACCTGATTATTTCACAGAAATACAAAACCAAATTGTGAATAAAAATTTTACAAACTAATATTGTATTGATACCAATTTTACAATATACCTTACATATAAATTGGAAAACTCAAATGACAAGTAATCATTTCAGGCATGAATTTTTTCTAGGAGGTTATGAAAGGAAACTATGATCAATATTTTTCAATTTCTCTAATCAATTTATAGTTTTCCAAAACGCTTGAAGATATTAATATTTGATAATTCTTTAATCCTGTACGCATTCCAATTTCACTACACCACCGTTATATCACTAAATGAAAACAGACTACAGATTATGTTGTATTGATTGTCGCTTTTTGATATAATGGAAGCAATTATTATTGTTTGACCATGCAATTTATTATTATCTTGCATGTTTGAGCAAGTTTTAAATGAATTAAACACTTCATGTATCCAACTACAGACACACAATGCTTTATCAAACGATCGGATGATCGCTTATGATTTGTATTAATAATAGCGATGCAGATTGTTTCCAGGGTAATACACGAATACAGTGAAGTCTCGATCTCGTTAATGGTTGCAGTAATATTTACTATTTTCATAATCAATAAACAGAAGTATGGTGTTAATGTCACATTTCAAATTACTGTATTGTTAAAAATTGACGTTCAAAAATATATTTGGTTATAACATCTGTAAGTATTCTAGTTTATGAACACATTTAAACCTCTACGGTTTACTATTGTCAATATGACTTCATATGACATGAAAATTCTTTGAGAGCAGTTTTCTATCAAATAGATAAAAGAGTAATTTTAAGTTTGTAGGTTGTACCTCTTTAATGTCTATATAAAATGAAAAATAATAGATGTTTTATTGCCTCAGCTTAAATAATGGAAGATTTGGTCAGAAATAAGTAATATGGACCATTAAAATATCAACAAGAGAATGAGAAGTGTCACAATATATGAGAAAGTTAAATGAGTTGCACTTAAAATAAGAAAAGAAGAACACAACTGGGCCTTCTGTGCACTTTGAAACCAACTGAGTAATAGCCAATATTACAATGAGTTGGACAGATATCACCGTCACAGAAGCTTCAGTCTTGCATTTCCAATAGTATTCCTTTGTAATCCATTTTCTGTATTCACTTCAAAAGCGAGAGATCGAGAAACCAATCCATCAGTATAATTATCACCATGATTGAGTGAAACGTTGTTAATTCTGCTTGATTAAAAACTAAATTGATATAAGTCAGTTGAATACAATAATGGCAAATTTGCAAATTTCATTTTTAATGTAACAACACTAACAAACAATGTGTACTATTAAATTCTTGCACCGCCTACGGTACAGTGTAATGACAATTTAAGATTGTGAATAATAATAAACAGGATCTCAGGGATAAAACTTGTGAAGATTGACTTATGGGGGAGAAGAGGTGGCTGTGTTTCTTTAAAAGTTCAATTCGTACGCAAGACCCAGTATGACAATGTCACAGTGAAGTATTTATAGAAAACAGTGTTGAATGGTTCATGAGAGCGGTAAAAGCGACCGTGTTATCAATGCTAAGACACTAAACGATGTCGACAATGGACAATGAATGAACTATAACGGTACATATATCACACATATTCAAGTGCAAAAACATGGACGTTCCACAGTGTTCCATCATGTTGCTTTGTTGTATAGTGGCGGGACTTCACAAAACCGGGGACAGGGCAATCAATGAGCATGCATGACAAAATTAAAACCTGGCAAATTTATGAATGAAATATGATGACAGTATTACTTATACATCTTTATGGTAATGTAAATAGATGACATCAGTCTTGATGAAATACTATTAAGAGAAAAATAGTTTATGCACAGCAATTTTTATTTTGGATCGGAATCACAGTGTTTCTAATAATTAATTATGCTCCGAATTGACAATGACCAAGTAATGTAAATCGTACTTTACATTTTTGTCGATTATCGTACTGAAGTTTTAACCTAAAATTTTATTTAATCAATAAATCAATATTTGGTGTTTTTCAATGATTGCCAATTTTAGGAAAAAATATTTGTATTTTTTTCCATTCTTTAATATGTTAAATGAACGAATAAAGAAATACTGTTAAGAAAACAGCGATTGCTGACTAGAGGTTCATCGTGTTAATTTTCAATTTATAATAAACAATAGACAAATTTTAAATAAATGATTCATATAGAATCTAATAAAAAAAGAATAACCTTATTATGAAGAAAGTATGAAGATGTTTATTAACAAAATTAATATTGAATTTTTAATTTAATATAAAAAATAATGAAAAAATATAAATTATAATTAATTACATGTGTGATGTGTATTCTTTGCAGTTTTTTTAGATGAAAAAAAATACATTTATCAAACCGAAAAAGAAACCTTAGTACAGATTTTAATACACTGGGATTAAGGATAAGTGAAAAGGTTCAGAAAATTGAACTATATCGATAAGACTAATTTTTATTTTAATGTATACTATGCAACTTTTTCCCAATCATTCTCATGACATCATCTGAAGCTTTTCACCAACTCTTAGTGAATCAATAATGGTTTGATTTGTATAATAATCGTGGCGATTTGTCAAGGTAGTACAATATTTTGTGAAGTCCGCGCTCACTGTAAATATGTATATCTATGCTATGTATGATATATGAAAGCGTAAAGCACATTTTCCAAGATGGCAACACAACATCTGAAGGGTTATAGACAAGCAAAGCGTGTTATTAACTCACCACTCCCTGTTAGCAAATCGATGACATATCGAAGCACAAAACAAAGAGAAAACACAAAATGATGTCTGGGAAAATAATAGCACACTCCGAATAACAACTTCATTACGAGGGAATATGTCAATTATGGCGGGATATCGCTTTTATGAATAATAATTATGCAAATTTCGCCAACTTGCCAAGTGAATTGCAGTAAACCTACATTAAGCATGATAATTTCATCATTTAGGGTATCGAAATAAACATGTTTTTTTTTCTCAAGATATGAGTCTGCAACTTGGCTCTCAATTACATGGTTATTCTTATTGGTGTGGTGGGTTCAGTCTTTACATAAGTACTTGCAAAGCATTACATCATAGCTTCGAATGGGGAAAACAATCAATAAAAACCCCTTGAGAATACGGATTGCGGAATTCTTTTTAGTTTAATTTTAACTTGTCCACCTCATCAACTAATATAATTAACAACATGAGTGTATTTAAACAGGTTAAGTTCAATCAAACAAAAGTTAAAAAGATTTTTGATGATTATTTTATATGAAAAATTGCGCAATTTATTGATGGCAGTTTATAACTAAGGGTTTGTTGAATAAGTCTTGATTGATCAAATAATTGTCCATCAAGCGTATAAAATAATAAGCGGTATTTCTCAACGAAGCGAGCCGTAAACAATGAAAAAGGGAAGGATTACGAGAAATATATGTACGCGTTTGGATCGGTATAAAATTATACACAAGACATGGGAGTAAAAATTTTTTAACAACAAAACTAAGTTGTTATGATTTTTGTATGTATTTATAAGCAATGTATATGAAATTATTATTAGGTAAGAGCATGTGGAATGGCAAGCTTTCGATGCACACTGACCATAGAGAACTGCTCAAAGTGTTGCTGCAGCGCTTGACTGAGGAAATAGTTGTCGTTGGCAGTGTTGGCGGCTGAGGCGGAGGGATTGGAGTACGAGTTTGAGGCACTGGCGTCGTAATGTGGACTGTCTCCCCCGCCCCCGCCTCCTCCCGGACTGCTGCCGGGACTGTGGGGACTTCGGTATCCTCCTCCGCCGCCATTGCTTGATACTCCCACTTGGGCAGGTGCCACACCCATCTTATGGAAAAAGAAAATGGTAATTTTACTAAACAACAAAATAAGTAGACATGTTTATTATTATATTATACATGACAGAAGCGGTATTTATAAAATGTCCTGTGGCTCATGTTTGTCCGTTTATATCGGACAGACAGGTAGAAGTATATCAACTCGAGCTAAGGAACATGTAAGACCATTCAACATTAAAAAAAACAGATTCACAATTCGCTAATCACGTTATAGAGGAATCACATAATATAAATTCAAACTCAGCGCCTAAGTGTTTGCATCTTTGTAGTAAGGGTCGCAGGATGATGGCTTTGGAACAGCTGGACATTAATAGATATCAACTATCACTAAGGATTCTTAACGAACAAACTAATATATGTCCGTCACCATTATTGACTCCTCTGACTGATGTATCTTTGTTTCTTTAATGGACCATTTCCGTGCCATATGTAAACTTATTGATATAGCCGCCTTTTTAGTTTCATTTATAATTGTTAGTTTTATTACGAAACAAGCTAGGTCGTTACAACAGGAGAGAAGATGTATTGTGTACCTTTTCTACACAGCTATATATAGATAAGCAAATGTTAGTTTAAGCATAGTTCTGATGATGGCGTGAGCCGAAATAGCTATAAACTATTTTTTAAAAAATAATTTTGCAGAACTAAAATACATTGCTATTTTTTTTTTCATCGTGTTATGTTCATTATAATTTTACAAATAAAAACATATTTTTTTTATTTCAAAACTCTATCTCAAAACAGGAATTGCAAAAAATCTAAGTAATTTTCCAGCAAAAATGTAACTGTTTTACTTGTCTAAGTTTTTAAAAATAAATAATATTCATATATATATAAAATAAAAAAAATATACATATAGTCATATAATTTTGGAGTTTGCATCATTATAAACAAAATAATGAATGTTTTATTGTTAAATTAAATTTAAATTACACATCTATAAATAATTGGTTAATTGAAAAAGAACTGAATTAAATTTTTATTATATCTAAAATAATACAAAGTATTCTTCCTCCTAAATTATATGTACTAGGAATTATACTGCCCAAAACATCAATATTGTATGTACTATTTATAATGTATTTATACAAGAAGTGTGATCCAAGTTTTAAGTGGAGAAAAACAATCAACTTTTGCGGATGTGTTTTGTTTTAGTTTGTGGAAATTGATTTTTAATAAAGTTATCAAAAATACTTTTTATATCAAAGTTTTATAATGAGTATTAAAGTCTTTTGATAAAAATAAATGGAAATAGTACTTCACAAGTTTTCTTAGCTAAAAATAAACCATCACTACTAATTAAAGTTGTGTTTTCAGCTTTACTCTAAAGCTCTTTTATATGAGGATTAAATTTTTTCTACGTTTAAATCTCCTAAATAATTTATAGGATAATTTTAAGCAGCACAAACTCACCGTCGGAGAGGGTAGATTTATATTTGAATGAGATGAATGTAATGACGGGGGACTGCATTGTTGTTGATAACCACTTTGTATCCATGTCGATTCTAATGTGGATCCCTGAAATAAAAGGTATAAAAATCAAAGTCGTTATTTAAAATACTCTAATATCTATAAAATACGCTGGGGGTGTTTAAATAGTAAGTTTACAAAAACCATCAATAATACAACTCAACGAAAAAAAGAAAATGTATAACTGTAAAATAGAACACAGCACAGAGATACATTTTGTGCAATTGACACATGGGACTTTCTAAAGCAATGGTCATATTTTATGTGTTTAAATTCTTTCTGCAAAACTACCAACTGAAGATAATTTGAATTAGAAATACAAAACATAGATTTTGTAATACAAGGTAAATCAACTGATATTAATTTAGATAGACATTTTGTGGTTTTAATTTAGATAGACATTTTGTGGTGGTCCTGAATTAATTGAATCTAGTTATATGACAGTAGAGAGACCTCTCTTGTTTCATTAAAAAGGATGACAACATCATAAGCACTAAAAACACGAATACCTACGTACAGAAAGGAATACATCATCACAATAAATATTTTAATTTGTAGTTATACATTCAAACAATTAAACTTATTAAAAGGTGAAAGGTTCAACTATGTCAATTATGAATTTTGGTCATCATAAGAGATTTGAGTGGAAATTTAAAATTGAATTGCCTCTATGCGCATTAAATGACGAACAAGTTCTCTATAGCTAATGTGCATTAATTAAATGTTTACAGAATGAAAAGAAGATATGAAAAAATCAACGAAAAGTAATAATATTTGAAAATTAATTAATTAAATAGTTAATCTATCATATCAAATTTGGTGGCAGGAAAAATGTGAAGAGCATATTGATATACCTCAAATGTAAAAAAATCTCGGATATAAAATGTTTATATTTTCTTGCCTGGATAAATATTAAAAATCATTAACTGGAAACGAATAAAAACAAAAAATATTTTCTTTTAATTTCACACAATTTGCAACTCTAGAATACTGGTAATTTTGCACTTAAAACTGGAATTCAGTATTTAAAAAAATCCCAAATATCAGAATCTCAGTTTTTGCAAGAGAGCCCGAGTCTCGTGAATGCTTAAAGATGGCACTTCCACTTGACATGTAAAATTAATAGTGTTAAAATATTTATTTTTCTGTATTCTGAAATAAATCAATATCTGAACTGTGATTATGCATTCATTTGCTGTACTAATAACTGTTCAAAATATTTACTATGAAGGAAAGATGGTGTAAAGTTGGTACAAAAAAGTACATTATTTTTATAAAAGATTGTGGGCTTCACTTTTATTTGTTGAGAGAATATCTACTGATCAAGGACACAGTAAACGGGAAACTTTTAAACAACCATAGAATTAGTATTGAGAGGTTAAAGTTTTAGCCAATAGATGGGTGCAATATTGTCCTATCAACAT